>VZTU01006693.1:0-106137 GCA_013400835.1 Zapornia atra
CCTAAGCTGCCCCCGACCTTCACCAAGAATAACCTTGAAATAATGCTTGTTTCCTGATGAGTCCTGCGATGCAAGAGAGCAGCTGGGAAGAACACGATCTCTGACTTAGGCTGAGTTTAACTGGACAGGGCACTGAATGCTGTGCTGTGGCTGTCAGCACAGACTACAATGGGGCATGGGTACCCGCACAAGTTGTCCTCCCCAAAGTCTGTGCACGCTCAGACCTCACCATGCTCAGTCAAACCTGCTATCTGCACTCCACGTTTCTGGGCATGCTTCCACGTACAACAGATGTTCTTCCACCTGTGGGCTGCGCCCTCAAATTAGCACAGCCTCTGTGCTGTGCAGAGGAGCATCTCTCGTGATATTGTTCACCACTGCCAGTGTCCCTTCAACCTTCTCAAAGGCACTGCAGCTATGTCCGGGTTGTTTTCATCCTCCAGTTTCTGCTGAGTCACAGTCATTGGAGGTATCTAGCAGTAACTTACCTGCAAAATACGTGTTGTGTAGTAGGGGTTTTATGTACTGGCAAAGCAATTGTGTTTGATATACAGCACAGTCTCTCAGGAAAACACAGTCTTGCCATTTCTTCATTCCCATAAATTGCACGGCCTTTATGGAAGCAACGTTCCCTCAACACTATATGCTGCAAAGAATTCATATGTGGAAAACCATCATGGATATAAATTCAATTGAGAAACGTGGTAGAACTATTAGGAGGTTACAAGTAAAAGGTAAACAGTAATAGATGGGGCACAAGGCTTAGTCTTGATTACATGTATGAATGTTCTGGGATTGGTAAAAAAGCAGGGACAAAGCCCTTCAAAGCAGATGAAAATACAACACTTCTCATATGAAGAATGCTATCAATTCCTCTTCAGGAAAGGCCAATCTATATAACTAAAAATTATCATAAAAAATTGTACAGATACATTCTAAAGGACATAGCTCAGTATTTTTAAAGGTGAGATCCCAAGTAAGGAACTTGAAACAGAAGGCCTCCATCTTCACTGTCCTGGACCCATCCATCCTCTCACCCATGTATCCCAGAGCCCAGGCCACGGGTTAAATAGGGAGCAGGTTATGGGCCAGACCTGGGACCAGGCTGGATCACAGAATCACAGAACATTAGGAGTTGGAAGGGACCTCGAAAGATCATCTAGTCCAACCCCCCTGCCAGAGCAGGATCACCTAAACTAAATCACACAGGAATGTATCCAAGCAGGTTTTGAATGTCTCCAGAGAAGGAGACTCCACAGCCTCTCTGGGCAGTCTGTTCTAGTGCTCTGTCACCCTCACAGTGAAAAAGTTCCTCCTTATATTCACATGGAACTTCCTATGCTCCAGCTTGCACCCGCTGCCCCTTGTCTTATCACTGGCCATCACTGAGAAAAGCCTGGCTCCAGCCTGCTGACTCTCACTCTTTACATATTTATAAACATTACTAGGTTATCCCTCAGTCTCCTCTCCTCCAAGCTAAAGAGCCCCAGCTCCCTCAGCCTGTCCTCATAAGGAAGATGGCCCTGTGCTGGATTCTTTCAAGAGTCTATGTTCCTTCTTGAACTGAGGGGCCCAGAACTGGACACAATATTCCAGGTGCAGTCTCACCAGGGCAGAGCAGAGGGGGAGAAGAACCTCTCTTAACCTGAAGGACCAGTCTGCTCGAGTTCGTATAATGACTCAGCCCACCTTTGGTGTGTGGGCACAAGACTGATACAGGGAGGACTGGTTGGCTTGGCAGGTTCAGCAAAATAGGGAGGTTTGTGCAAAATGCACTCTTTTGAAATATCACCAAATATTATGTACATGCTTGAATATAGTTGTAGGCATATTGACTATGAACTGAGCTTGGATACATGGATGTCATTGTATGACCCCATACTTCATAGCATCGTAGCTTGTTCGTGTCTAGTAAGCCCTACTGGAATGGGTGTCTCAGATCTGCAGACAGACCCTGGGAAAGAAGACAAATTTAATAATTGCAGGGTGACTCTACCTATGCAAAAGTAAAACAGTCAGTCCTGAAAAACTTAATAAGTAGAGCTCCTTCAGAAATCAATGGTAGCTAAAGGACACAAAATAGGGCTGGTTCCAATGGTGTTACTTGCAAGAAATAATCTTTTCACCAAATAAAGTTAAAATATTGAAAGTTTTAAACCAAAGGAACTAGTTTTCCCATTCCATTTACTCAATAAAACACGAATTTGCCACACCTTGCTCTAAATTATGCCTCAAATATTTTGAACCTGCTTCTTTAAAGGAAAAAAAAGCAAGGAGTGGGAAAGTAGGGAAGAATAAGCAGAAATTGGAAATTAACAGAAAAACTGAGGCTCTCCCAGTTCTGCTGTATTAGACAAAAAAAAAGTGACAGAGGATTTTCTTGTGAGCCATCTTGCATATCATTTTGCTAACATGTTGGATAAGGGAGACAGTCACCACAATATGCCCTTTGTATCATCTGGACTGGACAGGGACTGGTAGGTTCAGCGACGAGACCAATTACTTGTTTGCAAGCCAAAGTGAATGCGGTGCTGGTGCTTGAATTGAAGTTGCACAACTGGGGAAAACTGTCAGATTCTGTAGCCCTCTTTGCTTTATGTATAGATTTCTCCTCTGCCTGCACACCAAATGCTTTCTTTCAGTGCTGATGTTGTGGCAACTCCTACCGCAGACATGTTATTTCTCCATCAGACTGATGCCTATGTGGGAACAGGGGATACTAGCAACAGACTCCAAAAGGTTCTGGGAAAAGTGTTTTGCATTTTACATGCTTGATTTATTTTCAGCAGTAGCAGCAGAGTTCACTCTCCTCTCCATTATAATCCTGCAAATTCAATTACAATTGCTTTTATTAATAATGTAAATAAGGTAACAAATTTTCTTAATTGCCTTGGTCTTGAGTCAAAATTTACGTAAATGAATCATTGTATTTGGGGAGAGTACTCTTCAGTGAGTCTATGAAAGGTTATCTGTTTTTTTTTTTTTCTTGTGAGGAACTAACTTCAGGACTGGAGACTGTATTTTGGATATCATCAGCCCTATTCAGCCTGCAGTTCAAACACTAAGTTGAATCTGTTGCAAATTCTTAAGATCCCTGATGAATTAAATAGCCGTTCATAAGAGGTCCAAAATTTAAGGAAATATATAGTTTATCCTCATAAGATATTTACATTACTTGAGGGCAATTTAGGTAATGGGAGATGGCCAGTCCACTACTTGCACTAGGCTTTCTTTGGTTTTGAATCAGTGCTGTTCTTACCAAATATGGCATCTCATTCCCAACATTTCATCTATATATTTGAAGGAAATGAGTAACTATCATTTATCTTTGGAATGCACAACAAAACCCCATTAGCAAAATGTTAGAAGGGATAGAAAATGTTCTTTTCATCCTGTCCTTTCTGTGCTGTTGACTGCACTAGTATGATTCCTCCTTCTTGCTGACACTGTTGGATGAACTCTTTGCAAAAGGGCATTTTTGTTTCAAGAACAACTGAGCGATATGGCCAATCATGACAGTTTACTCCCTGCCAAGTTTGTATTTTGAGCAGAGTGGAGAAAAAGAAATTCCTTTCTTTTCATCGAACCTTCTCAAAATATTTGTTGTTTCCAAAATTCAGCCAACATGATCCATTGTAAAGCCAACTGCAAACTAAAAGATAGGTGAAATCACCCACCTGTAAAATTTTTACCAAAACTGGAAATGGGGAAAACACTTGCCTGATATGTGCTGTCATGGAACAGCTGCTAGAGTGCTCCCTTCTTTCTGATGCTAGCACATTTTAGTATTCCTGCCAACCACAGAGTAATCTCAAGGGCACCTTGAAGAAACAACAAGAACTGTTTAAAAATTAGTGGTAAAAATACCCTCTGCCAAAAAAAAAAAGGAAAGAAAAAGAAAAAAAAAGAAAAAGCTACTATTGCTGGAAAGCGTTGGTTTGTTTTCCTTTTTTTAATTAACTTTTTTTTAAAAAATCAATAGTCTAGAGTTTTAAAGGGAAAGAAAAACAGGGCTACATGTGCTCACAGTATGGCGTATCTTACTGTCTCAAAGGTTCCCAAACAGTTGGTCCACAGAGACATGAGAGGTCACATACTTTTAACGCTTCCCTCTGTCTCCTACTGCTAAATCTCGTTTGTAATAGCTAAAAATACACATCTTGCTTTCCCAGTATAGCTTTCCCATGTAAATGGACTGGCTGCTGTTATCCCAGGACTTGATGATGTTCTGCAGGGTTTTGAATAGGTGGGAGGACAGGGGATATAATTGCCCACTGGAAGAGAAACAGTTTCTGAACGGAAGAGGAGGATTTCCCTTAGATAATGTTTTTATTCAGCTGGAAAATGACCAAAGACCCTGTGACTAAACAGCATTCTAAGTGGTTTCAGGCACCTCTGGGAAAGCAAATCGGTCTGTCTGGGCAGGGAGTTGGGCTGGGCAGCCCTCCTGGGAGGCAAGAAAGGGCTGAGATGTCTGGGCCTGGTGCATGTCACATTTACATTAGGCACCCGCTGGTTAAAGAAACTGAAACAAACCAAAGAATTAGGAGCCCTTTGAGAGCACCTCGGGGAATGCCATTCCTTGGAACAGATATTTAAAGTGTCTGCACTAATTGTCCCATTCTTGTTTTTAAATATTTTGAGGACATAACTATTCTGTTCCTATAAAACACACCCGTGACCAGTGACTTCAAAAGATGCTTCCAGTGACACACACTATTTTTAGAACACAACTTTGCTTTAACTTGTTATTGTTTATAATGACCTTAGACTTTCCCAAGGACACCCCAGGCCTTTGGCAAAACTGTTTGCATGCACAGAAATTTCTATAAGAATAATGTCTGCTTCTCTCCACGAAGATTTAGTGCTGTCCTTTGCAGGAGTGTTGCTGGGGAAACAGTGACTCTTAGTCATATTTCACATGATGCCTAGAATTAATCCGTTAGCGGTTCAAACTGGATGGCTCTTTCACTTGGTACATCTGTTAACAAAGTTCTCCAGATACATAATTTATCTGCACATGCATTTTGTACAAAACAGAATCACATATTAGAACTTGCTGACAAATATTTTCCTCGAATGTGATTCTTCATTTAACAAGCCCATGATATTTGGCCAGTTCCCTAGAGACATGGTTTAAATAGATATACTAATGTCTTTTAACCTCATTTAATTTATACAAAAATATCTAGATATCTAAATGATTTTCCTTCTGAGGAGTTGGGTTGATTGCACCTTAAAGTATTTCTTCTGTTATTATGCAAGCAATGCATGTGGAAGCAAAGAAAATGTAATAATTTACTGCTAAGGATGGAGTTGATAGAGATGGTGTGAACATGAAAATGAAGTTGTGTCCATGGATTCAGTGAAGAAAAGCAACCAGCATTAAAGCAAACTAGGAACTGGCAATCAAGGAAAAGTTGATCTGCGTCAACTCATCTGCATCAGACTAAAACAGGCTGCTGACTGTTTTGCTTCATACCTGAACTGTACAGGTTCACAACAGAAGAGACGCCCCTTATTTCAATCTCACTGTGAGTCTCACTGCAAGATTAATTGGTTTCAAGCTCATCTAAGAAAAGTACACATCAGTTAACTGGGTCTCTGAATCCAACCTGCCATCTTAGTTAAAACATTAGAAACTCCAATGTCAGCAAACCATATCTTCCCCTGAGAAAGTAGAGCTACCATTATCCTGTGAGACAAAAGAGGAAGATGTAATGAGAACAGCCCTAATCTGGAGAGGTGGTGATGTATAGGCCATCTGTGCCTTAGTGTGGACTTAAGGACGAGAGAGAAAGGAAAAAAGGAATTCTAAAATATGAATGTGTTGGGCAGGAGAGAACCAAGGGAACATGGCCTCCTGTAGACCTGAACTGTCTGATCACAGGGACACAGGTGTTCCTTCTTGGCATCTCCTCACTCACTAAATTACCTCCAAGCTTTTTACAAACATCCAGCTTCACAGCTCGAAGAAGTTGCTCCTATCAGGTAAGGTGAGAAAACTTTGGCAAATACTACAGCAGCTTAAAGTCATCATTCACAATCAAAGTGAGGCATCTGCCCTTCCATTAAGGTACTTCAAAAAAATTAAGTACTCTTCCAAATATGGACAGTTAGCAGAATGAATTGCATTAGTCTTTTATCTCATCTAGATAGTTTTCATTATTAAGGTAAGACTCATTAGCCTCTTACTACAAGCGTGGTATCAATCACTTGTGCCAAGGAATTGGATTAAGCACGCTTACAAACTCCCTGGCTTGCACCCAACATTTTTCACTGCCCTCTGAGGAGGTGCTGTTGAGAGCAGGGAAAATTTGCAGTTCACCCAAAGACTTCTTCGTGTTTCAGACCCACGAAACCAACGCTTCCTCTACAAGAGAGTGTTATCAGTTTTGTAAAAGTTATTTTCAAAAGTAGCATACTAAAAATACACAGTGCAGCCTAGTAGCAGACTGCTCATCTTAGCTCCTTTATAAATGTCATACACTTTTCCAAATTAGAGAAATTTTTGTCAGTCTGGAATAACTCAAAAGATAGCTTGAGCTGATTTAGAGACAGGTGTATGAGAAGGGATCTGACTCTGCAGTTAAAAGCCGGAAGTCCAGAACTTGACCAGATATAGCCCAGCACTACAAAAGTTATAATTCTTTTATACTGACTCCTCGCAGATAAATGTGCAGATTTAAGCCTTAATGAAGCCTACAGAAACCAGTGGAAGGTTTTCATGTTCCTAACGCTTTGAAGAATTTAGAGGGTAAGTAGAATCAGATAAAAGGATCTGGATGCTGGATTAGGAAGGCAGCAGATTACAAAACAGCATTACCATTTGCCCTTTGAAAAGGTTAAATTATGTCCCTATCTTAAATATTGCATTGCATATTCATGCTCCCAAAAGGACTATCCATTCACAGAACTTGGCCGAAAATGGTAACAGGATCAGAATACTGTCACAAAGAAGGGTTGTTTTTTTGTAATTTTTTCCACTCCCGGCATGCTAGAACTTCAGGGCAGATGTTATTAGAAACAAATATCTCAGAAGGCTGTTGAAGAGTCATATGTCATAAGCAGACCTGGAATAAAGCAGAATGGTCCATCCAATAACAATTTAAAATTAAATGTAAGTGATATATTTATATTACACTCTGCAAATTCCATGAAACTGGCACCTTGCCCTACTGCATTACAAAGACAGTGTTCAAAGCAGCTTCCATGACCAGTGCACAACTCCTTTGAGCAACTATCTTCATGTATTTTCTTTCTTAAACTGCTGCAAAAACAGATGACATAAAATGTTCCCGATCTCATTCGTTTCAGTTTGAAACTCAGATAAAGATTTGGTATATCTGGGGAGGGACTCCTCTTATGTTATATTAGACGTCTGCCATGTGGATATATGAATTAGTCACCCTAGACTCTGTTGTCAGAGGCAAAAATTGGGCTCTCCATCTAACCTTTCTTGAGAAAGTACTATAGGGTGTGTTGAATAACACTATGGACGTATCTGTTTCTTTCCACTGATCTGCGAAGAGAATAGAGGCACCTCAGTAGACACCTACACTGCAGGACGGTCACATTGTGTCAGGTGAATCCTGAGCCAAGCTGTTATACCCTGCCTTCAGTAGCTTTGAGACTTCAGGTATTTCTCAACCCCTCACAAGAATCCCTTTGCTGGGGATTCAAATCAAACAAATTTCCCTGTAAAGTTCAATTTGTCAGCTAGTGTGAATTAGGAAAGCCTTTACAAATTAAAAAGAATCCCACCCACCTGTTTTTATGGTCCACTAGTCCTTTTTTATAGTTTCAACTGTACTTAGAATTCCTTGTGCAAAAATGGGTGCATGTAAGTGAAGGGAATGGGTGAATACAGATAAACATGGGGTTGAAACCTCTGGAAAACGAAGGGGAAGGAGTTACAGTCAGCTACAGTACTGCAAGCGTGAATCATCTGCCAGAAACATCTTCAACTCCCATTCACAAAAAATGCTCTTACGTACCACAAATCTGTGAATTCCCTGAACTTGATGTACTGTGCTATCACTGAAAAGAAATAATAACTGAATTATTCTAGATGACTTCCATAACCTCTTTGCAGGGATTCACACTGGACATCAAAATAGAGGAACCAAAGTATAGGTTTACAGAAATGACCATTTACATGCTTATAGGAAACATAACTGGAACAAGCATAACAGAAGGCAAGAAATCACATGCAGAGAGCAGCCTGGAAACATCTGGAGGAAAAAAAATAAGGGAAAATAAAACTATATTTTGGCATTCAAACATTGCATTGGAGAGACTTTAAGTTTGCATGCAGAAGGAAAAAGCAAGTACTACTATGCAGTCAAAGTAGTATGTTCAGATTTCCATTTTTGCCTGTTATTTGATACACTTACAAAGTTCTTTTCATGGTCTTGGAGCAGGCCACTAAATATATTCTCAATATAGATGTGTGGTAAGTAACCATTATAAAAATTACCCTGTGTTACCATTATAAAACTACCTTTGCACATGCAGGGTAATACTTTTTCATGATAAATATGTACCTTATAGATACATGAGAGAAGAATATTTGCAATTAACATTATCCCTGAAAAATAATGTAGATAGTGGAATTACAAAGCAAATCAAATTGTTCTGGCATAATGGAATCGCTACTGAATTTAAAGGCCAAATTAGAGATAATTAAAAAAGAAAGAGAAGATAAAATAAAATTAGCAGTGTGCTTATTGAAGAACACATTTGGTAATAAAACAACTGTATGTAAGGAGGCCATCAGGTGCCCTCAAAGCCGTCCCTCCTCCAAGGTGAGCCAGCCCCAGCTCCCCCAGTCTCTCCTCCCAAGGCAGGTGCTCCAGCCCCACTACATTGGGGTCCCTACCCTGAGCTCCCTCCAGTACATGTCCTTCCTGCGTGTGGGCCCAAAACTGGATGCAATACCCTAGGGGTGGTCTGACAAGTGTTACGCAGAGGAAACAAGCTGCTTCCTTGATCTATTGAATATACTTCTGCTAATATGGCAGGGGATGTTGTTAGCTTTCTTCCCTGCTATGGCTCCCTGCTGGATCATGTTGGGCCTAAGAGTCACCAGAACACACAGGTCCTAACCAGAAGAGCTGTTCCTTGGCCCAGCCCATACCAATGCAGAGGCTTCGTCCATGCCAAGTGCAGGGCTCTGCATTCATCCTGTCTGTGTATCACAGGCGCCTGTTGGCCCATTCTTAGTGCAGGTCTGGGACCCTCTGTATGGCCACCCTGTCATCAAGCATATTGAGTGGTCCCACCAGTCTGGCTTTATCACCAGACACACTGAGGGTGTACTCTGTCACATCGTCAAGGACATTGATAAATGTATTAAACACCATGAACAGGTCCCAAGACACACACCCCTGAGGACCTCTACTTGTAACCAGTCTCCAGGTGGAGTGCAGACCATTAACCACCACCCCTGGGCCCACTATGCTGCCAGTTTTTCAAACACCTAGTAGTCTGCTCAATAGCTGCTGTTACAGTTACTGTTCTCTTCAACAAACCACCTCCCTCAGTGAATTCAAGACAGCCATTGCACCTTTGAATAACAAAAAATAAGGTTTGCCACTTTTTTTTTCTTTTTTTACTGCTAGTAGCATCCTATAAGAGCTGTGCTTTTGGAGCCTGAACAGTAACTTAGCTTACCTTCAGCAGCAGTGACCCATTCAACAACCTTTCTTTGCTGAATGCTTATGGATGTAGCTCACTGATACATCTTTGTCAGTAATAAAGCAAATTTATGACATCCTTGGCTCCTTTCCTACTGCCTACTGCCTCTTAACTTCATTACAATGACTTGCTGCCCCCTTGGCTGTGCGGGTACTGCTCTTGGTGGAACTGACTGAGAGGGTAGTAAGGTAGAGAAGGGACCTAGAGTGAATGTGGGATAAAAAGGTGGAAATGCTTGAAACTGGCATTCCACAAGAGAAAAACATACCACTGAATTCTACTAGTCTTACTCCTGGTTTTCCTGAAACAAAACCAGGCAAACAAACACAGTGCCTATAAGGTGATTTTCAGCTCCCCAGATTGTTTTCCAAATCTCTCCTGGTGACAGCAGCAATAAATATGAAACTCCATCCAGAATTACTGTGTTCCCTGTAGCATCCCTCCAGCAGTATTCAGGTCAGAGTGAAATACATGCACTGGAAAACCCTCCAAGTTTGAGCTAATTTTTACAGAAAACTCCCCAGACCAAACGTTATTCAAGCTCCCGAACAGGACATTGAATAGTGAAGCTGGTGAACGCACAATAAAAAAAGCATGACATCATCCCAACGCTTGTATTTGTTCAACTCTCTCTGAGGGAACATTTGTGTACTTTCAATAGTAAGGGTGCCATGGCTCTCAGGAGGGACAGAAGCCATTTTCTCATGGACTAGCGACAGAGGTTCATCCCTACCCTTCAGAAATGTCCTTTCAGTTCCTGATGGCAGTTACGTGCCAAAGGGGCCCAGCAGGCCCTATTGAAGACTGTCACTGGCGTTCAAGGAATGCTGGAGGATTTCCTTTTGCTGAAAAGCCTCTTTCCATTTCTTGAAACTGCTAAATCATATCCGCCAGCTGAGATTTATACCTAGAGCTCATAAAATGATTCTGAGACACAAATCACTTTCCATCCCATTGGTCTAAACTGGACTCAGGAGGAATGATCACATACTGTGTCTGTGCTTCCTGAAGAAAACTCTAAGACAGATAGACAACTTTACACTCTTTTCTCAAGCTATCTGTTCCCCTATATTCCTACATTTTCAGCTGAAGGCCTCTTGGGTTTTAACAAGCAAAGGTTGTCTACCTGAATGGCTCTTTCAGATCACTCAGGAAGGCACTCTCACGTCCATGTCTTTTCTTTTAGTTCTGTAAACACTTTTCATCAAAATGAAACTTTCATTAATGTGTGTCAGTGAAATAATTATGACCTTTCTTAAGGATAAAGACAGTTAGGGAGATGTTCATTTGAGAAATCAAGAGCCCTGAATGCCCGTTCCTCTGTTGTAAGCACATGTGTTTGTGGCCAGAAGGGTTTATTCATGGCCAGTGTCTAAAGTCAGTAGTAAGAGACACCAGTTACAATGGTAAGGCACAGCAATGAAAAGACTCTTGAGCAACAGAGAGATCTGAATCAGAGACCAAAGTGAATGAATTAAGCTGGAAGTGGATACAATTTCTTTCTATAACAAAAGCACGCATAATTTTCCTTAGTAATTCATAGGATATAATGGGAAATTCAACCATTTTCTAGTGACATGGAAACGTACTGCTTTATCCATGCAAAGAGAATATGGTTTCATGTGTCCTGGGAGTTGTCAAATACCTTTTCTGTGCTACAGATTCTAGAGGTGGAAACAGAAATACCTGACCAAAAATGCATGCATAAGGAACTTTGTTCAGTCACAACCACTGGGTTACATGCAACATGGTTGCACAGTCGAACGGCTTGACAGGAGTTGAGCATCACTACTGTAGATGAGACACTAGCTTACTTAACACTGAAATCCACGATCCCATCCATCCTGTAAGAGCAGAGAGGAGGAGGCAGGAGCTGATTTCATGCCACCAATCTGCCAACTTGGAGAATGCAGATTAACATTAACATCCTACCTTCCCTTTGTTACACACCCATTGTAAGGACCAGATCATGGGGCTTGTTACATATTGTAGGATGAGCAGAGAAAAGAGTGAGCTGGAAAGAAACAAAGGAATTTCTCACATAATTCAGATTCCTTTAAAAACAGGGGAAAAAAAAGCAAGCAACAATATACTGCTCAATTATAGCACTGAGTATGGCTGAGGAGGCTGACATCTCTGTATCACACATGTAAGTACTACAAGAAGCAATTATGAAGAGTTAGGAAAGTGCTTCCAGATATAACAATAACTTATTAAAGTCCATCTGGTGGTAAGCCAGCAAGAAGGAGTGTCAGCATGTGCCTAGAGAAAGTGATTAAATCATAAGCAGGATATGATGGAGGAGGTGAATAATCTAAAAGAATCAGATTAATGCAGAGTTTCATTAGTTGGCTTTTCTGGTACAGCAGCTATATTTTGCTTGCTGCCAGCTGCTGTATCCCTCTCCAGCCCAAACTTACCCCTGATATTTAACTGTAAGACCTGTAGAGCATAATTAGTGTTTATTAGTTAATCAAGAAAAAGGGGTGCAAATTAGAAATCTAAGGTCTCTGGAGCCATCTCGCTGAGGATAGGTGTCCACTAATAACTGACAGTGTGGGCTATGCTCCTGCATCAGGTGATGCATACTTGGATATATTGCTCTATAGACCCACTCCCCTGCTTCCCTCATATAAACTAGAGTGACATCCACCAGGTCTTCTTGAAGAAGCCATAAATATCCAAGCACACCTGCAACAGCACCTGACTTTTCCCAATTCTCAAACAAGATAACACAGCACAGAATCTGCTCCCTGTCATGACTGAGCAAGCTGTACCATAACTGCCCCTTGGAGACAAAGGGGAATCTTCATTTTTTCACACAAACAGCTTTCAGAAATTCACATTAGCATTCATGATCTCCATTTTCACAACTTTTGCCATCCAACATCTCCACAGATCTCATTCCTTTCTCCACTAGCCTTGGCCAACTGTCTTTATGGCATCATTAAAAGAATAGTCCTCATCACACGTACTCACATGCCCACAACTGTCTTTTTGTGCCTCTAAGCCCTGCATTAGACTTTTATTAAGTTCTCAGCCACCGTCTGCATGGAAAAATTGTTTAATTTTACAGTCCTCTCCTCTCCTTCCTCAGGTAACATTATTCTAAATGTTTTCAGAAGAATGTAATCTATCTTCAGTTAAACTAATCATCAAGGCCACATCTTATCACTGAAATAAGTATCCTTGTTGCTTAAAGGAGATGGATGTTTTCATCTCTTCCTTTCTCCTGTCTTCTGCTGTTGTGCCTTTTGTCAAAACCCATCTCTCTTTTGGCTTTCTGGTGTCCCAGTAATGCTACTTCAGTGTGTTGATCATCCTGGCTGGGATCTGCACCTGCAACCTTTCTGGTTTTAGAGAGACAGATGCAAGGAAAACTGTTTTCTTAAGGCAGTGCTTACATCTGGGTCTAGGCTGTTTTCAACAGCAGCAACAAACATCGATCACCAGCACTTTAAAGGGAGTGTGCTGCCTCAGATGAAATGTTGAAAGATTGTCTAGAGCTCAATAAATCCATGACATTAACAGGAAACCATTCTAGTAATTAAAAGCATTTCCAGAGATGAAAGACTATAGAAAATGTCCTCTGCTGAGTTAATTTTAATTCTGTTCCACTTTGATTCAGCTGAGCGTAGCCAAAATAAACACATAAAATGTGGACATAGAGGGCAAGATGATACAAGTTAAGAAAGAAGTGACCTCACTATTAAAAAGTCAGCTAAGACAGCCATCCTGAGAGAGAAATGTGGGGAAGTCAATGCAATTTTAACTTTAGCATGAGGCAAACTTTCTGAGGTAGGCCTCATGCAGGAGCATAGAGCTGACCTTCTTGTGTGTTTTCACTGTGCATGGTGGTTCACACGTCTGTCATATTGAAAAAACCTATATATATGAAGGAGTTGGGGGCGGTGGGGAGAAAGGGTCGTTCACAGCAGAGGAACCCTATGGAGAAGCATCACAAAGAGAGTCTCGCTTAACTTGCTGGGATTTTTCCACCGTTCTTTGCCTATGTTAATTTCTTCTCCATCAGAAGAAGGCCATCAGAGTGTATCTAGGGAGCTGCATGTACTGAGACCTAACCCAACAGTCTGGTAGCAATAAAACAGTTAATAACATGTTCCTTTCTTCCAGGTTTCTGAGTGACCTATGGTGCTTGGCAACTCTGAATTCATGATTCACAAAAAGATGTCTGTCCAAGAGAAAGCTGTAATCTATCTAGTTTCATAGCATGTCTTAGATTTTCTTTTGTCATGATTCTTCTCCAAACAGTTTTCTGTGGGGGTGGGGAGGGTGGGAAAGTCTGTCTGAACGCCTTATGTTCACTGAAAGATCCTTACGGCATGCCAAGACTTTACAGGGGTGAAAATATTCCAGGAAATTGTTATTTATCAATTCCCAAGGAAATTAGCTCACAGAATACAAAAATAAGCCTTAAGTAAATGAAAGTAAACAAAGTAAGAAATGCCAGGAGGAATGTCATTTTGGTTTTATTTTCTATTTCTGCTACACCAATGCAAAAAACATCATCAGTTCTCATCTTCTGTCCCATGTGAAGCCAGAACTGTACAGGTTGCTCTGAAAAACCTCAGATCTGCGCTGTAAACATGGAGCATAACAGCTCCCACAACTGTTTCTTAAACAGTTGGAATTCATCACTGTTTTTTATCCTAGTGTTACAGTAGTTTCACATGAACTTGGTGTTCCCTCACTTTTTTATCATTTAAAACAGTACACACAGTTTCATTACAAGGCTGAAGCAGGGAATTTCAAAGTTTTTTACTCAAAGCTCCTTTGGGGACTGTTTTGGGTTCATCGGGGGGGTTTCTGTCTTAATGTTCTGACTCATGTTCATGGACCAAACTGTTGAGGCAATTAAAAAGTCTGACACTTCATATTTGTTGTTACTGCCTTTTGAGTCAAGGAAACATCTCCACAAAAGAGTCAACGGTTCAGGGCACACACCCTTGCTGTAAGTGTAGCTCAGATATTCCATTTCATGGTCTGGTCTGCTTCCATCAGCAGTTTAGACTAATCCCCATGAATGTGAATTGCTGTGGCTGTGGGGTGGTCTCCACTGGCTCTTCAGGTGTCCACTGGGAAACTGGTAACTATAACACTGGAAAAAAATTGCTATAAATGACAGGTAGCACAGCTACCTACCACAGCTAGGAGCAGCTAGCACAGCTGTGAGGTCCAGAGCAGAGGGTTGGGACTGTTCCACCTTGTCCCATAGCATGTCCCAACATGGCCATCCTAGCATCATGGTCTTACACCATGATGCATAACTGCCTCCCAGCCTGCCACTGTAGGCATCTTACAGCCTCCTTTTCACACGGGTTTGGTTAATCATAGGGCAAAATCTCAGTGTAGTTCCCTTCCAAGAAAGTAAAACCAGGAAGGTCCTAGAAACTGCGGGTTGTTTTTTAGCGTGTTCTCATGGCAATCCCCCCGTGGGAATTCAGCTGGCCAGACATGTCCATGCAGCCTCTTGCCGTGCTTCAGGTTTTGAGATCCGTGCACAGGGTTGTCTTGCCTCCATGTGTGGAGACCCCCAGCAGGGACAGCAGTCACAAAATGGGAGGGCCTGGTTCACCCCTTCCTGCAGGGCAGCACCCTATAGGATGCACTTCCAAACCAGGATGGAGCAGGTGGCAGGACTGGCACCAGTCCCTGAGGTGCTGCTGGATTAGAGGGGGAAATTTGCTGCTGCAGTACAGGAGTCTGCTGCAGACAACACCCTGCTTTCCTCCTTTTCCCAAGAGATTAAAAAAATCATCTGCTGCCTGTTCCCTCTGATTCATTTGTTGAAATGCCTTGGTGGATTCCCAGGAGAGAGAAACAAGATCACTAGAGCAAGGATTGCTCAATGGGAAAAAAATTGCACCCAGGGGAAACGGAGCTGGAAGAGACGATGAAACCCTGGCATTTGCTCTTGCCTTTCTGCTGGGCTTAGTCTTCACATCTTAAAAAGTATAAAAGAGAAATGCCTGCTGTGGGAAAAGGGATGTAAGGCAGTTACATTTCTCCATCTTGACTGCATACCACACATGGGTGGACAAATGCTTCAAAACAATGGTGATAACACCCTGTTAATAAGGCTCATATCTCCAACCTTTGAAGTGGGTAATTTATTAAATTATAGAAACAGGGAGCCAAAGAAATTTTTATTGCTGTACTGTAATGAGTTATCTGGGCTATATGATTGGCTATATGATAGCAGCACTATCCAAAATATAGTTTAAAGGTGTTCATTGGTTCATAAGAGCAACAGTAGCCATAGGTTGCCAGATGACCCAGCAAGGTATTCTTGCAGCCCAGAAAGCCAACTGTATCCGGGGCTGTACCACAACAAGCATGACCAGCAGATCAAGGGAGGTGATTCTGCCCCTCTCCTCTGCTCTGGTGAGACCCCACCTGGAGCGCTGCATCCAGCTCTGGGGTTCTCAGTGCAACAACTATATGAAGCTGTTGGAGCAAGTCCAGAGGAAGGCCACAAAGTTGATCAGAGGGCTGGAGCACCTCTCCTGTGAAGCCAGGCTGAGAGAGCTGGGCTTTTTCAGCCTGGACAAGAGAAGGCTCCAGGGAGACCTTATTGCAGCCTGACAGTACCTGAAGGGGCCTACAGGATAGCTGGGGAGGGACTGTATATGCAGTTAAATAGTGACAGTACAAGGAATAATGGCTTTAAACTAAAAGAGGGTAAATTTAGATTAGATATAAGGAAAAGCACTCTTCACTACGAGGGTGGTGAGGCCCTGGCACAGGCTGCCCAGAGCAGCTGTGGCTGCCCCTCCCTGGCAATGTTCAAAGCCAGGCTGGATGGGGCTTTGGGCAATTTGGCCTAGTGGAGGATGTCCCTGCCTATGGCAGGAGTTTGGAACTAGATGGTCTTTCAGGTGTCTTCCAACCCAAAGCATTCTACGACTGCATGATTCTAACTCAACAATTTAAATTTCTTAAAAATTGAGGGAAAATACAAACACAGTAACACAAAGCAATGATGTGACTACATTTTCAAAGAATATTGAAAACTATAAAACTCCTTCTAAATCACACTGAAGCCTTTTGTTTCAGACATTGTTTTTCACAGCCTGAAGTTTTTCCCAATTTTTCCAAAAGATGTTTGCAGAACTTATTTCAGTTTCTCCATCAGTGATATTTCTAGACACTGCCTGTAAACTAGAAGACTTCATCTCTTGCACAGTTTGAGCCATAAACGTCCTGAGAGGTGCTAAGCGAGAGCGATGGGAATTCAACATCTCATAGCACAAAGCCCTGCAAGTGTCACATTTTTGAGTGGTTCCTTTTTGAAAATTGAGAGTTTCTCTTCGTGGTCACTGCTGGGAACATGATAAAAGGCAAATGAATGTCTACAAACAAAAATTACCAACTCAGCCTGAGTTCTTTCATGGCTTTGGGTTGGCCTCAGCTGCAGACTTGAGTAGAATTGGAGCTGGGCAGAGGCATTTGTCCAAAGCAAGAGACAGGGAAGAGGCTGTGAGGTACATGCAAAAGCTCTGGAGAGAAGAGGAATGTCAGAAAAGAGAAAAAATAACCTCTCTGGTTGCTGGAAGAACTCAGACTACCACAGGTTGGTCATTAAACTCAGAACAAGCTTTTGTCCTGAATCAGTTTTGTGATTTATGGGTTTCCTTAATTTTGTCTTGCACTCTCTTTCTTCTCTCCTAAGGATGCAAGTTGATCAGTTAGTAAGGAAGCAGTTTCTCTGACTGATAAGAAATCAAAAACTCTAATTACCTCAATGCCAACAGGACACGAAGGGCTTTTTCAAATACATTGGCAGCAAAAGGAAGACTGGGGAAAATGTGAGTCCACTGCTGAATGAGGTGGGTGCCTCGGTGACAGAAGATACAGAGAAGGCAGAGTTACTGAATGCCTTCTTTGCTTCAGTCTTTATTGCTAAGGCTGGCCCTCATGAATACCAGACTCTGGAGGTAGGAGAAAAAGTCTTGAGAAAGGAAGAACTTCCCTTAGTTGAGGAGGATTGGATTAGAGAACATCTAGGCAAACTCAATATCCACAAATCCATGGGTCTTGATGAGATGCACCCACAAGTGCTCAGGGAGTTGTTAGATGGTTTTGTTGAGCTGCTCCCAATCATCTTGGAGAGGTCATAGAGAACAGGAGAGGTGCCTGAGGACTGGAGGAAAGTGTCACTCGAGTGTTCAAAAAGGGCAGAACCTAGGAAACTACATAGCAGTCAGTCTTACCTCCATCCCTGGAAAGGTGATGGAACAGCTTATTCTGGGGGTTATGAACAAGCATGTGGAGGAGAAGAAGGTTATGGGGAGTGGTGAACATGGATTGACCAGGGAAAAATCCCACCTGACCAATTTGATAGCCTTCTAGATGGCATGACTGGCCGGGTGGATAAGGAGATCGCAGTGGATGTGTCTACCTTGACTTCAGAAAGGCTTTTGACATCTTCTCTCATAAAATCACAGATTCATAGGGGTTGGAAGGGACAGCTAGAGATCATCTAGTCCAATTTCTCATAAGCAATCTTAGGAAACTATGGGTTTGATGAATGAACAGTGAGGTGGGTTGAGAACTGGCTGAGTGGCAGGGCCCAGAGGGTTGTGGTAAGTGCAACAGTTTAGTTGGAGGCCTGTAGCCAATGGTATGCTCCAGGGATCAGTGCTTGGTTCGGTCTCACTCAACATATTCATCAGTGACCTGGATGAGGGGACAGAGTGTACTGTCAGCGGGTTGAGGGAGGTTTTCCTCCCCCTTTATTCTGCCCTGGTGAGGCCACATTTGGAAGACTGTGTCCAGTTCTGGACTCCCAGTTAAAGACAGGGAACTACTGGAGAGATTCCAGCAGAAGGCTAGAACGATGATGAGAGAACTGAAAAATTTCTTGTGTGATGAAAGGCTGAGAGAGGTAAGTCTGTTTAGCCTGGAGAAGAGAAGACTTCTCATCAATACTTAAAAAAATCTAAAGGATGGGTGTCAAGAGGTTGGGGCCAGACTCTTCTCAAGGTGTTCAGCAACAGAAAAAGGGTCAACAGCCACAAAATGGAACACAGGAAGTTCCATCTCAACATGAGGAAAAAGTTCTTCACTGTGAGGGTGACAGAGCACTGGCACAGGCTGCCCAGAGAGGCTGTGGAGTCTCCATCTCTGGAGATAATTAAAATCTGCCTGGACATGATCCTGTGCAACATCTTCTAGATGGGCTTTATCTCCTGCTTTATCAGGGGAGTTGGACTAGATGATCTTGAGAGGTCCCTTCCAAGCCCTGCTGTTCTGTAATTCTGTGATTCTATGTCCTGTGTTAAGCAACTCGAGCATTAACATTGATAAAATTCTGGCATGAACATCACTCAACTGTTCCCCCACGCAATCAAATACTCCCAAATTACCCACAAGCAGTGGTGTCTTGGTAAGGGGCATTTTCTTTACCTCTTGCTTTGCCTCTCACCAGTTTTGACTAGAAAAGGCATTACTGGCACGGAGCACGCAGGTACCAGTAGTTTTGCGGCACTGTTGCTCAGCACAGGGATGGTGTGCTGTACCACCACGCAGGTCAGAGCAAGCTTTCGTGGGTACTGCAGGAAGGGTGGGCAGCAGCACAGGCAGCTGATCTGAGAGAAGAGCCCTGGAGAGCAGGAGGGCCAATGCTGTCCCTCCAAATATGGTGAGAGAGAGGAAGAAAACATTTTATATCAGCCAGCAAAAGGAAGGCATTGTAAAGCTGGGAAAAGATATGTGCCCCAGACCCTTCAAATGAATGTTGATGCTCCTTTCCTGTTACATCCTCTCAAAAGCCCAAGCAGATTTTCTTTTCAGCCAATGCAGTTGGGGATTCACAGGGTGGTGGGGGCTCTGCTCTTTCAGGGGTACCCACACACATGCACACACCTTTCATTTTCTACTTTCATACTGTGCAAAACTCACAATGCAGGGTGCTGCTGAAAAACCACGGTGTAACCCCCAGTGCACATAGCATATTCAGCCATCTTCAAACACTTCTACTCCTGTTACCTTAGTAACAGCCCGAGGGAAATCCCTAAGTAATTAATCAAGCTGCTTAGCTGTTTAAGATTTCTTACAAGGGAAGTGGTTGTCTAGCTTCTCTCTTATTGCTGGCAAAAATTCTATATTTAGAAATGGCTCGTGGGCTGATTTAGGGAGCCTCCTTTGTCTGTTATAGTGGGGAAGGAAAGTCAATTTCCATGGGTACCTTGCCGTTTATTTGGCATGTGTGTACATGCTTAGTAACTGATATTGCAAGTAGTAGCTGAGGCATGAACCTCAAAGGATTTAGTGGTGCAGCTGGCAGGCTGGGTTTCTTCAAAAATCGCAATGTCCTTTTGAAGAGCCCTTCCTGGTTTCTCCCTCCAGTGCCACATTCAGAAATCACTGCCAGGTTCACTGATCCATAATGGAGACAATCTGCATGAAACCAATATGATCATTTAGGCTGAGTTCCAATACAACACACCCTGTTTATCATTTTTCATCTCTCTGTCTATCTATTTATCAATTTATTTATGCAGAAGGCCACATTCTTCCTTTGTCCACTAAAGAGCATAACTGAGCCTGACCGATTGTGGTCAACAGGAGTTCTGCCTTGCAGAAAGACATACCTTTCCTCAAAATAATTAATCCAGAGACAACTGGAGAGAGAGCAGATAGCCTAATAATGTCAACCCTCTTTCATGGTGTGGATCCCTAAGGATTTTCACACTGAACAGAGTGACTGCAGACCAATTTGCTTTCCTGAGTTACCTCCTAAGGTCACACAGAGGAGCAATCCATGGCCATCATAACGAAAGTGTGACTAGATCAGGTCACTAACTTTTTGGTACAGCACTTTTCCTTCAAAAGCTGCAGATGCAACCACCACATCTTCATAGGAACTGGAGTCTTGGGTCACTTTTTCTTAGCAAGACTTTGCAGACTCTGATGGGTGAGAGACAGACCCTACCTGAAGAGAGACAGTACCCAGAGCTTAGGGCACTGAGCAGGGAAGAGGACACTGCCGAGTCCTGTTCATCCTCAGCAAGCTTAGTGTCTTGAACTTCTCTCAGTGCTCTCAGTACAGTGATACCAACTATTAAGTCTCTCCCGTGTGTCCTGACAGACTTTGAAGGACTTGTGTTGTCTTTGTATGAGATGGGAAAACTTTTGAAGTCTAAAAAATGCTCAGAGGAGGAGATAACAGCAGATGTCTTTCTGTGGTTTATGCCATGCCAGAAGGATGCTGTTAGAGAACATTTCTAACATCAATGAAACTTAAGAAACTTACTCTAATAAAGCCACAGACATCTGAAAAATGACAGTCAAAAGTTAAGAAACAGGAAAGATATATACCAGTAAAAAGGAGTTATTGATTACACTTCAACATTAACGTTGGTTTCTCCTGAGTGCTCAGGGTCTCAGCTGACCTGACAGATGCACCAGCAACCCTGTCTCCCCCATCCTTTTGAGCTCCCCATGGTCCCTTCTCAAAACTCTCTCATAGCTTTCCTCTAACAAAAATACAGCTCCTTATACAAAATACAGCTGTGGTAACTCCCAGTTATAGCCTCTCATTTTCTCAGAGACTCATTTCTGAAATGGTAGTGGTGAAAGCAAAACATGGCATATTTTCCTCTCCCCTAGGACTTTCCCTGCATCTATACTGCTGTGCTGTGCTTCAACAAGCATATTTCTTCTACTCTAACCAGTCTTCTTGCTGGTTATGGCAGCATAGCTACAACCCTGTGAAAACATTGTGAGGAGGGTTCATTTTATAAGAAAGTTACTAAACTCTCAGGATAAGATTCACCCCACTTAATTTTATCTAAATCAGGTAGCTAGTCTCAGTTATCAAAGTGAAATGGGGTCCTAGAGGAACATGGGTGATATACCCTATCACCCCTTGCCTATTTATCTTCTCTGACTAGAGAGGAGACCTCAGTGACTGAAGCATAAGGGGCAGCTACATTTCATATCCCTCAGGTTTGATGAGGTGAGATGAGCCTCACCAGAGAACCCTGGAGCCTTTAGAAGTATTTCCCTGTTGCACTTGAATAATTCAGATAACTGACATGATCAGAGATTTAGTCCACTCTGTTCCACACCAGTGGAACAGCTGCTACAGTAGCATAAAAATATACAGTTAGTATTAATAACAATAGCAATGGACTCAATGTTTATGTTTCATAGTCCAGCCTAAGTCAGCTTTCTCAGTGTGGGAGTCATTCTCAGACTAGACCTGTGGTCATTTTGCTGTCACCTGAAACTGGAGAAATATATTGTCCTCACTGACGTCCCATATGTACAGGGATGTATGTACACATTCACAGGACTAATGGTATGGCGATGCAGAAAGCTATCTCTGATTAGCGGTATCTGCTGCCATCTGTTAAGGGCCATTCACCCGTAATCAGATCGGACTGCAAGTTGTCTTGAAGATGAGAAAGCGAGTCTTCTTTGCCTTTGCCTTTGCCTTTTTCTCCTGTATTGATCTATATCTTACATAAAGTGAAAGTGCTCCCTTTTGCACTCTGCACATGAGCACTAATGAGGCCCTGAAACTTTGATGACCATCCCCAAGTAGGCGGCACACCTTCGGACAGAGCTAGGCCTTGGGCCTTAGGGGAAGGCAGCATTTCAGCTCTGAGCGCCAGGCAGATTGTAGCCAGGCAACGCTTTGCTGAGCAGAAGGATCGCTCCGTGAGGCTGATTAGGAATTCACCTGGCGAGAGATTAGTAGAGAAATTAACCATCTTGGAATGAGAGAGAGAGAGAGAGAGAGAGAGAATAAATAAATAAATAAAGTTTTTAAAAGCACCAGCAGCAAAAGCTGGTCTCGGAGAAGTCAGCAAGACACAGAGGAGAAGTCAGCAGTAAAAGGAGAAGGGGGGCACTGCATAGGGCTTCTCTCCCAACATGAGAAAAGCCCTGGCCTGCTGAGGAAACTGAAACAGGGAACTCTGTATAGGTTTGTGAAGGTAAACATGTCCCTGGTGTTAACTAGATACTGACTGATCAGGGCCTTTGCAGCTTTTCAGAGCTGGTGTGTCTGTCTGCTTTGGACAGCGCACTGTCCGAGAGGGATGGCTTGTACACCAGTGGTCCAAGAACCACGAGCTTTTGCAAGGGAAACCAGGACGTTAGCAGGCAGGAATTGCTGTGAAGGAGTCACAGGCAGGCAGGCAGGCAGACAGTGTCCAGCAGTCAGGCAAAACAAGGAACAATGCTGCACTGGCTGCAGTGGTTAGGGAATGAAGAAGTTACCTAATTAAGCACTCTGGATTTTCAAACTCACTGAGAACAAATGATCTTTGCTCGTTTTCCTGTAGGGATCTGAGGATTAGTTCCCATACATAAACTGGGCCTTTGACAAACAAAGGAAAAATCAATGCTCAACATGACAGGTGCCTCTCCAGCGGAATATGAAAACACAGCGCATCTCAGCAGAGGCTGCTTTTGCAGGAGTGGCTAGTCATCGATCTTTGCCATCCAGCTCTCACAAATGTGACGTAGGCTGTGCAGCTTATAAAGGAAGATCACTAAACCTCTTGATTAAAATAAGATTTTTTTTTCTTTTCTTTTTTTTTTTTTTCCTCAAGACTAAGTTCAGGGGAAAAAGAGACTCTGAGCATCTCAAGATGGCTGCAGCTTTCCTCCCCCCCTCCCCTCCTGCAGACCTCGCCCTGCAGTCGTTCCACTCCTCATTGATTTTCCTTTTCTCTTCCAAGTGTAAATCAATATGTTTGAAACCGGAGGGAAAAATCACAGTATCTCTAATAAGGAACATGGGAGAGGCTGAGTTTCTAAATCCTAATTCAGAAACCCCCTTGAACATAGCCTCAGTTTTCAGTATGTGTTAAAATATGTTGCTGTCAGTGATCTCAGTGAACTTTGCATCCTTACAAAAACCACAGAATTTTGGGAAACAGGCACGGAAGGGATGTCCTGGGGCAGGGTGGCTGCCAGTGCCACTCAGGCAGCACTGCCAAACATGCCTTGGCCTGCTATGAGACCCTGCACATGTACCTCAGTGGTCCGATGGTGATTCCCTGGGACAGGCTCTGGTGCAGAGACTTTTCCAGGATTTTTGGGCAAGTCAAGCTCATTACTGGCCCTTATAAATTACATGCAGGAGCTTGTGAAGCCACGGAAGAAGCATGTGTGTGAGAGATACACTTATTATATCCTCTCTGTTAAAGGCTTTCCATCGCTGTTAACTGAGTGGAGTTCAGGTCTTCTAGGTGGTGGAGGGGAAGGGTAGCATCCCAACCCCAAAGACCTGCTAGCTAGTTTCACTAGTCTATCCTCAACCAGTAATTGATTGCAGAAAAAAAGCCCCAAGCCTATTCAAACAATATCCACTCCTACATCTCCATTTAAGACACTTACTTTGATAACAGTCCAATCTTCTTTCTCATCTTACAGTACACTCGCCTACCTATAGGCTTGGAAAACCAGTCTGTCTGGAGCTGGTGGTGCATCTTAATCTGTACACCGACCTGAGACATGGTCCCAGGGGTACAGTCTGCAAGTCCAGTGCATTGACATACACATACTTGCTACGTGTACACTGGGCTATTATGAACTTCACCTGTGGAAAGTTGTGATAAAATACCTTCAGGGAGAAACCCATCTATTCCCTCTCTGACTCACCTGTTGAAAAACATATTCAGAAAAACACAGATGTCTGATTTGTGGACAGCCAAGTGAGTAGTGTTCAGAAATCGCTTTAGGAGCCTTAGACTACAACAAAGAGCATGTGACCCCCTCCTCACAGATGATGAAGAACCACTACATAAAGCGGAAAGGTCACTTCAGAGGAAGAAGCTAGAGGCCACTCCAGAGGAAAGGGAAGAGCTGTTATTGTGAGATGCAAACAAGACTAAAATCGAAGAAGGGCTCCAGAGGTGCCTTGATAGTAGTTGGAGATAATGGTAGTGAGCAGAAGAAAGAAGGATGTGAAGAAGCAGAATGTCCAGGTGAGACCTGGATTTCTGAAATCAGTCACCACTTTTGTATTTGATGTTTTCCATACCCTTCAAAGAAAAAATACACTTTTGTCTAGAGCAGTCATCAAGTCTACAACCAAATCTACATTTGTTTACTTTCACATTAACTTTTTTATGACTCCAGATGTTTTATCTCACAGATCTGTCCTTGGGAGTCACTGCTGAAGCTGCTGGTACTGATTCCCAACCCCATACCCTCACCTGCCTCATCAGGCATGTGGCCCTCGCACAAACAGGCATAAGAAACTGCTCCCTGTTTCCCCAGTACTATTTTCCCCTTAGGCAATGTCAGCCACAAGATCAAGCACCAGGAATCTACAGAAAATCTTGGCCTTTTTGGAACCACAAAAGATACATCATGGCACCTAAATCAGTACTTGATGCCTACATCAGGCCCTTCATAATTGCTATAAAACTTGACCATTGCCTCTCTTTTAGAAGGAGGAATGAGTATGTTGCAAATTTAACTGCCAGGATCTTGCACGTCTTCTGCAGCAAGATTTAGCCTAGATTTAGCAAAGATGACACAGAATTTCTGTGCTGTATTTACTCAAAATGCTGAATAAAGAAAAAAGAGAAAGTGAGAGAACCCCTGGGGAAAATCAAAGGTTTTCAGCAGCCTGTATGGTGCTTATCCCAGTATTAACCACAACTTCTTTAATAGTGCCCACATTCTAAGTTTGCAGAGTGCCACTGATTTTCTCCTTGATGAGATACAATTACATCTAAATTGTCTGGTTGGAAAGATGTGAGTTTGTGCAGCTGGGCTTGCAAGCACGTGCAGACACGAGAGGCAATTTGATACCATGGAATAAGATGGATGCATCTTCTAAGTGATCAAAAGTAAAATAGCTCATCATGGTTCTACTTAAATCACTAGCTCTAAACTCAGGAGGTAATAATCCCATTGAGATGCATGAGACTGTTCACTTCCCAAAGCTGTGACTTCATGCCTTCTGCAAATTAGGTAAGACATTACCATATTGGTTTTTCTCGATTCCCACATAATCCACATGGAGGGAGGTGGAGCACAGGTCCATGGCAAGTGGAGAGTTACCAGAAGCGCCTTCATGTCTAACAAGAACTTAGTAATGTCTCATATTGTCTATCCTGGCTGTCACAGCAAGTCCCATGCCATGGCTGCCCCTGACCCACAGAGGCCCAGGCGTTGTTCTCCTCTTCCACGTGTAAAACCTTCCCTTGGGCTGCAGCAGGTGTAGACATGGCCAGCATCATGTTGGGGCATAGTGATGGCTTCAGCCTTTCAGCTGCCCACCACTGTGGTGGGCTGAGTTTCTAGGGAAAGCCTTCCTACCCACTGTCTGAAGCTGGAGGACCTATTGCCACAGCCAGGTGTCTTGGCTCTGAGCCTTCACAAGGGCATTTCCTGGGTGTCCATAGGCAGCAAGGTATGAAATCTCATTGACCCACAGCAACATGCATATTAGCTCAATCCCAGATCCTTGAAAGGTCCTGCTGAGTGCAGGTCCTGTAGCAGCACTTCTGCCTTGCTTCACCAACACCCTCAGCCATTTGAAAACATGCCCACAGCTAAATTCCAGGTATGGCTGTCACTGCTGTGGTTCTCCAGATGAATTTGTCACGGCTCTTTGTTGTTGCTGTTGACAATTCACATACTCCCCCAAAGGTGACCACAAGACATACCTTTACTGGACCTGTTAATTCATTGCCACTACAAGGGCAAATGTCCTTCTTCCTCCTCCAAGGCTAGATGCCCCACTTATGGTCCATATGTGTGACTGATCTTCTTCTGCCAGAGCCCTAGTATCTGCTCTTCTCACTATAGCATTTCTTACTTTTTTCTACAAAGAAAAAAGTGTCTTCCTGACACGTTCAGGAAGATAACTTTCTTGTGTCTGCCACCTCCCCAGCTTTTACTCTCCCCACAAAGTAAGTATGCTTCACACTCCCCCAGAAGGGCACAATAGCTGTGAAAAAATGAGTTCTTTTTGCTTACATTTGGCAGGCAGATACTATACTTACTCGCCTGGTTTTCCCCCAGTGAGAAAACAACTACAAAGTGGCTGAAGCTGCCGTGCTGGCTGGCTGCAGCTCATGGCTTACTGGCAGCTCAGTTTCTAATGGGGTGGATTTTTCTCAATGAGGTTGCAAAAAAAAGCGCAAAAAACTGCAGAAAGAAGAGGAAGTGTTCATGGTTTGAGGTTGGCATGTTTTGTTTTTGTAGTCTCTTTACTTGTGCCTGTTTTCTTGCTTTTGTGACAGGTCACTGCGGTCACAGCAAGGGAGAAAGCAGCAGCATCACCACCACACTGCTGGTACGTAAGTGCAACGGGTGGAGGAGCAGGGTGGAGGCTGCAGAAGGAGCTACAGGTGCCTACAGCTACAGTGCCCCTGCCCCTGGCCCTGCAAGGGGAAATGCAGGCATAGGACAGGGCACGCTGTTTTTTAAGGCTTCCCTAGGTAAACATCAGAGCTGCACTCGGGCCTCACCTTCGCTTCAGTCCTGCCAAATAACCTCAGCGATGTTCACCCTCTTTCTCTGCTCACACCTGTCTCTCTGTTTGGTGTGCAAGCTCCACAGAGCAGAGCTGTGCCTCAGTCTGCGTTACCACCATGGTGTAAAGCAATAACATTTGCAGAAGCAAGAAATCTCCAGGGATTTCCATGTCTTCTGCTGGTGGCCCTGGCACCTGTAAAATCCAAAGGGGACAAAGGTTCCTTCCAGGGTGTTTGGTGGCCCAGAGATGCTGAAGGATCTGTTCCTCTGTTCTCTGAAAGGCAGTGGTAGGTGACGTTAACTTTTCATGACAGACAATTGCACTTAAAACAGCAAAGAGGAGGCAGGGGGGTTGTTTTCCCTGGCCACACTGGGGGCTGCTGTCGGGCTCGTCCCAACAATTTGCAGTCGGGTTCATCAGCTTCATCCTGGTCTGAGAGCGAGGGAGCCATCCCACACTGCACCTGTGGGGCTGGGACACGGAATATGACCTTTATGGACCAGCTGATTTCCCTTCTTCAAGAAAGAGCTCTAACACATTTAATTAACTTTTTGTACTCGGAGATTCTCAGCCGGCTTTGAAAAGAAATAGGCCAGTTTACACAAGTTATGAACTTGGCCCCAAGAATATAAACAGTTATCTTGAAAATGTCATTCTTCAATAATTTCTCTGGACATGTCCTCACAGTGAACCAGGCAGCACCAGAAACAATCTCAGCCTTTTGAATGTCAGTGTGGGTGAAGAATTAATTGACAGCTTTTGTACGAGCTTTTGTTAAGCATAAAAGATTATTTACAGCAAGCTATTTTAAGTTTGAGCCATAATGGGAACAGTCTGACTCACCTGCACTGCCTCTTACAAAATCAATCCAAGTAACTAACATGGTCATCACCTTTGTACATGTCTTATGTGGAGGAGGAGTACTTTTTAAAACTTGGCAAAGGCAGTTATTAGCTGTGAATATGATCCTTCTAGGAGTGTTTGTGTACTGAATTTATTAAGGTTATTTTAAACTTGGGTAACATCTTTAGCATCGTGCTCTGTATATGATGCCTGTCTGTATCCAGGAATGCAGCTGGACTTCTCATCCTCGTCATCAAGTAACTCTGGTCCTTACAGCAACTCTGTGCAATAAATGTAAGTCAAGTGACAATAAAGCACTATTTGCATGATGATTGACAATTTTAGGGTATCGGCTCAGTTACTTTGACTGTGACCTTTTCAAAGGCCTTAGCCAAATGAAGACCAGTGCTTCAGAAGAACCAGAGGGATGATTTTGCAACATCACTTGACAGTTTTGCGATTCATATTTGAGGAAAACAGCAGGGGACATTTGGTCAAGGCATAGGTTTGCCTCCTACAGATGCTGAGCGTTGAAACCAGCCTGTTTCAGTCACAGGCTGGGAAGCAGCACGTGGTGAAGCTCACAACAGCACAGGTTTCTGTAGCTCCTGCCCTAGGCATGCTCAGCCCTACGCTTTGGGTCTGTCCTGTGAGTGAATCTGTATGAGTCATCACAGCAATGAGTCGCAATGAGAAGAGACTGGCCTTTATTGTAGAGGGTAATTCTAATGATTTAGAGGAGAGAAATGCAATAGTCCTTCATGGTCCCGTATTTTAAAGGCAAACTCGAAACAGGAGAAGAATGTGTTTTACAGACACAGCCTGCCACTATAAAGCCAATCTTTCTAAATTACCTAGAAGCGTATTTGCAGCCAGAAATGTATTTAACCCCTTCACGTTCCTCCACAATTCTTTCTGTTATTAATCCCATACAAACGAAACACATGTACATAATTCTGAAAGCATCTCATTTAATTCAAAACAGTATCTGTTTCCTTTTAAGGCAAAGTGAAATATGCTCTAAAGGTGCAGGACTAATTTCATCTCTTGGAAAATGTCCTTTTCCCCGGGCGTGCAAGCATTTTAGTTGATAAATTTCTTTTTCTCTTTCTTCAGCATGGAATGTCCAACCTTCCTGCTTTGGGTAAAAAGCATTCTACACAGTGCAAAGAGATGACAATTCTGTCTCTCAACTACTTTTCCTGCCAGTCATTTAAAAATACTGTTTCCTTTAATGACCATCTCTGTCACCCAGCAGCATGGTTCACCGGAACAGTGCTAGGTAATCATTTCCTGAGAGTCATTTCTGTTTGTGTGAGAGTGCTCAGACCAAGTCTGACATGCAGCCAGATAAAGACAAGACACATACAATTTAATTTCTTTTTTTATATTATTATGTCTGTCTGAATAATGTTGCAAGAAAGATGCTGAGTATCAGAAGCATTATGAGTCATGAGAAAGGCTGACATCCCCAGTCCTAAGCAGGATGCAGTTGCAGGGCCTCTGCATTACAGAGAAGGGAAATGTAGTCCCAGCAGCATTTCTTGTTAAGGCCATGGCCCTGAGAACAAATATTTAACATAATTTATTTTGGAGAGTGGCTTGCTTTTGACTGGGATGGAGGGTTTTTTTGTAGTAGCAGATGGTATAGTTCTGTAGTTTGGATTTAGGATGAGAATAATGTTGATAACACACTGATTGTTTTAGTTGTTGCCAAGCAGGCGAGGATTTTTGGCTTCTACTGCTGGCCTGCCAACCAGAAGGCAGGGGTTGCCCAAGAAGGTGGGAGAGGACACAGCCAGGACAGCTGACTCAAACTGTCCACAGAGATATTCCACGCCATATGACAGCATGCTCCATACATAACTGTGGAGTGATGGCCTGAACGCACGAAGCTTAGGAACTAGCTGAGCCTCAGCTTTGAGTGGTGAGGAATTGTGCTGTGCATAACTTTGTGTATTACTATTATTATTATTATTATCATCATCATCATCTTATTTTTCTGTCCTATTAAACTGTCCTTATGTCTACCCACAAGTTTTGCCTCTTTTTGATCCTTTCCCATCCTGGTGGGGGTGGGAAGTGAGCAAAGGGCTGTGCAGTTGTATTAGCTGCCTGCTGGGTTAAACCACAACAGAAAGCAAAGAGATTGATAACTCAGAAACAGCTATTTGCTGTCTTTCATGTCTCCCATTTGTATTGGGAATGTATTTATTAAAGCTATTTTAATAAAAAAAAGAAAAAACCCAAACCAAAACAAACCCACATAACTTTACCCAACTTTATTTTCAGGAATCCAGAGAGGGATCTGTCAAAGGAAACAACATCTGTTTTGAGCTAAGGAAAGGCATGTGCTACGCATGAGTGGAGCTTGTCAGCGCCAGCGCCACGTGATTGAAGGGCTCTGGTTCGGCTACGTGACATTTAACAGTCCTTGAACACTACACACACATTGGTGCGTGCACACACAGAGCTGGCAATGGGGCAATGGGAGTGCTCATAACGGAGAGGAGAACATAATAAACATTCTTTCTTTCTATTTCACAAACCGCTCTGACAAAAGAAAAAGAAAGGGGCTTGGCAAGAGAAAAGAAAGCAGAGTAAGGTGGGAAGAAATTGCCAGTAGAGCAGACTTAGCAGCATGAGTTGTCCTTTCTCCTCTGGCAGTGCCATATTCCATTATTCACAGACAGGAATCAGAGCAGGCATAGAGCATCAAGTAAGATTATGATATGCTGTGCCTGATGGTGCGAATTACACCTAAACCTCTGGGCTGATTCAGCTTTCCTGGTACAAGCCAGACCTTTCCTCTTCCTTGTTTAAAGATACCACTGGGCCATTTACAAAAACATGAGCACTGCATGTTCTCATCTGCTACAGCCCCTCTTCTGTTACATATAATAAAGTTTATATATTCAGGCCATCTGCTCTTTTAGCAATTGATATTTGTAGGGACAAACACAGCAAAAAGGTGTTTGAGAGAGAGATTTCACATCACACCCAAGTGTGCAATTTCTTCTTCGAATGCTGGGAACTGCACATAGGCAGCTACTGCTAGAAAAGCCACAAGCACAAGAGGAAGAGGGAGAACAGAGTAAAGGTAAAGAAAGTTGGTTCCCCATTGCTTTGCAATGACAATAAGAAATCCAAGCAGATACCACAGGAAACTGAAGTTATTGTGGACAAGGTAGTGCCCTCATAGGTGCCATGCCTGGGTGATTGATTTTTGAGGCTTCATGGGATAGACAGCGTCTTCACAGAGGTGAAACTTGAGGTAGTAGTTGAAGATAATCTTGGCCCTCGAAACCACCTACTCCTCTGGTCGTCCCATGGCAGGGCTGGAAGAGGTCCTCACACACTGGTGTCCGCAGGCAAAATCCAGTGTCTTCATCAAAAAGCAGCTTCATCGGTGGCTTGAGCTCAAGCACTGTATCCTGTGGAAGGAGACTTCCTTGTGCTGACTCCAAGAGAGTGCTGACCTCTGGGAAAGGGGCAAAGTGGGCACCTGGCAGGGACTGTCTCTTAAACAGTCACTGGGAGATTTCACAGAGATGATGTGCCAACACACAAACATACCATCCCTAGCTGAGAGCCCAGTCTACCAGTCCCTGTTTGAAGAGAAGGGCTTCTGACCCACAGTGTCTGAAGCCCAGGGTGAACCCACAGGCCATTTGTGAATTAACACAAAGTATTTGTTGTTTCAGTAAAAATGTATCCTGAAAAACCATACTGCAATTCTGTCATGTTGAGCTGGGGTCTCAAAAACATCAGGTCTGGTTCAAAGCCGGTGTCATAATAATAGCTACAATAAAGAGAGTCTTTTAGGCTGTCCCTGGGTCTAGAAAGAATTGTTATCTATGGGATTGAGCTGTTGAAAAAGGAAGGATAACTGTCCTGCAAGAACAATCTCATCCCTGTCATCTGGGTTCCTGCACCTTTTCCACCAGTTCGGATCGAACAGCTTGCAAAAGATGTGAGGCAAAAGGCCTCCTCCACATGGCTCTACCTGTCCCACATCCACAGACAAACCTTGCCGGAGCCCCCACATGACCCACACAGATCCCCAGCTCTGTTGAGTGTCCAGCCAGCGCTGCATTGGTGTCTATGGAGCCTTCCAAGGGCCTCTGTGTTTTGAGCAAAAATGATTTTGATTTGCCCAGTTGCTAAAATAAACATTTCTTCTCCCCTCCCCAATATTCACTAAAATGGAAATTGGACTGAAGCCTGGTATGATGTATAATCTACAAAAGGAAAAGCAGGTTTCTGAAATTATTACACATCCTCATTTTGAAGTGTTATGCTTTATTTCACGCCGCAATCAAATGTCTGCTGCTGCTTCAAAGTTCAGGAGCTGGTTGCACTATGTAAATACACTTGCAAACAGTATTAAGTTGGAGGGGAAAAAAAAAGATATTATTGTGTATTTATTTGTTTATTTTGCTTTCAGCTTATTGCTGGTGCAGTGTGATTGACTTCAGCCTCTAACATGTGACTTTGTGCCAGTAGGTCTGTTATTTTATTTTAGCTGTTTAGCTGAGTTGTATTTGTGATGTATTTGATTGAAAAAGATATGTATATAGTCATGTGTATACTTACATGTTTGTACGCATCCTGTTCCCCACCTGTGAGTCTTCTAAACCAATGGAGAGGAAGAAAAAGGCTGCAGTAATTAGAGCCATTGCAATTGCAAACAAAATAGAGGATGCAGGCTTTTCACGGGTCAGACACATCTCTGTGGCTGTAGTATGAGCACAAAAATAGCAGCCTTTGAAAAACAATGGGCTTCTCAGCTATGTACAAGGCTATTTTGTGTCAGGCCAGTGCTCAGTGCTCTCTGCACAACGGCAACAAACAGCTTCTGCTTCCCGGAGGTTTGGACTTTGTCTAGTACCCTGATTGGCACCTTCAGGAATTTTCCTATTGAATGACATGTTGATGAGCACAGGCCTTCTGCACCGCTGGGGAGATTATTCAAGGATGGGAGGAGGGAGGAAGTTGTGCAGTGGCTCAGCCCACTCGGCTGCTCGCTTCTACTCCTTCCCTAGTGCCAGCCTGAACTCCCAACAGGCCCATGATTGTGCCCCACACTCCAAGGGGTAATTGATAAAAATAAGGCAGATTCAGAAGACGTAATGGATCTGCTACACCTTTTGTTCTATCGAAGCACATTGCTGTCATCACAGCTGCTCCTTGGGGGGCAAATGCAAGAGGGCACCTCTTGTTACAAGTAGGTCATAAAAAACCCACCTGAGGAGTGTGAGCCTGTGGGAGCTGCAAGTGCAGGTAGGTTTTTAAGGGTGGGGAAGCCCCATGGCAGTGCCTCCTTGGGCAGCTGCTGCAGGGCTGCTGTGCAACCTGGAGGGGTCCAGATCACCAGTGACAGACCAGATCTGCTCGCAGGTCACTGGTCCCACTCCACCTTGGCAGCAGAAGAGCAAAAGGAAGCTAAGAGATTCACCACTCACCAGTGCCTGCCTGATAAGAAGTCCAGCACCAGACTCACTTCAGGTAGATATGAAGTGCAGGCAAACACTAGATGTGTACAAAGCCGTGTACAATACACCTGGGAGGGAAAACTTGGCACACGCTCTCACCATGATGCATGCAGCGTGGATGGATGAGCAGCACAGAGGTGACCATCAGACACAACGTTTTCTCAGTGTCTTCAATGAGGTACCATGCATATAACCTACAAAGTGCAGGCCAACACCTGCCCCAGGGGTGTAACTCTCCTAGTGGCTGACTTGTGGGTTGTGGTTTGTTGGGTTTTTTTTTCTGGAAGCCCAGCACCGGTAGTGTATGACATCATTGATGAATTTCTGGTTTCACTTCTCTAAAGTATGAGCCCTGCTTTGGCTGGGAGGTTGGCTGGGAGGCAGCTCTAAGTGCAGCATGAATGATGGGGAGGGGGAAAAAGGCAGCCACGTACTGCTAGTGTGGGATGCAACCAAGAGAAGGACCTCCCTGTCGGGTGGTTCTTCTGGAGCTGGCTGGGTCTGACCCTTTTTCCCAGGGCTGCCCCTTCACTCTTCTGTAAGCAAATCCACACCTATTTCAGGAAGCAGTCTGTGGACTCTGTATTTTTTGCCAGCTACCTGTTCCCAGAGGGAACGTCTTCTCATGCAGGGCCTACTGAGACCTAGGGGATAAATAGAGCGGATGCGTGGGCTGAAAGACCCAGCCTGCAAAGGAGAGACTCTTTGGGGAAGTACAAGGTCCAACAAAACTGCCTACATGCACATACACAAACAATCCCCCACTCCAATCTCTTTTAGGGAAGTAAACACTTTCTATAAGAAAATTTATAGGTTTGAAAGTTCTGCAGTAATATATTAATAGAGATAAGCCATTTATACACTGATTTCCTCCAAATCTGTTTATCCATTGCTAATATTCAACAAAGATAAATGTTGATAATATTTAAAGGGACAGCTGTTACTTTATTGAATTGCAGGGCAAGTTCATTTTGTCACTAACTGCTTATCTTGGCTATGTGTTTTGAGGTAGCACATGATATGTGAGGAAATATGCCTGAATCCTTGGTAGAACAGCAAAGACTAAAGACTTGGAAACACTTTAAAAAGCCCTCAGTTTTAGCTAGTAAGGATAGAAAAACAAGCCAATAAAATTAATGAAAATTAAATATGAAACATTAGCTTAATTTGAACATAATTTTCCACCTTTCTTTACCACAAATACACCATGTATTGTGCCCAGTCTATATCACAGTATCACAGTCTAGTGCCCAGGCTCTAAAAAGGCTACTGGCAAATTAAAGAAGTTTCAGGGAAGAGCTACAGAAATGATTCCTGGGAGCATGACAGAGAAATTAAATTAAACTTGCAGATTATTTGAGCAAGTGCAGACTTCCAGGGAATGGAAGAGGACTGAAGAGGACGGAGCCCACTTTCATGAGCCCTGCCTGGTCCGTGGGAGCTCACTCATGCCAAAAAGGGAGTTGGGCCATCCCACACATCCCTGGCCATGAGCAGCTGATTCATGGCCTTGGGGACTAGTAAAGAAGCAGTGGGGAAGGTGAACCTGTATCTCCTGCCCTCTGAGGCACAGTGCGAGGCAGTCCTCCATGGGACAACACTCACAGCTCCACACCCTGCACCTGCCTCTGGGTACAGAGGGCACCTACCTGTGGAGATTTCTGACCTCTCTGTTTAGTGGGCACTAACACAGCAAAAGCCACAGGCAGAGTCTGAAGCCAGAAAATGTCAGACCGCGGACAAAGTGGGTTTTCCAACACAAGCTGCAACAAGCCACTGGGGCAGCATACTTACTTACAGTTGACATGGATTTTCTGTTCTTTTGTTACCATAAGCCATGCTCAGACTTCTTTCGTTAAAGGTACAAGCACAATCAGGAATTTGGGAACTGGCCAAAAAAAAAAGTGATTGAGGTAAAATCTTCGGCCTCTGACATGCAGAAAGCCAGCACAGAGGGCTGCTCTGATCCATACAGCCTGTGAATCTAAAGCATTCCTTCAGAACAGCACAGGCGGGTGCAGCCAGGACAACATGCAGCATATGACCAAGAAGAAATAATTTATTCTCTGTGATAGGGGATGAATAGATTTTCACACCACTCTGCTCCATTTTTTTTTTAACCATCCACCATATGCCAGGAACTGGAGGAGAGTGTGCAGAGCGAGCCCGCATCTGCTTCCGCCTTCATGCTGTGCAGGCTTTTTGTAACAGCCCTTCCCTGGAAAGCAACAGAAGGCACCACCAACAGCACTTCCCAGGGGCTGGGTGAACACACCTGCAGAGGACACGTAGTGGTGAGAGTCAGTGCAAACACAGGAGAAAGAGCTGCAAGACCATGGCATAGGCGATGCCTCAATGCCTCCCGAAACAGCTGGAACAGGGAAAGTTGGCAAAGATGAACATCTTCTTCAAAACTGAGGAGAAAGAAATTGTTCAGCTTGCTAATTCTTCTGTATATTAAATACATATACAAATATAATATATAATATAAATACAAATATAATATATAAATAAGTATGAGTCTTCACGGTGAGTTGGTTCTGAATCTGGAGAACCCACCTTTCTCTTACTGCTCACGAGCAGGTGTTAAGCAGAGAAGAGTAAAGCAAGTTGAGGCAAAGGTCGGGTTTTATTACACCACTGTTTACTGTGCAGGCTGTATTAAAATTGCAGTCTCATAAACAATACACACAGCTACCCCCTTTTTCTTGGCTGGAGTATTCACCCAGCTTTACCCAGATCTCTGCTCAGGGTGAACTGGAAGCCAATGAAGTATTAGACCACTTTGTTTATTTAGCCTTTAAATGTCTTCAGCTTTTATCTCATGTCATTGGGCCTTATGACCAGCACTTTTTATAGGGTGCTTGCAGTTGACACACTTGAATGTGTCATAGTTGTTTTGAATAATCATAGCATACTACTCATAGACATTACCTTGCTTGGAAAACTGCTTCAAATTTTACCATCAAAGAACCTGGCAACTCGCTGACGTTTTAATAAAGCAATGGTGGTGTTAGTACAGCATCAGCAAAAGGAGTGGCATATCTTTCATAATGTTCACACTTAGTTCAGGTGACTAACTATAAATGACAAATACTTCAAAATCAATTTGTCACAGACTTAAAAACACCTTGTCTTGGGCGCTATAGCCCATTTCCCCTGGCACTTCCACAACATCAGTGAATGGAAAACTCATCACCCAATAAACTCTGCAATTATTCTTCAACCAGATCTAGAATTACTACTTAAGTGCATTACTATTACCAGACAAAGGATAGGATTAGGTCATCAAGTTTGCTTTCTGTGCCCAGCATTGCATGTATGACAGCGTTTATTTTCTAAACAAAAGACTGTTTGTCAGTGTTACTTTTGCTCTAATGCACGCAAAGCCATCTGTGTAAACACAGAAGTATTTCTGTACCACCTAGCTGCTCTGTGGTGCTCTGAAGCGGAGAGGGGACGGTCCTCTCTCCCGTCCCAAATTGCATCTAGTGAGGCAGCAATTTGCACCACAGAGCCCAGCTTGGCTTGTCACTTGTCAGTCCAGAAAGTATTTGAGGGGAGTATATCATGTCATAATTCGTTCAACTAATTTTCTGGGCACCAAGACAGCCAGATGGTTAATTCAACTTTTTTTTTTTTTTTAAAAAAAAAGGAGGGGCGCACGGGGGAGGGAAGTCCCTTGGCACAGGGCTCTGGCACAGCAGGCCGAGCAACAGCGCAGCAGTTGGGATTGTTGACCCAATGAATGTGCCCAGAAATCCTTTTCAGCTGCACAAAACCGTCTAGTTTTGCCATTAGCATATCAGAGGTGGAGCGGTGGTGGGAAATGGCGCAGGCAACAAAGCCGGGAGCTCGGCGGCTTTGTCTGACAGTGGCTTAGGGAGGCAGGGGGAAAAAGAAAAAAAAAGAAAAAGATAATTGGCCATTTGCCGTGCAGTGACAGACAGATGTTGACATTTTTTCTCCCTTGGCTGATCAAACCCCACCCTTGTCCCTGGGTCCGGAGGAATGCTGCCAGCTGCCCCATTCAGGCAGGCGGCCTTCTGCCTGCTCTCCCAAGTGACAGGGCCTGCACTTGCATACAAACAGGTATAGCCTGGGCAGAGAAGATGGACGGGGTGAGAGAGATTACCTCTCACTTGTTTTTTCTTTTTTCGTCACACTCTAAATAAGTGTGACCTCAAATAAGGTTTTAATTCTCATTCAAAAGGGCAGGCCATGTACATCAGCTAAAGGCTGCACCCTAGGTCACCCTTGCCCTATGAAAAATCTCTGTGAAGAGGCCAACCTGCCTCAGCCAGCCTTCCTTCCCTTCCTGGCCAGAAAAAGAGGTCTGAGGGCCACACAGAGAGTTCCCACTCCCACATGCTGTAGAAATCCCAGAGGGAGATGTTCCTGATCCCTGTCAGGCCAGGGTCTGTAAACGTGCCCTGATGCTTTCGGCTTTGATCTCCTTCCTTCCTCCTGACAGCAGCCATCAGAGCCAGAGCAGCACTGGTGCCGCTTCCACCTGACCTGGCTGCACGCAGCGTTGGAGCAAGGGGGACCCGGGATCTGAAGAGGGGTCACATTTCTTGGTGCAGTGTTCAAGTCAGACCGCACGCTCAAAGGACAAGTCTGCATCATTTCCATTTGCCATCCAAATCACACATCCATCACTAAAGGCAGAGCAACTCCCCATCCAATGCATGTTAGACTTTTCCTACAGCCAAGCAAGCAATTTTTAATTGTTTTTTTAAAATTATTTTTTACTTCAAGCTTAGTGGCACTGAATATCTCATCTATCACTTTTCTGTACAAAGAGACTGCCCACCTCCATGGTTGTTATTCCACAAACTTTTCTTTATGCAATAGCCCTTGCTTCCATAGCAGCATTGGGACAACACGTGACAACAGCATGCTCAGTCATGAACACTGCCTAGGAAATCTCTTTGAATGCTTGGCAGTGTTGCAGAGTCCAGGCCAGCTGGTCAGAGGTAAGGCTGAGCCTTGCCTGGCTCCAAATCACACACAGTGTCCTAATGGTCCCTGGCAGGGGAGAGTGAAACACGGATGCCAATGACAAAGGGCAGAGGAGAGTGAAGCACAGATGACAACGGCAAAGGGTGACCAAGCAATATGTACTACTGACATGGAGCTATTTCCTGTGCAGTCATCACCCTTCTGCTCTCATTCATCAAACAGACTTCCCACAAGCTGGGCTTTCACCCAGATTTTGACTATTTCCAGTGACAAATCATAATTTCATAAGATTTTGGTTCTGCTTTAAAAGGCCATCATGAAGCCTGTACCTAATGCATATGTTTAGAAAATGCTTATGAGGACAATGAGCCTATTAAATGCTGTTTAGATGCAGACAGGAGCAGAGAAAGTCGAGTCAGCATTTGAAGTCCACAGCTGAGCTCGGATTTTGAGTTAAACATTATCAGGTTGGGCTTCTTATGAGATCAGGGCTCATGTCCTCAACCTGACCAATGCAGGGGGGATGCAGTCTCACTCCTGCTGGCCATGGTTCCTTAAGAGTGGAGAAAACCTCAGCTTCCAGACAGGGCCTTTACACTATTCTGTCTTTCAAAGTTGGTTGACTCACCCAGCCTGGACAAAGTGAGGACAGAGAACTAAAGCTCTGCTAACTCATGTTTCAAGTCAGGCTGAGACATGTCAGCAGTGAGAAGGCTTAAGTGGCCCTACATATCCAGGGGTAGGGGGTATCAGGCCTGTCTGCACACAGTTCAGCTCCTAGCTCAGCTGACCTCTTGGGAGGGTCTTGAGATTCAAGATTAGTGTCCAAACCCACGTTTGGCTTCAAAAATTTGTGCATGGTTGTTAAGTCCTTTGTTTGTTTACAGATATAATGCACTAAGTGAATATAAAACAAGATTTCAATATTTTGTATAAATTATTTATTGCAGATTCATTGAAAATTCATGTAGTTCCTAGTAATTAGCCTAACCAAAGTGCAGTGGGTATGAAGAGTCATCATTCTTCTGCCTTGTCCCAAGGGAAAGACACGAACCACGGAGGCCATTCATCATGGAGCAGAGATCTTACATGCACAGTACCTCTTTGCACACATGCCTACAATCACAGCTTGGCAACGAGCTTCTGTTTGCCCCAGGCGTACTGTGTCCTGAGAGAATATTCTGCTGTATCCTTAGTCCTTGCACTTTTTACTATGGACCTGTAATGCAAACATTGCCTTACGGAGGCATTACTGCGTGGTAATTATTCTATGCCAGGATACATGCTCTACAGCCAAAAGGGCCCCTTCTCAGTTGATCCAAACCCTGGGGTGGATCAGACTTGCAACTTCTTATTGCACATAAATAGTGAAAATACGTATTGCTCTGCATTACAGCATCAGGGTTATTAGATTCTCCTCCAGAGTCACCCATTACAAGAGGCTTCATAGCAGTTACATGGGTCCAAGTCTGGCCTTGCAGAGTTCTGACTGTAGGACGAAAGGGTTGGGAATGAAAGAGCAGTCTGACTTGAACACCACGGAGAAGCAGGAAGACTCAGAGAGGAGTAGGAAGCTCGAAAGTTAACTTGATATCCAATAGTCACTGAATCTAAATGAAAACTACTTTTCAGCTGTGATGGAGTCCATTATAAACAGTAAACACAATCCCCTTCCCCATTGACATCCCAGTAGTGGTATTTGAAGAGAACATTCATATTTTCCATTTAAAACTCATAATCTTAGAGTTCAGTCCAGGTTATGTTCTGTGCCGGGATGGGAATATTTGTACTTACATGGTTTATTGATCTGGTCTTAAGTTACTGTACTTATAAGAGTAATGAAAACAGGCTTTAAAAAAGAAAAGAAACAAGTAACCTTTAATAATCATACAACAATTTTATGTGGTAACATACAATTCAAATTAGCATTCATTTTGTTCTGACACTTAAATAGAAGTTTAGATCAAGATTTACAGCTGCCTTCTGTTCACATTAATAAGCCATATTTATCTTTAGCAAACCAAACGCTCCTATACAGACTCAGACACTGCAGCATCTACTTGCTTTTTCTGAAAATAGCTGTAAACAAGTATGAGGATCCACACAAAAATATGGTCAGGGAAACCTTTCAAAAAGATCTTGCAACTGTTGAAATTAATGGACCTGTGTAATGCAGTGGAAGAATCCCTTGCTTGATATGTGCAATAAAGAAATGCTGTGCTCTTCGCATTTCAGTGTCAAGGTTGTGTTATGACTCTATATCCATTGTCTATATCACCTTGCTGCATAAGAATTAAAACTGAGGCATTTTTAACAAGGGTAACAGAAACATTAATAGCTGGCTTGATCTGAATTCAGATTAAGGAAGGAGAACAACGTCTGATTTTTAAATAAGCAGCTACTAAAGAAATCCCCAGATCAGCTCCTGTGTTTGTAGGAAATCTCTTAATACTTGCTAAGATGGAGACTCGGAAAAGAATTTACAATGTGGCTGCTTTTCCAGGGCTCACCTCAATCACACAAGGCTCCTCCACTGCTGCTGCGTGCATACCCAGACCTGCCCTCCCAAGGCCTCTCCCTCCCCTCCCCTGGCATTACGCAGCCTCCTGTTTGTGGGGAAGGGCCTAGGGAGGGTCTCTTTCCTGTGCTTTCTATAGGACTGATCTTCATTTGGAAAATCCTCCAGCAACGGCTCAATTTTCTCAGGGAGCTGGCTTGACAGTCCATCATCACCCTCCCTCCCCGTGCCCATATAGTTCAGCACTTCACGTACAATCAGCGGCAACCAGGATGAAAAATGCACAGCAGTGGGTTTATTTTTAAGAGGTGACCACCTTAATATGCATTTTCCAGTCACAAAAGCCTACTTTTAGTACACGATGCAATCTGTGGTTTAAAACCCCTTGCTTGATCAAACCTCTTCATTTTCCTTGTTCATGGAATTGCAGCACAAGGAAATTAAATCCCTTAGCAAACTCAGTGCTGGGGGATGGAAAGGCAATGAGAGCACTAGCATGGGAGAGTGCACTTGCTATACTCAATAATCAATGCCCAAGGGCTGGTGGAAGACAGCTAAATTATCACACATGAATCTCCCGTCTCCCTGGAGATGACTTTTTCTGCTGAGGAGGTAGGAAGGAGCAGTCACACTTTGAAGCATTTCTGGTACCTGCATGGCTGAGACTGAAATCCACACAGGGAGAACTCCAGCAGTGGAGGGCTGAGTGATTTCCAGCGCAGGGCACCAGGCACAGGCAGGCTTGCGTGGTCAGGCCCTCGGTAAGAAAGCCTCCTCTTGGATGGGACAGTGGGGGACTTTCTATTTACTGCTTTCTTCCTGCTGTACTCCATAAAAAGCCACAGCACAAGAAAGATGTGATGGCTGAAGAGGAGAAACCCGGACAGATCTTCTCAGCACCATGCCCCTGTGACTTTCGGCAGAAAGGTCCCCAGAACTGAGCTGCTGAAACAGTGTGGTGATGGGAGGAGAGAGGTCTAGCTTTGCATGCAATCCACTTGTCAGCCTTTCACTAAGAGGTTCCTGTTTCACAGACGTCAGGCCTGGTCCAGACCACAACAATGACCACTAATGGCTTTCTCAGTGTGTTTGAGCAGCACTTTTCCCTTCCTGTTTTCCATCATATTTACGCAGACCGGTGACACAGGAGATTCTGAAGTCTGTAAAGGTGAACTGTGAAAACCACAGGCTGCTGGAAAAAGAAATCCCTGCCAGCATAACTGTATTATTCCCCTCTTGGCCCAACGGGTGCGGAAGTGAGAGCTGCACCCGTTTTGATGGCAGTGATGCTGCAAGTGCCTGGGTGAGGACGGGAGGATGCACAAGCCCAGCCTGGGCTCCCTTCTGAGATCCCAGCCAAGAAGAAAGCTGAAGCAAAGAGCACATCCAGATTCACTTGTCTTCATGGCAGCATCTGCTAGAAAAAACACACAGAGCTAAACCTCAGCCGGGAAAAAATATTTTTGAAGGTTTGTGAACAAATGCCATCCGTTCCTTAATGGCATTTGCCTGTTAGTAACTTCTGGAATAAGAAATGTTTTCATTCTCAGTCTCTGCATTTTCTTCCTCCTTTTTGAGTCAACAGGAATTGAACCTGTAAGTCAAAATAGCTTTCTGTCTCCAAACAGACTGAGTCAGTACCATGATCTTAAAGAGATAGGGAAATGCTATCCACAGTTGTGAGGCAAGAGATACAGAGAATTTCCTGAAAAATGGGTTGTGATGCCATAAAATGGATACTGGAGCTCCACAGCTAATCTTCACTTAAAGAAAATTTTACTGCTGTATGAATCGACTGGGATGCTTCCACAGCTGATACTGCTGTGAGAGTCTTTGCCTTCAAAGACGTAAAATGCTTTCCCACTTCACAGCCCTTGCTCACCCCTATTGCAGGTGCAGAATTAAAAGATACTGTTCTGCTTCAGTGTTTTGTATTATTAGCTCTGCCCCTTCATAAAAAGATAGAAGCTTTCAAACAAACTACTGCCACACGTGAGGCTATATCTGAATCTACTGTGGGTACAGGCAGTGCATTTACAGCAGCATCTGTGTCTGTGCAGAGGGAGAAAAGTGCTTGTGACATATGTAAGGGAGAGAGGTTGCCAACACCCAAAGCATCGCTGCTAATTTGTCTACATTTGCTCATCAGAGAGAAGGTTAATTTTTGACACCAATCCAACAGATTGTAGAGTCAGCCAGTGTCTTGTTCATTGCACTAAATAGAACGGCCCAGAGGAGGTGTGGCAGAGGGGGCAGCCCGTGCTGGGACTGTGCTTATGGGGCTGGTGTCTGGATCGCTCGGCAGCCAGTGCAGCTGTGCCTGGGGTTGGCCTCGCAGAGGTGACATTTCCACCGCCTCGGCTGGCTTCAGGAAGCAGGCCAGTTAGGTCAGCCTCAGAAATGAGGGGGAGTTTAGCAGTGAAGGCGACGTCTGTTACACAATTAAAAAAATCAGAAAAGCAGCTTGGAACTTGGGGTAAACCAATTTATTTTTCCACAGTTTATATTTTCTATTTAGTCTCTGCCATCTACAAAGGAAAAGTGCTCCATAAAGCCCATCACCCTAAAAAAGTTAAATCATGGAAAGGCATGAGAGACCAGGTCTTTTGGGGGTCAGAAGAAATCAGGGCAAAACACTGTACACTGAGCAACCTTGGGGCAGGCAATGCCAGGTGGGATTACCTGGACACTGACTCCTGGCACCTTGCTGTGCTCACTGAGCAGACGGGAGAAAGACCATAAGCCCACCCAAAGCACCCCAGCTGAGTTCAGAGACAGGAGAACCAGTGAGGATGCTGAGCCCTCCGGCCTCTGCCCAGACTGGGGCCAGGTGCAGCAGCGCTCCTGTACCTCAGAGGGAAAAGGTTGGGAAGGTCAGACAATCCCTTTTCAGCCAGGTGGGAAGGACTCCAGAGGAGCTCCCTGTTGCTTTCCTGTGCATGATCATACCCCCAAGCAGTCTTTTCCTTTCCCCAGGAGCAAGGCCCCGCTCCACTCAATCTAATTTTATCAGAGCTGAATGAAATCACAGCTGGTTTAGATCTAAGGACCTCATGATGTGTTTGGAAGGTAGACAAGATACTGGGAAAAAAACAAAACGTGGTGGGGAGAAGAGGAATCCTGAAGCAGAAGAAATGTTTAGGATGCCTTATTTGGCTAAGAGGCTGCTAGCTTGGGAGGCTTCAAAGAACTGCCTGAGGGCTATGGCAATCCAATAATGTCACCTTACACTCAAAAAGAAACCTCACCCATTTTGATATAATTCAAGAAACAGGTCCAGATACCACTTTAAAGGGAAATTTCCAGGATGGAAATATTTTAGGCATACCACATTGATTACCAAATCGCACTTTGGGTGATGAAATGCATTGGAAATTTATAATTTGATGAGGATTTTTTCATTATTTATTGTATCTGCTTTTCTCTGCTGCCATGAGGTTAGGCAATTAAACAAAACAGTTTATCATGGGGTTTCAATCAATTTTCCTCTCAGGTTCTCATGCATGGAGATTATGTTGAAGTGCTTAGCTTGTAAATACTGCAGGGCAATGTTTATTTGTTTAAAAGTGCTTTCATAAAACCCTGGAATGCTTTGTTAACCCTAGATCACTTATGAACAAACAATCCTCATCAGACTATGTCTTCTTCCATATATATACTATGGTTTAATCCTGTACTTAAAAGTGATTTTATAAAAAGTCCTGTGATCCTCCAAATGCTTCCACTATTTTTTTTCTCACTAACCAACACACAGAGGTCACTTCTCTTCCTCTGAACTAACTTTTCCATAGAATCCACTTCCCTTTTCCCATTTATTTTTAATACTAACAGTTTCATCCACGAAGACATATTTGTTATACCAACAAACCCCTATACTGTTGGAAACCAGAAATGGCTCTGAAAGGCAGTTGTGCCGGAAGAGCTTCCTGTCAGAAAATAGGTACAGCGTTAGCAGCAGCAGACACAACTGCAAACTGTCTTTGATGTTCTGATTTATTTACTTTTCTTTTTTCCCCCTTCATCTTTATTTACTCCACTATAGCGCTCAGATATCTGAGAGAGGAGCAGGGTTACATCCATGAGGGCTGTCGCCATGGCTGAGCCTGTGGGTCAATCATCCATGAGTCCTTCAGCTCATAAGTATGTAGGTATCTTCTGGGCATCTTCTTTGTGTCCTAACATAATCTTGTCCACTTCTGCTGGCTTGTTTTAATGACATAAAGTTTGGTGAGCAACAGAATTAAGATATTTGGCTCTCCCATCATGTATTTTGATGAACACTTTGGAAAGCTAATATCCCTGAGATCTTTCTGCCAGCTAAAATTGGGCAGTGGATCTAAGCATGAAGCATACCTTTGCATATAAAAAGCACATCTACATCAGGCTGATTCTTGCTAAGAAACCAGTTTGAAGATACATGCCGCCATGTTTCCAAGCCCCTCAGACAGTGGATCCCTTCACACAGTAAGCCCTGTCCCGCTTCTCTCCAGATTCCTCCGCCCTTTTCAGGTGTCCATGGAATGAAAGTCTGAGGTTTATGTCCTGTGGATTGTCCTCCTGCAGAGATGCCATGTGGGAAGGAAGATGATGGTGTAGCCCAGTGACACAGCCTATGCTCTGATATCACAGCAGTCTAAGGGCTGCCAATTGGCTTGTCTAAGGACATTAATACTACCTCACACTGGTGTCCTCCTTTCAGAAGGAGTATCTGAGGAGAGGTGAGGGTGGCCCACCCTTCCTGTCTGCCGTTTTCCCCCAGTGTGGCTGTTAACCACTGTCAAAGAATGAGGGCACTGGGAGCTCAGGTGGAAGCAAGAGCTGCCCCCCTTGTAAGGCCAGCAAGGGCCCAAACATTCAGAGGGAGCCCTTAACCACTTTCCTCAATCCTAGATGGCCACTGTGCTGGGGCTGTACAGCCGCCAGCATTAAGCAGCAAAACACTGTTGAGGAGGGAACACCAGGTGAATGTGAAATCACAAGTTCAGGTGGCAGTTTCATTTTTTTTCCCCATGAAACTACCATTGCGGGGATTGACTACCCATTATTTGGTGAAAGTCTTTCCTGAAATGCAGTTAATTGTGATCATAGATGGGAAACAACATGCTTCAGTCTTGGATTTCAGCATCCTCCTTGGTCTCTGATGCTCCAAAAGCAGGTCCTGCTGTGGTCCACCTCCTCACACAAACCCGCCTTCATGCAGCTCTGGAGACAAAGCAGAGGAGGTGTCCCAAAAGCAAACAAAAAATGATACAGCAAATGTGCAAGTGCTGTGCAAGCAAGAAGGCCAAAGCTGCAGCATTGCTATTCGTGTGGGTGTTTCGGTGTCACTACCCACACTTTGGCAAAGGAAACACATGCTCTCTGCCTTACGTCTTTCTGTTGGAAAGATGATTGATTTCCTTCTGAAACTGTTCTGACACCAAGTGGTGGTCACCTGAGAAAGCCTCATTCATAAACTGTGGGTGGGTAATCGGGGAGGGGGGGAAGGGGAGACCTGTTTTATCCCCTGTAGAGAGAAGGCTCTTACAGTTCTGCTTTGTTCTGGACCAAACAAGAGGAACAGTGCACATGTGGTCTTCATTAGTGACGCTCCTTTGAAATGTCTCCAAGTCCTTGGGTTGTAACTTTAGCACACAAAGGGGTGGGGGAGCTAGAAAGGAGGGAAGAATGAGGTTGCTGGAGCCATCCCTCTGAAATCCAGACATGGATGGACTTTTTCTTCTTTCTTTCTTTTTCTCTTTTTTTTTTCTCCTCCTCAGGCACAGAATTGTTCTTAGCCTTCTGAACTGGGAGAATATATTTTTAAAAAGAAATCCACTGCTCTTCTGTCAAAGCAAAACCAAGATGAGTAATCTCTTCTAAATTACAAGAATTAAATGACAGAGAGGAACAGCTATCATTTCATTGCTCTTCATGCATATGTGCTTGCCTGTGTGCTTTTGTGGTCGCATGAAGTCTGTGAGCCTCCAGCAGCTTGGAGCTTAAAAAATGCTTCTGAAGGAGTGGTGAGGGAGCAAGCAGGAGAGTGGGGACTGATCTGGTGAGCTGAAGTGGTGGATGTTGATTCCTGCTCGTTAGGAACCACGTCACAGGACTACAGCCTGATCAAAAAACTTTCCCTACAACTGCCTGATGCTTCCTCTTGCTTTAAAATTGTACACCACTTCTCCTTCCCAGGAACACTAATGAAGAAGGAAGTTGTTTGGAAAAAGCCATACTAACTCTGCATATATTATTTTTCTGTGATTGCACCCGTCAATTAATAGCATTTGGATTTCAGTACCCTTAAATTCACAGCTGCACACACACGGCTTTCCATGCCAGAAATCAATTAGAAATTGTTAAAAGCTAAAGAATATTAGCAGAAAAATAACCAACAGCAAATACATGTGTCAATTAAACCCGCGGGAAATCTCGATTCTCCCCTGCAGCCTGTGGGAAATGAGAATATTTCATGGCACTGAGAAAATGACATCCGCATTTCTGGTAGTGGAAGCATCCCTTTTACTCCTGAATGGTTTTGGGAACATTGAAGTATTCAGCTGGCCAAATGTAAAGCATGAAATTCAGACACACACACACAAAAAACCAACCCCAAACCACCATTTCCCTTTTGTGCTGTCTCCCTGGGTAGCCTGAATTTCCCAGGTGATGGACATTCACATGAGAGGGACACCAACACTGTTGCACAGGCTGGGATAAAATAGTGCTGATGTGGGAGATGCTCAATCCACATAGGTACAGGAAGGCAACAGCCCAGACCTGCACCAGAAACATCATGTCGGGGCAGGAGGAGACCGTCAGATCGGTCTATAGGAAAAGTTTCTCTCTGTGCAGTCCTCATCATAACTGCTGAAACAGAGATATTTCTGCCCAACCCAAAACCACTGTTGAAGTTCACAGGTCAGGGTACTCAGAGCTCTGGTTAGCAGTTGTAAATGGGGGCTTGATGCCTGACCTTCTCCACGATCACTCAGTCCCCAGAAAGTATTTTCCCTTTGTCCAGCCTTTTCTTTCCAACAATGCTAGGTGCAAGGTCCTGCACCTGTGTCGGGGCCATCCTCTTCATCAATACAGGCTGGGAGATGAAGTGATAGAGAGCAGCCCTGCAGAAAAGGACTTGGGGGTCATGCTGGATGAGAAGTTTGACATGAACCAACAGTGTGCACCTGCAGCCCAGAAAACCAGTTATAACCTAGGCTGCCTCAAAAGAAGCGTGGCCAGAAGGTCAAGGGAGGTGATTCTGCTCCTCTACTCCACTCTCGTGAGACCCCACCTGAGTCCTGTTCTGGAGTCCCCAACATAAGAAGGACATGGAACTGGTGGAGTGGGTCCAGAAGAGGGCAACGAAGATGACTGGAGGGCCGGAGCACCAATCCTATGAAGACAGGCTGAGAGAGTTGGGCTTGTTCTCTTATAGCAGCCTTCCAGTAGCTGAAGGGACCTACAGGAAAGCTGGGACTTTTTAGAAGGGCATGTAGTGATAGGATGAGGGAGAATGGTTTTAAATTGGAAGGGGGTAGATTTAGATTAGATATGACAAAGAAATTCTTCACTGTGAGGGTGGTGAGGCCCTGGCACAGGTTGCCCAGGGAAGTGGTGGCTGCCCCTTCCCTGGCAGTGTCCAGGTCCAGGCTGGATGGGGCCTTGAGCACCCTGGTCTAGTGAGAGGTGTCCTTGCCCATGGCAGGGGTTGGAACTTGGTGATATTTAAGGTCCTTCCAGCCCGAACAGTGTGTGATTCTATGATTCTATAATATGGAACACACCAAGGGTGCACCATGCTGTAACAACTCTATTGCCAAAAGTACAGCCCAGACACTGTTTAACAAAAGAGGCTTGCACACCAGGATGAATGGTACGCATAGCTGTGAGTTACTATACTTAACTGGGCAACACTTCTCTCCTTGCCTGCATAAGGATTTGGCACTTAACATCAATATGAGGCTGCATATAAAAATGTTGGGTTCTTGGGCTAAATCCTGTGGCATCAAATGCTGCTTTGGTCCAGCTGTGTCTCCCCAGCACTGTGTACAGATTGTAATATGGCCTGTCCTCTGCTTTTCCTTGGACACAGGGTAGAGGGGCTCCAGCATTTGAGCAGAACTGGGCAAGTTCTCCATCATCCTCCACAAGGCTTCTTCCTGACTGTGAAACAATCTCGTGAAATGTCAGAACGTGCCAAGGTGGGTACAGGAGTGAATGGTATGGATTATTTCATACTCACAATATATTAATCCAGAGAAAAATAATAATATTTTGTTGGCCTTCATTAAGCACAAGTGCTCACAGGCTTGGTATTAAGATGTGGGAGTCACCTCTTCGCATTCCTTTTTCTGTACGTGGTAATAAAATGCAAGAAGATACTATTCTTACTGTGACCCACTGACTGTGATCTATAGAATGAAATACTGAAAACTCCCTAACTTTCAGGTGGGCAGATAACCTTGTTTAAGTTATAAAGACATGCTTAGAAAAAATGGGTGTAGTGTTTTGAAGCATGATTATGACTAATCACATATTTTAGGAAATCAGTGCACAAACAGCCTCACTCATCTCCCAGCAGCTTCTCAGCCAGGCAGCTCTCCCAGTTGATAACCAGGGAGATCAGAATCAGGCCCAAGACAGTAATTTTTATACCACTTGGTATCCTAGTAATGACTACAAAAACAGAATATAAACCTTTTGTCTCTGTACTTCTACAGACACGTTTCCTGTGCGTTTATTGCACTCCATTCACAGGCATTTCTAAAAGCTTGGGATCACTCCTGCTCCAGTAGCTCTTTAAATAGTCGTTTGTGGCAGAAAAACAGCTCTGAACAATGCAGGGCTGCCACTGCTTGCCTCTTATCTCACCTTCCCCAGCCTAATCCTCTTATAATGCCATTGGCTTCAATAGACACAGCCCTGGTTAATGCCACTGTAAATAAGATCAAATCAGACTACAGCCCATGTTGTTCTATGAGAACGCATGAGAAGACATACCAAATAGTTGCAGAGAGCCAACTAAAATCTTCCAACCAATAACAGAACCAGAATTCTTTTTATTCTAAGTAGCTAAAGAGGTTGGCTTAGGTAAATGCCAATTACCAAACAGGTAAAACGGATTCATATCAGTGCACAACTGAAAGCCAGTAAACAGATGAATGCAGAACTCAACATGTATGGTGCTCTTTTGTTTCAGGCCAGGTCACTAAGGGCCACAGCTACAATTGCAGGTTCACTTTGAAGGTCTGGTCACAGACCACAGGAGCAGTCCTTACCGATTGTCAGTTCCAGGCAAAATGTGCCATATAAAATTGCGCTGTACTCCAGCTGCACTTCTGGAGCTCTTGCTGTCCTTGTAGCCCAAGTGTCCTGCTTTCCAATGCGTATGGGCTCCTATAAAAAACCTCTCTGTGTGCCAGAGCTTCTGGCCAGCTGCACTTCTGGAGCTCTTGCTGTCCTTGTAGCCCAAGTGTCCTGCTTTCCAATGCGTATGGGCTCCTATAAAAAACCTCTCTGTGTGCCAGAGCTTCTGGCCAGCTGCACTTCTGGAGCTCTTGCTGTCCTTGTAGCCCAAGTGTCCTGCTTTCCAATGCGTATGGGCTCCTATAAAAAAACCTCTGCATGTGCCAGAGCTTTGGTGAGCAAAGGGTTAGAAAAATTGAAAATTCAGATCATGAGAAGTAATAAAGCAGTTGAGCATTTCAGTCTTTCTTTGAGAGTAAAGTTGGGAACCATTCTTTTGATTCCTTTCCTGTCGCATGTAAAATAATCCAAGGAAAATGGAAATCGTGCTCTAAAACAGGCTCCAATAGCAAGACCTTAGAAGCTAAAGCTCATACATTCATTACAAAAGCTCACAAAGTAAATCTGTCAGTGTTGTTGCAAACTGTGCTGGTCCCAGACAGCTTTTTTTTAAAACTTTTGCCGAGGATTGTATCTGTAGCATGCAGATATACACTTTAGATTAGCATGCAGAGTGATGAATCACATTATATTTCAGAAGAGCACATATATTTTGAGATATGTGCATGGTTCTGTTTGTATCAGAATATTGATGATGTAATTTCTTCCCTGTGTATTTTGAATATTTCTGTTGCCTATAGGGACTAGAAATTGCAGATGCAGGCAGAGATTTTTTTTCTGCCTTAAATAAACATTTTCAGCTATTGAAAGTTTGGTTTCAGGTTTCAAGTTCAAGCTGGTTCTTATGTTATCCATATGTTTGCCCACTCTCAACAATAGAGACTTTTTGTAAGCTGTATAAATTTACTTTAATAAAACATTCTGTTCTAAAGTTTTGTAATATGACCATTGTTTTCACATGCCAAATTGAAGGTAGGTTATATCCAGAAAATAAGGGTTTAGCACGTTCTAAAGCTTCAGCGAATGATTGTGTCTCAAGTGGGAAATCTGAATATTAAGTGCTTTACAAAAATTACTCCTTCCCTTTGTAATGGGGATGTTCATAGTGGGAACACAAAATTATTACTTTCTCCAGGCATTTTGGAGGCAATTATTTTTACTACAGGCTTTGTGATATGCCTAGCATATATTTAGTGTTTATTAACATGAAAAAAAAAATAATCTTTTTTAAGGATTTTGAGACCCACTGATAGAAACTACTACAAAGGAGCCTGGAATTAATAACAATAACAATAAGCTGCAAGTGCTAAATAATCACGCAGATATTACCATCACATCCATGAAAATAGGACTAACATATTGAACTCATTCATTGTTTTCTATATTTTCATTGTGTTACACTGACGTTTTCCTCTGTGATAAAACAGACTCAGCCTTTCTAGTGTCTCTTCTTGGGGACTGCAAACATTCTCATGTTCTGCCTCTGAGCCTGTCCTCCTCCTTCTCTTCTGCATGGTCCATTCTGCCCCAGGACTGAGAGCAGTGTCACAGATGTAGCCTCTCTGAAAGCCCCACGATATTGTCCCATCATGATTTCAGTTTCCCAAGTAGCTGCATTGTATTTATACAGCTTTAAAAGCCTGACTTTTTAACATGCCACTGCATTAATGGTGACAAATTAAAGGAAGCCCCTAGAGAAGAAAATGTCAGTGTACAGAGGCTTGATCAGGGGTGTGGAAAGGCCAGATATGTGGAAAGGCTGCGCGTGTGAAGGTACCTCTTCTCCTCTCTACATCTCTGAAGGAGAAGCCAGATGAGCATACATACAGCATATAACTGCTCCCATAGCTGCTTCTCACCAGATACACAAGGTGATGGATTGGGGAAGCTGGTGTTGAAAGGGCCCTCATAAGGTGAGGACAGAGGCTTTGCTATGATCTTGGGCCTGATTTTCACTTATGCTAAAAGGGATCTTTCATACCCCAAGCCTGGGTCTTAGAGAGGGTCAGCAGAATGCAGAGAGTTTTTGCAGGCATGGCTGAAGGGCAGCATATGGGAGAGGAAGCAAACATGCACAAGGTGAGGCGCTGCACTGTTTGCCTTTGCAATGTACTGTCAATGGTGACTGGTCATAGGCAGAGGCCAAAATACTGTTTTCTAATACTACTCAGAAATGAACCTGCACTTTTCAGGGTTTAAATTGTCTTTAAACGTGGGAAAGAATACTTGCCTCCTGGCTGCACGTTTGGTAACGCAGACAGTAATAATGCTGCTAGTCCCCAGGCCTCCAAGGTTACTTACAAATATGAGCCTCACAGGTTTGACTGGGTTAGGAGAATTTAAGGATCCTGTATCTGTGATAAAAATTGACTGACTTACGAGAAACACATAACGCTCGGTTTCCCTGAAGACAGCAGGAGTCAAAAAGCAAGAGACCTTCTCTTTCCTTGCTGTGCCAAGGCCCTTTTGCAGTCCACGCTTTGTCCAAAAGCTCCCTGTATCCTCCTCTAGGTGATATTCCCAGGCTGTGTTTTCTGTGAGCTGTGTTGCTCTCTTCCCTCCCTAACATGACTGTGCCTTCATGTTTTTTCCTTCCTTTTCATTAGCTCATGAATCATCATTAAACAACAGTCACCAAAACACCATATGCCAGAGAGATGTCATTGCTTTTTGTTTGATCTGTTCCTGTGTTGGGGCTCCCTGGTATAAAAAAGACAGGGACCTCCTTGAGAGAGTCCAGAGAAGGGCTACAAAGAGGATTAAGGGCCTGGAACATCTCCCGTATGAGGATAGGCTGAGTGAGCTGGGACTGTTCAGTCTGGAGAAAAGAAGAATTAGGGGGGACCTAATTAGTGTTTATAAATAGCTTAGGCATGGGATGCAGGGGGAATTGGCCAGCCCCTTTTCAGTGGTCTGTGGGGACAGGACAAGGGGCAATGGCTGCAAATTGGAGCACAGGAAGTTCCGCATCAACATGTGGAAGAACTTTTTCACAGTGAGGGTGACAGAGCCCTGGCACAGGCTGCCCAGGGGGTGGTGGAGTCTCCTCTGGAGATATTCAAGTCTCGTCTGGATGCCTATCTGTGCAATATGAGCTGGGGAGCTGCTTTGGCAGGGGGGTTGGACCCGATGATCTCTCGAGATCCCTTCCAACCCCTACGATTCTGTGATTCAGTGAAAGCAGAGCAGTTTCTGCTGCCTTGCTCCATGATCATTTTGTAAGCCGCTCCTTCACGCCATCTTAAAGGATGCACCTTTCCACTTGCATTTTTCACTGAGGTCTGGTGCAAACCGGCGACCAGAGACTTGACAACACCTACTGCATGAGTTTTGTCATCCCTGGACAAGCAAATGGAATGGTGGGCTGTATTCTGACACTACCTGAACCCCTAGCTGAACTGCAAAGAGCGTTTCTGCTGATAGCAAGCTGCAAAGAGCAAGATTATGTTGTCATAATTGGAAGATCAAAAGGTAGAGGAACTCTGGCATGTTGGCCTTCTCACGACGCTGTTCATGGCAGTAGGCTGGATATATTGGATCACTTCTGCCTCTCAACTAATTACTGCTCTGTGCTGCATTGCAAAGCAACAAATGTGGCATTGCTCCCTGGCTAGTTACATTTTGCTCAACTGGTTATCACCATTTGACTTCGTAAAAAGAAATAAATAGCAAAACCAGAAGCTGCATTGGAGAAGATAATTATATTTCATGAAAAAGGCTACTTTGAACAATACAGAAGCTCTGGTTTTGTGACAGCATCCGACCGTAAAGACCCTTCCCCCATGCAAGCAACAGTAATTTTCATTTACAGCATGTACCTTTGAGGAAAGGATTCCTTTTCCATTTCTCTCTCTTTCATTAAAGACTATCTGAAGACAAAAAGGCAAAAATATTTGAAATGAACTTGTGTCAGTCTCCTTTTAATGAACTGCGCAGGCTCCTTTGTGGTAAGATAATTTCAATTATACAGAAGTCAAGCTTCAGTGAATTCTCAGCTCTTCTAAATTAAGTAATGGTGCAACTTTCCAGGTAGTGATTTTTTGATCGGTGAGAACTGCATTTGGATAAATAACTCAAAATAAAAGCTCCCATGAGTGTTGATGGCTGGTTCAACAGCAGTATGCTCAGCATCCCATATGTATTACCTTTCTCCAGAAATCTAGCAAATGAGGTCGCTGGCAGAAACACATATCAGAATGCCAAACTGCAAACAAATGCTGCTTAATATTCACAGAAGGCAAATTCTACATTTGGAATTGATAGCATGTACACAAGAAACCTGACTCCAGATGTTATGACTATGCGGTGAGAGGAAAAGAAGTGTAACATGACCTCCACACCCTGTCACATCAGCTCTGAGCTGGGCTGAATGGCTGCAACTGAGTACTTGGAAGCACGGATTCTTTTTTTTTGTGGAACTGGACTGTAACTTTTGGACAACAAGCGACAAAGTTGCAAGGAAAAGTTGCAAACAGAAATGAGATATAATACAAGCAAGGATTCATTTGCTGATGTGAACTTTTAGGAGCAGCTGAGTAAATAACATAAGACAATTCTAAATGTTCTTCTTCGTGCTGTAAGTAGTTATGGTTTAACACCAACCAGAAATGAAAGGTACTGTTTTAAGACAACTTGCTGGAAGACGATGTAGAATGTGCTCAGATTCAGATTGAAATAATGAATATATCTTTTGGCAAAGGCTCAGTGTTTGGATCACAAGATACTTCGAAGCAAGAGGTTCAGCTCAGAATTTTAAGGGCTGAAAGTTTCCAAGCATTGTCAGTGTGATTCTGGGCCTTAACAGCCTGAGTCTATGAAGATCAGCAGCTGTGGCTACTTCATGAGTGCTTTTATGAAAATACATTATTACTGACATGCGAACTGAAATGGAAATGGTCTCTTTTATACAACTTTTCAACCTGAGTGATAAAGCCACAGGAAAAAAAAAACCCCAACCTGGCCCAGTAAACCTCAGTTCTTGAGACTTGTAGGGGTTTAGACTCAAGATTCTGCAGTGCATCCACATTTTAAATACTGGATGCACAAACAGTGTCTAGCAGACAGAAAATAGCTGAGACAATGGTAGCCAAGGAATTCCCAACTCCAATACATGCCTCAGGCTACATTGCATCCACTCTTGTGCCCAATAACTAGGAGCAACAGTGAGCCTGCACACAGGACAGCCGTAAATTGGCAGCAAGAGCTGGAACATGTAGCAGGAGCAGCTGCCAGAGTCACCCATGGTGCCAGGAACCTTACAGAAAATGTGCCTGTGTCAGAGGGAGCCTGCTGGGCTACACCTGTTGTACAGTACAGCAAGTCTCCATTCCCAGAGCCCCCAGAGCCTGCTCTTTTACCGTGAGTGAATGTAAGACAAAGCAAATTATGCACAAACCAAAAGGAGTGGGGAAAGAGCTGAAATGTCTTGTGTGTGCCCTCATAAGCAGTAACGATTGGAGGACAGAGACCTCATGTCTGTAAGAGACATAAGTACTCATGGAGCCTGGGAGAAAAGCATTATGTGCAACCTCCTTTGAAGGAGATGTGGGAAAAGTCAAAGAACAGTAGCCATATAGCTCCCCATTTGGAAGTAGCCCAAAAGAAATAAATGCAGCAAGTATATTCAAGGGAGCAACAGTTCTCCCCCCTTGTTTTCCACTTGGAGGAAAAACCGCAGTGACCTGGTGTGCACAGAGCATCCTTAATCCTTCTCTGGTCTTGTATTCAGTGGACAGACAAAGCTGCATCAGGATGAATTGGCTTCACTCTAGTGAGAGCTTGTTTGCTCCTGAATATATGGTGTTCACTATTCCCATTTCAGGCACCGTGCTGGGGCACCGCTTCTGTGGATGACTCGCTCTGTGTGTGATTGCTGTTCCTTAGTTGCTATCCATCTGTGACACCCAGCTAAAAATTAACCTTTTGCTCTCTAGACAGCTTTCAGCTCAGCAGTTCCCTCCAGTTTGGTTTGCGGGTATATGTATGCTGCCAGCACAAGGGAACAGCATCCAGGAGGCCAGAGTGGAAGGCAGGGCAAAGACCACAGCTGCTTCTTTTGACTGCAGTACTGTTTCATGCCTGCTTAAAATATTCACCAAGTTAGGCTGTGGTATCCTTGGCTGTGCACTGTGTCCAGAGATCCTGAACTGCTTAATGTACCCTCCTGCCAAATTGTTCCTCTCCCACTCTTGCAACGATGTGATCCCACCTTAGTCTTCATATCAGCTTTGGGGCTCACTAGACCTTGCATAAATCAATCCTGTTTGTTAGCTGAGCACAAACCTGCCAGGTGTGTGGGAAGAGGGAACTGATGAGGTGTCTCCACTCACAGGAGGCCTGGACAGATTCAAGGCAGGGGAGGGGACAACATCATTAACATGAGAGCAGAACTTGCCAGTTATGGTAGTGGGAGATCAAGTTCAGTTCACTGCCTCTCCTGAAAGCCTTAGATAGCCGACGTAAAGTAATACAACTCCCAGAAGTATCTAAAATTCAACCACTATCTCCAGTTTGAGCTGAGGAGCTGATTTACCTCAGGCCTCTACCCGTGCTCAGAAGCATTCAACTCTGAAGCTAAGGAGGGATTAACCCAACTGCAGGACCAATGTTCATTGGGAAATGGGCTCCTCATCAGGTTGCAGAAGCAGGCTTACATTTTCTTGTGTACTCTTTGACTTTAGTTGATTGCACAGTGTCAAATAGTCTTTCCTTTGCCCAGGTGACTACTATAAGTCTTTCCTGGAAACCTGAGAGTCAACTGCCTTCTAGTGGAAGATGATGACTTAAAAAGTAAGGTCTCTTAATTCCCATGAAGGTGTCATTGTTGCAAAAGGAGTCTTTCTCTTCCACCTTCTACCCCCATAAAAAGCTTGAGTGTCTGGAGTTACCTGGCCTGCAGCTTGGAGGCAGCCATCCATTCAAGGCCCTATTGTCAGCTTTAGCCCGAGCAGACTCATTCCAACAGATCCTAGCACAGAAGTGCCATGCAAGTTCCCTGCCCTGTTTCGTTACTCAAAAGCATTACAGAGGTTTTGAGCCTTGAGAAAAAAAAAATTAATGAGCCTACTTTTTAACAGTTTGGTAAAACTGTTTCATTGTGTTTTGCTGGAATCCCTCCACTTGTTGAAAAGACATCCAGCAATGATAAATTGCAGAGGACTGCTGTTAATGGAGAACTTTCTCCTCAGCAACACAGGCGAGATGGGCTGAACCAAACTTGCATCAGCTTTTAACATCAACTTACCACAAACTATTTATGCAATGGCAAAACCTTCAAGGCACTTAATGGCTCAAGCTGAGCAAATCCAAAAGCTCAGCTAAAACTGGAGTGAGAACTGCAACTAACATCATGGTTTAAGCAGAAAGGAATTTTGTAGCAGAGGGTAATGCCTCCCTCTCTGCAGGGGAGTGCTCTCCTGGGGATAGCTCACAGGCCATGCAATGAATTTCCTCAGGAACTTAACAACTGACCACAGCAAAGCACACTTTTTTTGACCTTGGTCTCTCAAAGGTAAACACATAATACCATTAAAAAACAGGAAAAGAAAAGCCACAGCAAAAGCCTAACTTCCTTACTAAGCCAAATCACCATACTGAAACATAACACCTCCCCTGAAAAAGAATGGGTCCCACATGAGAGACTTCAGCCGCACCAAAGGGGCAAGAGTAAGTACTTGGACATTATGGAGATGAAGGAGAAGCAAGGCAAAATCTCTGGATTGCAGTGTACCTGCAGTATCAGATTTGAAGGGAAGAAGATCTATGTGTATGTGAGATTCTCATACCCTGTAAGAATCCCTAAGTTTTAAGAAAATAAAGTCAGAAATCACACAGAAAGCTCATGAGCCATTCTAACAATGCTTTAAAAGTGGTGGTCTGGAATGGTCACTGTCTGAGCACAAATGGCATGACCAGTATGTTTTTCTACTGCATTCTTGTGGAAATACAAACTCTTTTTCTGAATCGCCAGTATTGACGGTGTATTGGCCCTTTGAGATGCAGAATTGTATGCCTAGTAGGGAAAAACTTTTGCTTCACCAAGTTCTATCTTCCTACACTAAAAGAACCCACCACCAGTCTGCTTTGTTCATGGATGATGAAGCAATTTCTCCTTTGAAAACAGAAAAGTATTTTTTGTTTGGAAAAAAATTAATTGCCAGCTCCAGATTAATGGATGGGTGGCAGCATGAGGAATTGTGTATCAACTCCTACTCCTGGGGAAGGTTTGTGTCAGATTGGGCAAGAGCAAGTAAATAAAGAAGTGCCTGCTTTAATTTGTTATTGGAAAACAAAGTTTCTATCTTTTAGGTTTTCTGGCTTTGGTTTGTGTTTCTTTTTTTTACTGCTGCAGCTGTGTACAAGAGGTTTTTTTCTATCTATTGAACAGGTGTTGACTTTTGCTAATGGATTTGTGTAGCCATCCTCTGTCAACACATCAGTATTACTCAGTGTTTCAAGAAACGGGCAGACTGAGGCTCGGAGCCACGTTCAGAGACATTTTAATTTAAACCTCCAACTGTTTTTAAGAAGCCATATCTAAAAGCTCCCTTCCAAGATGCTGGAATGTGAAGTATGTGGGAAATGTTATGTTATTGGCCTCATGTCTGCCAGTGATTGTGAAACAGCTTCATTATTCTGGGGAAAAAAACAACTGTGATTCCAGGCAAAGAGAGATTCATGTAAATCCTCGTTCTTTGTTAAACCTTTAGAGAATACAAATAATACAGAGCCTGAAGAAAATCTTTGGTGCTCCATCATGTGAAGATAGAATGGGTGTGAAAGATTGCCATTTGTAAGCACTTTGCCTAAAAACATGCACCTAGAAAAACCTTGTATCTAATGCAGACTTAATTAATCTTCAGATCATTTGTTCTCAATATGGTCTATCTTCCCTGGAGATAACAGACTGTTTCCATTGCAGTGTGTCACATACACAAGTGAGAGAGAAGAATCAGATGCTGAACCACAGTGCCCACATTTATCTTGCACTGTAGTTCCTGGAGGCAAAGTGGGGTGGTCTTGACTGAGCCTGATCAGAGCACATGGAAGGTCTCACCCAACCTGTGAGCCTTTTCAAGGAAATGAGTGTAGCCTTGCACATGCTTGGAGCTAGAAGTTTGATTCTGGGTGCTTCTCATGCCTTCATTTCAAAAATTTCTAGATGGCACAAGAGAATGGTATAGTAGGTACATCCACTCTGCGTCATGTGGTGCTTGTGAAGAGATACTAGCTGTGGAGCTAGGGTTGAGGGTTACCATGCTTCTGCCTGGGACCTCCCAGCATCCTTTATCACAGAAGAGAGAGATTTCCCTGACAGACACTCAAACAAATATTTCTGTACAAGTATTTCCATCTCAGGCCAGGTGAAAAGTAAATAAGCTGTGAAATATTTTTGCTCAGAGAGCTAACATGGGTCTTAAATGAAGTGAACTCATCTCTGGGCAAATTTTAAAGTTCTCATAATATTTACATAATCAAATAAAAACTATGTTATGCCATGAAGCTATTTTCATTTCAGTAGTCTATCTTTCCAGTGGTGATAGGACATGATTTGGAAAGTTTCCCAAGTTTGCCTTGAAAATCACGTTGAGCTCCATATCAGCTACACAATATCAATACATGATGCATTACGTATATGTTGGTTGCTGGCCAGCTGGCACTTTAAAAGTGTAGTTCAGGGAAAAGCAATTTTGGTGAGGGCTGACCACAGCTGGCTTGACATTAGACTAAAAGTTCAGGACTTAGCATTGCCAAGCCTCCAAAGTCTTAAAGACCTACTTGCCATTATTTTAAACTTTGTCTGATTCAACAGCCTCAGAAAATAAAATGGGTGAGAGGGATCCTAGCATGTCTAATCCCTGTATATATAATTCTGTCTATTTAATTTACTTATGGAATATGTTCATTTTGTTCTGTGTCTGGCTTTTGCACAGTGATTTGAGCATCATTCTTACTCTAGCCACAAAGTAAGTGTGGTAGCTGAAATGCTTCCTTGAACACATGTGACCACCACATAAAGTAAATATTGCCAAATGTTGCCTCTTGGCCTCTGGAAGACTGTTAAAGGAATATAAATCTTCATAGACTAATGTAGCAATACAATGTAACTAAGCTTGTAGTACACTAAAAATGTTCTGAAGTTGTCAGAAAGAAGCAGTAATGAAGACATCAGAAGCCAGGGTGTTTTAATCACTTTTTGCATATGGATATTTCACTCCCAAATACAGCAAGGTCTACACTAGCAAGTTTTTCAGTGATTTAAAATACAGCCCTGCTGGAAATAGTAGTTGAAACACAATTATAAATCACTTTTCGGGTAGGGATTCTAGCACCATTTCCAGCTTCAGCTGAATTTCACTTTGTTTTTTTAAGAAGAAGTCCTATTTGAAACCATTTGACTGGAATGTGTCAGTTTTAATAGTGACATTAAGTTGTTCTGACATTAAAATAAAATTCCTACATTATACAAAGCTTCCTGTAGGTCATAAAATGTTGGAAGACAATCAGAACTCTATTTCTTTTAGAGATTTGTTCAGAAACGGTCCAGTACAGGTCTGGATGCACCATTTTCTAAATACCTCTGGTGAGCAATAAAATTTAAGACTCCCAAATAATACTACTTTTCTATCCTACACAGTTTAGATCTTCAAATATTAATTGACCCTTTTAAACAGTGAAGGAGATGATTGTGGAAAAAACTGCTGTCCTTGTCTGCAGACTGTGAGAAACAGGCATATCTTCCAGTAAATCAGTAACTAAGCTGTGACAAGAACTCAAATTCTAAACTCAGAACTTGGCAAATGTCTTCTGTCCAAAAGGAAAGGACGAAAAAAAGACCTAAACAATATATCTGAAAATATGTTTCAAATACATTCAGCAAGAGATATATGGTGACTAAGAAAGCAATTACAACTAAAGCCTGTCAACAGCTAATATTCAATAATTGATGATTAAAGTGTGGCATATCATTTACATTCCCAACGCTACATTATAAGAACTCACCAAAATTAGAACTTTATCACGTGGTTAATGATGTAGAGAGCCTTAAATATTACTGTTTCTAACTTTTGAACACTTGGACTCATGAGCTTTTAATATTCTTACTCCAAAAGATTATCATATAACATGAGGAAAGAAGAACTGATTGATTCAGGAAGTTAGCAGTGCAGAGGAACTGGCAAGATTTTAAAAATATGCATCATTTACGCTCATTAGGGTAGCCATGAAAATGTCACAGATGAACACAAATCACATCAGTTCTCATGTGGATGGACATGTCAATAGCAACAAGGTGAAGAAGAGCTCCTATCACTCTGCCACCCTTCCAGCCCATTCTTCCTCTGGTAGCATAGCTGTTGCTCTGGGAGGTAGCTGGGTGATCACTGAGGAAGGTTCTGCTTCCTCTCAAAGGTGCAATTCCAGCTAGGATAACAGAGTAGCTGAAATAATGCTAATTTTAGAACTTCCCTTGGAGTGAACCAACCACATCTTCATGCACTGGTATGGCACACACTTCCCTTTCTCATTGCAAACATTTTTCAAACTACCTCAGTAGCTTCCTTGAGAAAGTAATGTTGGGAAAACAGTAAATGAGCTTTTCAGTTTTTGCAAGCTTGATTTATCAGCAAAAAAATGAGGAGAACCCAGAAGCAGTGTCAGAGTGCAGTGCTCTCTGACCAGGTTCTTTTTTCTGCACAAAGAGGGTTTTAAGTTTTGTACCACATTTACATATTTGAAGATATTTGAAGTTACAGTGACACAGCAGTAAGCTGAAATCAGAACACTAGCACAACACAGTAATTGCAACATACAATTGGATCACAAGACACGTGGTTACCACTTCCAGTATCAATGTTCACTTTCATGACGTTGGCATCTCCAGTCACTGGGAAGAAAACCATGGGCTGAAGCCAGTTCAAGCATGTTGCTGTCTTTGAAGGTCATTTAATTAATTGTTCCTAATAAATGCTCTGTGCTGAGCCACGTATATACTTTCCCCACACTGTCCTTGCTAGCTCAAGAAGACATTGACATTCTTTTGACTAACTCTGGGAAAACTCATTGATCAGCTGATCTCCTCAACTGACACAGACATTTATCAAAAACAAAGGCCACCCTCCTTTGTGTTGAGTTCATCTGTGTGTGCAATAGCTGTGGTCACTCCCTCCATTCTTCCCTGAGCTTCCTGAGCACATTGCTTTCCCCCTGAGCCTTCTTCCATTGTAGGGGTTTGTCCATCAGTCCCAAGCATATGGTGCTGAAGAGCTCATCAGAGATTTTCAGCAGTTGAACCATAGACTACAGCTAGCAAATACTTGAAATATCATATTTGCTCTAGTGCTATGAAGCCAATTCCAAAAAGAAGGGTCAAGCTTCACTTGAAAGTGAATTTGTAAGTTATTCTGGTGGATGGGGAAGAGAGAGAGATAAGTGTAGAGAGCAAACACCCACTTCCCCTGTTCAGAGCATAAGCATTTTTTTCTTTCTCAAGTGAAGTAGAGAAGGAAAGTAATTACATGGAACCCTTTTAATTTTTTTCCCCTTTTTTCCCCATTTTAACCTAGCAAATGCATTTAACATAATCATTACTGAGGAAAAATATGCCTGGACTCCATAAGAGCATTATGTGCCCTTTCCTGCAGTCAGCAGGAGATATCAGGTTTCTAGCTATGGCTGAACAATGGCTGCTGCACATGGCTTTGGAGGGCCAATGTAGAGTGCCTGGGCTCACCGTGCTGCTCTCCCCATTTTCAGAAAGCTAGATTTATGCACTGCAGAGTCTCCTTAAACATCAGGCTAAGAACAGAATAATCGTACTTTGTGTGCTTATGCAGCAGCTTGCCCAGAGGAAACCCCTGAGAAAGAGGAATGGTACTAAACCCATGCTCTCACATTTACTAAGGTTGGTACTGTTAGAACATTTGGATTTTAGAATCTAAAGCCAGAAGAAAACAGGCAAAGAAAGCATTTTTGTTTGGATCAACATTAATTAAAATCTTCCTTTTTCTTGCCAAATAAAGCAAAACCCAGAAGGTGGATGGAACACTTGAATGTTTTCCATGCAATCTAAAAAACCCACAAAACCAAAACTTACTGGTTTTGAAAGGCATTTGTAAAAAAAAGACAAAAGAGCAGAAAGTTTAAGTTTGGAAAGCTATTGAAGAGTAGCTTTAATCTTGCTCAGTAATTCAGTGAGTTGTAAACCCTTTGCCCAGTGCTTAAGAGATCCAGGTCCATCTTATTCTCTGCCTGTGGCAATTTCAACTCACATCTCCAACCTCCCAGAAAGGATTTCAACCACCCAGCCATAGGATATATGCCCGGATTGCTTCCTTTCTATTGCAGTCTGTTCAGGTTTGGTCATGCTTAGCCTTTTCAGTCAAAAGCAGGTGAGAATAACACCTTAGGCTACTGGCAGGAGTCTTGAGGTAATGTGACCACAGGTACTATGAGGCAACTCCAGCTCCCAGGCTGCAACAGGTCCCTGGTTCTGTTCTAGCTGAACGACTAAGCAAAGTGTGAGACACCGGACTTCCAGTTCCTGGTGTGCTGCACCTCTAACCATGTACATAAAGCAGAGCTGTAACCATCAGGGAGCAAACTTTTGTACACACGTTTGCACAGCGGAGTAATCCAGAGGTGTGGATTTAAAGGCACCAAAAGGACTTGAATCCAGCTCTCCCAGATGAAGTTGATCCAATAGGTTGTTCAACCATTTTGTGGGTTTCGACCCCTTTTTAATAAGCAAAAGTCCTGATCCAATTCACCTTCAATTAATACCTTTTTCTCAGAAAACCGTCATTTTCATTGAAAATAGAGCAATTTCCTCCAGCTCTACGCCTGGCATTGTGCTGATACGCAAAACCACATTATACGATGCATTAGAGCAGAATATAACGATGGAGAAAAGAGCCATAACAACAGCTGTTTCGTAAGCTTCTCCTCGATAAATATGAATGGGTAGTATAATAACTTGTATGGATCCTGGCTAATAATTTTCATGTCCTAGCTATCCGTCTTCTGTCTGGGAGAATATCGACCCAACGGTCTCCCACAAACCCCAAATATTGCTATTCTTCTGCATTGTTATCAAGTTAATTAGGGAATAGGGCAATTCTCCCACTTCAATACTTCCATCTGTTTCTGATTTACCAGTTTCGCATATTATGAAAATGAGCCAGACAGCAGCTCCCTCCAATATGTTTCATGTTCACAGTATATATATGAAAGATGGTTTAGTATCAGTAATTAAGCATTTACTGGCCTTCATTTTAGCTCAATATTTCTTCTGCGGAGGGGAAAAGCTCCAGCTCCTGAACAATTTGTCACAGGGACTCTGCAGCATGCATATGGCATAAGGAAAATTGCATTTCAGCCCCCCCACCGGGGCGTGCCAGTAAATCGCTAAATGACAAAATCCTGATTCATATAAAACAGTCTTGTTTACATGATTGTGTTCCTGGAGGTTCCAAAAAATATCTCGATTGCATCATGCTCCATCTTGTCCAAATATTTAGTCAAAGGCAGCCCATGCCTCGAAGAATTTATACCCAACATAGACAAGAAAAGGAGTAGGGGAGGCTACAGCATGCTGGGCAGGGAGAGGCCAGGCAACAGCTGTCCCCCAATAAGCAAGAAGTCTGTGGCACTGCCTCAGTCCCAAGTCATTGCTCTAATGACAGAAACATCCAGCTGCCTACAAGCTAACAACATTTCCAGATATACAGTTTTATGCAGACAGAAAAGGTTTTGAAGTTTAAAAAAAAAAAGAAAAAGAAGAAAGAAAAGAAGAAAAGGAAATGCCATAAATGAAAAATATGGTCAATTGCTGCATGATGCATGCAAAAGAATATGCCATCTTTCATAGGGCTGGAATGAAACAGCAACCCAAATTGTTGTAGACAAAGGAAAAGACACCTACACAAAAATAGCAATCAATGGATTTCTAGAGTACTTCGTCCTGGGGGTAGGGAGCTGCCCTAGTCTTACTGGTAGTTTTCTGTCACGGATGTAACGACGCATTGGAATGAGGCAAACTATTCCACAAGATGCAACATATCTGCAGGGTCATGTGGGGAAGCAGATGAAATGCCTTCACATAGCAAAGCAGGCTATTCTGAAGAAATCAAGGGACTAATCAGAGAGCCTCATAGGTCCATACACTCTTCTGAAACTTTAAAATTATAGTACTTACCCTTTTCTACTATTTCAGGGCACCAAGTATTATATGATGTGTTCCAGCGGGCATCCAATATTTCTGGCTCATACAGGACACTAAAATTCCGAGAGAATTATATTGCATGGTATACCTGATGGTCAGTTAATGTAACACAAAAGCTAGCCAATATCATCTGCTGTTGACTTTTTTTTTTTTTTTAATGTCAAATTGAAAGAATTCTTTTGTTTCTTTGCCCACACCAGCTACCAGCTACGGTGAATACCTTGTAAGGCTCTGGACAGCCCGGTAGCTCTGCAAATTCATACTCGAACACAACTGGTATTTGTCAAAGTGAGTACAGTAGTTATTAAGAGTATACATTCCTTGTAGATGTCCCTTCCATATAAGGAATATTTTTATCTGACAGTGGCACACTAATAAATATTGGGATTATGCAGTCCTCCAAATTGGAAAAGATCACCTGAATAGCTATGCCTACCAGAACCTTACTCTCAGAAAGAAAATAACAACCATATTTGTTGATATAAATGGCAGGCTTCGTTATGCAAGAGCGTGATTCTGCACTAGTAGCTGATATTCATGTTTTAAAAAATGTTATTAAAAATGTTTTCTTTTAAGAGAGATATTCAGAAAATAGAGTCAGCACTTCAGACTTTCAATTCAAAACAGAAAAGCTCATCCGGTCCAAGTAGAGTTTTTCACCTTTGTATCTGAGCTCCCCATTCAACTGATGTAGTCCAAAACTCCTGAGTTGCTCTCCTAACTCTGTAGTTCACCAGAAGGAACAGCCCAATCTGCAGGGGCCCTGGAAACTCACCAAATCCCACTGCTCTGAGTCGGTTTAATAACTTTTATATATCGAATGATATTTTGCCTCTAGTGAAGACAGTAACATTGGCATGCACAGTGGATTTACTTACGTAAAAGAATACAAACCCACAGCATACCCACAGAAGGACACCATGTGTTAACATTAACTCACTAGCTCTTTTTTTCAGTGGAAGTACATCTTTCATTCAAACAATCCCATTTATTTTGGAGTACCTGACAATAAAGGAATCTAAAGAGGCAGAACTTTTAAAATGGTAGACCAAACAATCAGAAACACACCTTGCACTCCGCTGTGTCTACAAATTGTTTTCTCCCAGCTGCAACTAGGCCAGTAGAAGTTTCAAACCCTGCTCCTAGCTGCTTACCAATGCCTCTCCATGCAATCCACCAGCCATTCCATCTGCCAGTTCCACTGACATCAAAGGCTCTCTCATCTGTTTTAATTAAAATGAGTCAAGTATTTAAATGCCTTAAATAATAGGAATTGTCTGAGTCGGACTGACATGGGCCAGGGCACCCCTCCACCATGGATGGCAGCAGCCCCCAGCTGAGGAGAAGCAAAAAAGGAGTGCCAAAGGCAGCACAGGGAGAAGCAGGGGCAGAGGAGGATGCTTGCCCACCTCTTTAAACCACTCCTGGGTTTAAAGATATTTCATACATTTTCTTGTCAGAAGACCTGGACAGAATAACTAGGTGTGTCTCCTCTGTCACCCGACTTTTGCTATTGGATGTTTTTTAATGAGCTTTATGTTGCAGATATTTTTTTTGTAATCAGAAAAATCACAGTGAAATACTTCCTTTTTGCATGGTTGGATACAAATCATTATGTTTTTGTGGTCTGAGTAACTCCAATAGTTTGTTTCCGTTTTTGTTTCGGGTTTTTTTTTCAGTTGGCACGAATAAGAAAACACATAAGTACCTGTCCCTAATGTTTTATGCCTATAGCTGTGGACTTCCTTTCTCTTGTGCTTTTGCTGAAATTATCCATTTCCTGTAATGCATATAACACCTTTCTGAACAAAACTGTAGGATTTATCTTGGAAGCCCTGTGATTCTGAGTGCATGACAGAAGATGGAGTCAAGCCAGGGACCCTGCTCACAGTGTGGGAATGAATGAGATTTGGTACTACAGCTCCCTGAAGACAATGCACAGTCGTGATCTGCAGTTCAGTGTTGAAATGAATCAACACACACCATTGTGATGCTTTGAATAACCAAAAGAAAACATTTCAATGAACTCCAGATTTTTTTTTAATAATATTTTTCCTAACAATTCTATAATTTCCATTCTAGGGAAGGTTTTGAAATCTCTGGAATTTGTCCTGTTGTGAAAACAAATTAAGTATTGAGATGCCAGCAATTTTTATGGTAACTCTAAAATGAACACGGGTCTAAACAAGCATAGCATTTTTCTGTACTATATTGAAACAGACTCATGGGTATAACTGCAGATGTGGTGGGACCCTTACAAGACTTATAAATTCAGCTTTCCCAGTAAGACATACGATGACTGTGTAACTATGTGACAGTTCTTGTGGGGGTTATTTTATTCAGTATCATCAGAAAGAGGTTTTTTCTCATTTATATTTCTGTATCTTGATTCCCATGTACTGTAATCCCAATTGTAAATACAATCCACCTAGCTATAACAAAACGTCTTTGTAGAGCACACATAGTCTTTGTTCCAGGGCCTGATGTTTGAGGAGTATAAAGGCTACATTCAAGGCACTCCAGTCTGCAGCTGGAAAAATGGCTGGAAAATTACTTCCTGGCCCACAGCCAGCACTAAGTTTGCTCAGGAGATAATGCAATCCGGGACGTGCAAGGCTCTGATCCATATCCGCTTTTAACCTGAAATCGGGAAACTCCACTGCTTTTCTATCTATGGTTTGTTACCAGTCACTTATTGTCAACCCAGCATGGACCAACCATGTTGCTGGCCAGCATCTTGAGGCCACCTGTGTGGCCATACCGGGGCCATAACTCACCCTAGTCCACATCACCAGGCCTGGTCATGGCCCACACCCATGGGCCTCGGCCCATCCCCAAGGAGGTGCCCAATGTCCAGGACTGGGACTGTCCTGACTGCCCAGCTGCTCTGCGTCTGGATAGGCCCTGCTGTCACTCACCACAGGGACCCCTACCACAGGATTCTCCAGGCCCCACAGGGCCCTGGCATCACCACACTCAGTACTTTTATGAGGACCTTCAGACTGTAAAAAAGATGAGTAATAAAACAAGCCATTTTCACCTGTTCCTCAGGGTACCTATGAAATTCTCGCCCATTCCAACTCATTGTAGCCCAAAGAAATGGAAAACCATCAGTTCCAAAGCAAAACTTATTGTTTGGTTATGTTTCCAAAGATAAATGGGCAAAACGGAACAGGAGAGGGGTGGTCTCATCCAAATGTATCCTCATGGTTAGAAGTATCGCCTGGTTTGTGGGAGCTTATGTTTGATTCAGATATTGGAGATTCCTGTAACCCCTCTGCAAACAGTTGGGCTTGAAACAATGGGTTGTAGGACACTAAGGGGTATCTCTTGTGGGCCTAGCACTCCTTACTTATTCACTGAAGCAAAGATCACTGCATTAACTGCATTCATGACTCCACTGAAAAGATTTACAAGGCTGTGTTGTAGCACCTACCTTTGCAGAAGCATTGCAAACATCTGAAGAAAACTGTTACTTGTGTGTATGGTGATGGGAAGGGATATCTGTGTGCCAGGAAGGGGATTCTGAGCCCTTCACATTATATCTTATGCCCAGTGTTACACTTGCAGATGAAACCAGTGTCTGAGCAATGCCTGGAAACCTACCTGTCTGGTAGACAGCTATGCCATCGAGAGATGTGTAAGCTAGCTCCAGCTACAGAAGGAACCAGCCCCAGTGGAGACCCTCAATATCTACACACTACACATAGGAGCATAACCACAAGGGAACATGCATCTCCATGTAGACAACAGAAAAATCAAGAGGTAAGGACACAGTAAAAAGTTGTGCATGTGTCAGAAGTGCCTCCTTCTTGAAACACTTCAACTTCTGATTTCATAACTCTGTAATAGTAGAGATGGTCAGGTAATGCTAGGATGATGTGAACATTGCTACCTATATAGCTCCTTAATATGAGTGGCATGAATGGCAATATGATGACCAACTGATCAACTGATGATTGTGTGTGTGCCTCAGTGATCAAGTGCCTCAGACAAGCATTGTCCTCTCCATCCTCCTCTTTGATCCATTTAATGCCCAGTAGCTAAAAGACAAACATTAGAAGCTTCTAGTTCAGAAACAAATCACTGATGTGACTGAGAAGCATTGGCACTTGCTTTTTAAAGACTAGCTCCACATTCCCTTCCTCTATGGATGAGTCCTCACTGATGTTGATATATAAAATTTTAAACCAGCTCAGACAGCCAAGGAGTAATTGATAAGGAAGTAAGGTCATGGGCAAGTAAGCAAAATCTTTGTCGGAGACAGAAACAAGCAGCTTCATGGGGGTTTTGCAAAAAAATAAATCCCAAACTCACACCTAATTCTGTCTAAGAGGTACTCTTATCTCTGAAGGAGCTAACTTAGAAAAAGAACTCAAAAAGTGTCTATTTTTTCAACTCTTTACACCCTAGTAAGAGGCTTTTGTTAATTAACCAGTGGGTTAAAAAATTAAAAAGATGGTATTTCAATATATCATTTCAACGATAAATTTTCTGTGTGAAGCCAAGAGCTTAAGAAGAATGCAATCTGCATTACTTACTACTATGGATAAATATTACTCCCATTATTCTTGGTTATTGTATCAGCTCTGATGGGGTTAACCCTAGCTGAACATGACAGTTTACTGCATTGTGACCTCAAGGATAGACATGTGAGTTTCATCTTCCCTTGGTCTACTGGTCTTTGTCCCATCTTTGGCACCTCTAACACACTTTTAAGATAAAATACGGGTGTCTGTTATCTCTTCACAGAAATGGGGCCAAATGGCCCCTAGGCTGTCCTAAGCTTCCAGACACCACAGTGATTTAAACACACTGAATTTCTTAAATCTAGCCTGCAGCATGCTGGATTTACATGTTACTCTTCAGCGACACAGGACAGATGAAAGTTAACAGATGCCCAAGATGTATATGGGTTTCTAAATACAATTATCCACTACTTCAGTTAGCACAGGAAGGATACAGAACTAGACAAAATAATAAACACGCAGGATTCTGTTTCCTTCCCCTGATGTTTTTTTTGCTATGTCAGAGCCTTTTTGTCTTTTCCATCTGAACTGCGTGTGATTTGGGATGGTAGTTCTTCTTTGGATTCTTTTTTGATTATTATTGAATATATATCTCTCCTGTTTACACAGCCATTTTTCTTCTTCCTTGGCTAATCCTACTTTAAGATAAGTATTACCTTTTCCCCTGCAAGAAGTCCACGGGTTTGAAATCGCTTTTAGTTAAAGGGTTGCAAAATGACATCTAATTCCTTTGTTCTGCCTCAGGGAGGAATCCCACTGCTCTGAGCTCCAGCTCCCTGAAAAGAAGTCAGACAAAACTTACCCTGGCAAGCTTTAGCTATTGCATTGCCCCATTTAGTTTCCTCTGAATGAGATTTCCCCAGGTTAATGACTTTCCATTATTAGAGCTGTGTCATCATCCCTTTGAATTTCAGCCAAATATGGCAATAGGAAAACAGTAGTGAAGGCACCCAGTGCTACATTCACATCAGAGTTGTAAATCTCACACAGAAGCACCTACTTTAAATTAGAATTCTTAAACTCTGCATTGGCATCTTCTCTAGTTTGTGATAAGTACTCTTAAATTATTTTGTGCTTTTAAGAATCCTGATCTTTACCACAGCCACAAAGCAACAAGGCCATCACCATACCTATCTATTGCTAAACTCAGCTGCACAGACATGTTGTGGTCTAATTAAACCCATGGGTGCCACACTCCAATGCTGATCAGGGGTGATACTGAGCTCAGGAGACCAGTACACGATGGGATGGCTCAGTCTAGGTGAAATACTTTGCTAATAGTAAGAGCAGCTTGTGTTTGCTTGATCTTTGATAAAGTGTTTCAGATCATTTTTCAATCACACAGTGACAACAAGGCCATTCTAAGCAAAAGCAGACACTTTTTGAAATATGAGGTTCTGCAAATCTTGAAAGTAGATTAATTACTTTTGCTTCAGGAGAGGAAGAATACAGCTACAGTAAACTAGTTATGGCTGGGATGGAGAGGTCAATGGGGTAAAAGAGATAAAGCACTCTCTTTTAATAATATTTTCCTGCAAAGTCAACTGTGCATTTTTGTATCAGGATTCTAATATAAGTGCAAGGAAGGGGCATAATCCAGACTACTAGAGACTTCAGAATACATGACACCATTAAGTGAATTACAGTTTTTGTGGTGATGACACTTATTACTTTGGATTTGTAAAGGTTAAAAAGTTATTCAAATTAATAATATGACAGTACATTTTTGTGCACAAATTATCATAATAAATATTGCAAAAACCTCAGTCCAAAAGGGATAAATCTACCTTTGGAAGCCAAACAGTTGGGACAGTTTTCATATATCTCTGCTGATTGACTTGTTAAAAAATTGCTGGATATAACAATGGATGAATTGTCATTTTTACCTGCTGCAAATTATCTTACTGCAACACCTTGAAACCCCAGCTGAGATCACAGCATGAGCTGAAATGACAGTAAAAAACAACTATCACCCTAAAACCGTGCAGTTCAAATAGCAAATAGCCTGGAAGGACATAGGGGATCGCTCAGTGATTTAGGGTAATGAATTTCTATTGAACTCCTGTGACAAGTTACATTCCCTTATTCCTGCTAAACTGGAGAAGCCCTGTTTTGTGATGTTTCTTCTTTCAAATATTCTTACCAGGTGTACTTTTATGGGTCTTGTTTAATTGTAGCTTTTCAGTACTAACGAAAAATATTGTAGTGGTAGTAGTAGTTGTAGTAGCAGCAGTAGTAGTTTTGGAATGTGCATTTTTCTTCTCTTTTTCACACTACAAAGAAAGAGCACAAAAGAAAGTACAATACTTTGGGGGACGAGGTAAAGAAGGAGATTGTTTTCCAAATGGAAAATAGTTTTAAAACTATGTGTAGGTTCACTTTTACCCAGGACCTGTATAAAAATAGATACATAAAGCAGAATTATTTTTTTTAGAGTTTTGTCAATAAAAGAACAAACACAGTCGTGTGTGTCCCCCTAACAATTGCATCTATTTGTAAAGAATAAATAACCAGTACCAGTCTCTCTTATGCTTTTAGGTTACTTTAATTTGAAATTATCTTTGAAATCCATTAAAAAATGCAGAACCAGAAAGGATATACTATCTCCTCACTGTAGTATTACTGGCTTACCATGGAGCTGTAATAAAATAATCCCCTCCCCCCTTTTTTGGGATGGGGAGGGGGGCTTGGGGGAATAGTGGAAAAGTGGAAAAGTGGATCTACTTTTGAGTAATAACCAAAACTATTAGTGACAATTCTGTCTGAGTGTATGTGTAAATCAATGAAATAATAAAGCATTTCTCCACGTTTTCAACTAGCATGTGAAGTGTTAAGTGCATACTGGAAACACATCTTGTTTGCTTCAGCAGATGTGGTGGAGATAAGAAAAATAGAGCAGAAAGATTAGGGACATCTACCACTACCCTCTCAAGGTCTCTTCTACTGCTCTCATTAACTGCTCTGTTAAACTGGCTAAAAATGTTTTAGGAGCTTAATGGAAATGGCTTTTCATAATTGTTCCTCTCTAAACTTCCTCTTACTTGAAGTCTAAATAATTTAGAGTGAGAGGAGATCAGAGGCGAGTCATAGGTTAGGGATTATGAGATTATGAGGTCATCCATGGGAGGGTATAATCCTCAGCAGAACCCTGCTGGGGAGGTTCCTCTCCTGGGCTCTATGTGACCACGCTGAACCCCTTCCGGCTCTCTCCCTCCGGATTGAGCTCAGACATTTCTGTAGGTCCCACAAGATGGATGATTTCTGTGGCAATGCCCCAGCACAGTGTGTCTACCTGACTAATGAACAAATCACAACAATAAGAAATAAAATAAAATTTTTAAAAAAGCATGGAAAACAATATAAACAAAAGCAGAAAGCCCTGCTTTTGGTGGGGGTGTGTGCATGTGTGTATGTAATGGCTACGCCTGTGATGTCAGATTACTGTACATGCTTTTGGACATGACAGAGTCTCATTACATTATCTACTCCTAATCTGTGGATAAATTAAAAGCTATCTATCTGCTTAGCTTCACTTTGCATACAGCTGCTTGGCTGATTAAGCTTGTAAAATTTACCAACCACAGACTATGAGCAATAAAGTAAAATTGGTGAGTCATAGTTCAAAACACCGTGGTTTAGAACTCAAATATGGGCCATGAAAACCAGAGAGTGCAGAATTAATGCTTTCTTATCACTGCTCTTCCTTTGGCTCTGAACTGGCTGGTTTTTCCACAGCTCAGCAAAAAAAGCCAGCCCTAAATGGAGCCTGAGAATGCCCCTCCCTGACAAGAGGAGGGTACCAGGCAGGACAGGAGACAGAGTTGAAACATAATCAAGGTGACTGTGATGAAACTGGGTGGTTCGAAGAAACATGGAGTTGTTCACCTGACCTCCAGCCCAGTTAGGGTATTATATCTGGTGCAAAGGTCCCCGAGATAGCTTTAAACAAGGTTGTTTGGGTGCAGATGCAGCCATAATGTGGAACCGTGGAGTTCCTTGGGATGTCTACCACTCCAAAACTTAAAAAGAAATTTTAAAATATTTTGCAGCCTGAAGCTGAAGATTAAGGCCCTTGGCAACACACACTGGGAACAGGCTATGATGTGTCCCATCTCGACTGCTAACGGCACTATGTATTATCTTGGATCATGCAATACAGCAGAACCAGATGGGATGCGTCACTGTAAGTGCATAGCAAAAAGCAAACAAAGGGGCTTGGAAAAGGGGGAGAGAAAATAAGCAGGATCTGACCAGCATCCGCAGTTCTGCTTTATTGCAAAACCATCAGATGTTGAAATATAAAAGAGAAAAAAAGAGACAGTTGTATCTCTACTGCAGTAAGACTGAGAGGCCAGGCAGTCCACAACTATGTACATGTATCAAAATCATTCAGACTTGACAATACACATTCCTTCCACCAATGTCTCATGTCTGAAAAGATTACACTACCCGAGGTTCTAGCATTATTGCTATTATTATTGTCATCATCATCATCTATTTACTGCTTATTCATTAGAAGACATTTTGTTCCTGTTGTAATTTCATTTACCTGAAGGCATCACTGTGCAGAATGCACTGAAATCCCCATCCAGCACTGACTTGCAAAGGGTCAAATCCTGCAGAATTTCTTGGAGAAACAAAGCTCACTGCCTACTGATGTCTTTTCTTTAGCTTCACATACTACCTCTTCTGCTCCCTGTTTTTCTACTCTGTTGTTGACCAAGGCTCTTGCTCTGCCTTCATAAAGCTGATACCCTTTCATGGTCACATCTAATACTCTTTATGAGCAACGAACAGAATTTTACAAGACTCATTCTAATTTTGGCAGAGATGATATTAGTTGTCACGTAGAAGTTTAAGGATTTTTCTGCATCAGAGACAATCTTTATTGGAGAAGAAGGGAGAATTATTTTTTTCCCATAAATAATTCAACACTTTTACTCTGTTTTCTCTGAACTGACACATTGTGTTTAGCATTGTTGTTCAGATTAACCATACAAAAATAAACAAATCCTCACTGCATTAATGAAATCAACACAGAGTGAAATGCACAGACCCAAATCTATTCTTTCTAAGATGGTGGAAGGATTTCCAGTGGCTTCTGCTGGATTCTATTGTGTGCAACATCAGACATCGAAAGGGAGGTGGACTGTAAACTCTTTAAGACAGAAATACCCTTCTGCTATGTGACTAACACAAACTGGCCATGACCTTCAGTCTTCATTTGGCTCCTGTTTCAAACCACACCATATGAGTAAAGAGAGGCCTAGACACACAGCCAGTCAGAGGATTAGTAACCTAGTCAGAAAACCCTTCAAAGCAAAGGAAGTCTTACAAAGGATGAAATACCACAGGTGATTGTGCAACTAATGCCTTTATTTTTTGCAGACTAAAACTTTTCAAGCAGGTTGTATAGATTGCCCATCAGCACGAGAAGGAAAATTGGCTGCAACGTGCCCTCTATTACTAGCACAGGTAAAGGTGAGGTGTGTGGTTGAATCTAACTAAAGAGTAAACTAACTCATTTTCTTCTTGCACCTGTGACTGTTCCATCCATCCAAGGAGCAGTATCTCCTTTCAGTCATGGCTTTAGTACACAACAACAGAAACTGAACTGTAGATCAGTTCTGGAAATTTTCATCAATGTCATCTGGTCACTGGTGGAAAACAGTTTTCTACCATACTCTTGTTTATGTTATACTCAAGATGAACAGGGATTTTCTCTTCCACTATAAAAGTTAGAAAATGCTGGCCAGCTGAAAAGTTCTATTTTCTGCAGAGTTTGACCATCTGAGACTATTTGCTCTGGGAATTGAGATCCTCGCTCTTTGCATTTGGAAATAATTATTGAATTTGGGATACAGACATCTTTTTCCATATGTCATTCTCTTTATGTGGACCAAAAAGTTATTTCTGCTAGATTCCCACAAGGCAGCTATGAATTTATGCAGATGATGAGAAAGGATGTGTTATTATGCATAAATGTCTGTACCTATAAGCCTTTGTTACGGAGCAGAAACCAGCCGAAAGGTGATACTGTTTCCATTTGAACAAATCACTGATGATTACTCAAAGGAAGTGACATGTAAGGCAGTGATCTTCTGACTACACTCTAGAGAGTGTCTCTGAAAGTATCTCCAACTATTGTCTTTTTTTGTATCACATTTTAGAATAAAATCATCAGCTATACTATAGTAAGACCACTGCAGAACACTTGGGGTCCTTTGTAACCAGTATATGTATAATGATTGTTGGCAAGCAATCATTTCTCTGTCACATAAGAAGGACAAATGGCCAAACAAATCCAGTTAGTCTGAGGACCTGTTTTCTGTGATACTGGGCTAGAGACTGGTTATTCACAGAACACCAGGGATGCAGAGCTGCCATCTTCTGCAGTTCCCCTCTTTTGGTGTTGTACCTGCTCTATGTGCAGCTCTATTTCAAAAGATTTTGCATATATGTGAGATATACATCTGATAACAGGATGGGGACAGAATAAAAGACTCTTGAGAGAGTACATGGCCCAGCTTGCATAAGATTTGGTATTATTAACGTAAATGGCTGTAATTAGGCATTTTTCCAAGCATCTACAGCTTTTTTTTCAAACCATAACACAATGTTTCCAAGTTGGCTAAGTTTCCAAGCTTATGACAACCTGTGGCCTTGCCTCATCTTAGTGCACTCCTGTCTGATTACATTCAGTATCTTGTTCGTATTTTTATCCTGTTCGAAGAGAAGCCACTCCTGTGGCACTCAGATTTGTACCGACAAAGTACTTAAAATTAACTTCTAAATGTAGAGGGGTAGCGATGGATTTCACCCATCACTGAAATTGATCCCCTTTATAATCCTCAACATTGGAAACAAAGGTGCACTTGGAAAGGAAAATGAAAATTATACTCAATTGCTGTAACAACATAGGCAAATGAAGTTTAAAAAAATCTTACCATGTCTTTCTCTTCTCAGGTAAGATTTGGGTTACTCTGAGACCAAGGGTATAGTTATATTCTTAATGATAAGAATTATTATTTTAGAATAAAATCATCAGCTATACTATAGTAAGACCACTGCAGAACACTTGGGGTCCTTTATAATAACATATGACGAAGTATGGGCAGGCAAATATATCTGCGGTCTGTAGCTTCAAGATAAATCAGAGTAAGTAAAAGCAAGACTAAGAAAACCAGGATTGTACTGTAACAAAGAAATCCATGAGAATCTTGCTTTTGTTATTACGGACCTCACCTTTGCACTGAGTCATAAGATCTGCAATTATAAATGTGTTATGGAAGTAAGACATCAAATATCATCAGTCGATTGACTTTTGGTAGCATTTCTGCCACTAAAAATACGAATCTATAAGAAGGCAAGCACCTGGTCTGGTCAGTGGAGGGAGACAGGCGCTTCTAAAAGATATTCACTGGCCCCTGAATTAGATGTCCAGGAGAGACAGCAAGACAATTAAAAATTGAGGGGTTTTAAGGGCTAGTTGCCATTAGAAGTTTGATCTTTTGCCACCACAGAAGACTAAGCTCTTCAACTGGTAGCAATGTAGGAAAGAAACTGTGCAGAAGGCAACCAGAGGGAACTGGAAATCAGGGTGTAGCAAAGCAATCTGTGCGTGTCAAGATTCAAGGTTGTAGGGCTGAAGGTTGCAAAGACAGGAGGCAGACCAAGAAGTACCAGTAAAACAGGCACGGGGTGGGCTTCTTCCTGTTGACCTGCACCCTGCAGACTCTGCTGTGTTGGAAGAAAATATTTAATTCCAGCAATTTTCATCAGTCTGTTGTTAGCTCCCAATTTAACCCGCAGACTAGGGAAAATGGAACACCCAAAGCATCCACAGCCCTAGACCTTTAGTTAGGAACAGATTCCTCCCACAATTCCTAGCACTAAACTAGGCAAAGAAATTATGTAGCATTGTCACTTGTTAAAGTGAAATGTGGGCAACAGATCTGAGTCAAAACACCTTACAATAACATAAGGAAGCAGAACCATGGGATATCTTCAGCAAATGATATAAAATTGTTTGCCTACTTGTAGCATTCAGCTTACTGAATACATATTTCAGAGTTTCCAATGGTTTTCTTCTAATGGATACTTTTCTCAGACCTTGTTGAAGTCTGACTAAATTAGTCATCCTCCTTGACTTGATTAAAGACGTTTGCACAGTGTAATTATGAAAGCCTTTACATTTTCTTCTTCTATGGGGAACTTCTGCATCCATAATCCAGCTCACTTGCTTCGGTGGGGTTAATGATGAATGTGCAATGCAAAGCTTTCACAGCCTTCCTGTGGGCCAGTATGAAACCCGGGTCTCCTCTCCATAGGCACTTCCAGGCCAGTCAACCTAGCATTTTTTTCCTTTAGGGACTTTTTGAAACCACTCTGCAAAATATCTATTTTTTAAAGCTGCTTTTCAAAACAAAAGCAAATTGAAAAGGACAGCTCAAAAGTTAATTAAGCTGTATTTCCACGTTTTTGCTGAGACCAGCCATTTCTTCAGAAGTGGAGTCCTGCAATTTCCTCAAGTTTCAACCCTCCTTCCTCAGGGGTAACACTTTCCCCTGTGGAAAAATCCATCATTAGGCCGAATGTCACTGTCAAGTGAAATCTGGTCAAATTTGACTCTCCAAATCCAATCCCCAAGGAAATCATTCAAAAGTGAGTGGAAAAAACACAGACAGAGATAAGCCCAAATTACTAAAAAGGTAACTTCATCCCATAGATACAGCCCCCTTCCGTTTGTATGGATTCATACTCTCATGCCCTTGCTCATTAGCACTCCTGCAAGGTTCCTCCTCTCCCCCACCCCTGCCCTAACACAGCCATCCACAGGGAAATGGTAGGACAAATGTCTGGAAGAATATGGTCTTAGTCTGCTCTCCACAACACGCTGTGGTTCATCTTTCCCTGTACCCAGCTGCTGAGCTGGCAGTTCCTGCATACTAGCTCCAAAGCTAAATATTCAGTGTAGTTGGAAGGGGAAAAAAATGAGCCTGTCTGAATCAGAGGGAAGGAAAGAATGTAAAAGGAGTCCTACCAGCTGTACCAAAAAAACCCCCAAACAAACCCACTGAAATTAATGACAGTTCCCCCCCTGCAAACTAACAGCTGAGGGGGCTTCAAGCTGACCCAGTCAGACTCCTTGCTTTATCAATAAATTGCATCATCTCTGCCTTGATTATTTCCACTACAGAGGGCAACTGCAAGGTTATCGAGACCCAAGTGACTTAATAAGATCACAAAGAGATATAGCTGATAATTGGCTTGTGACAGCTTTATGTCCACAACTGATGCGTCTTTTAAAGGTTTGATATTTTTGCAGACAAGTCTAAGGAGAAACATATGCTGCGCCTTATCGCGTGCGGAGCCGAGGATGGTGCAGGGGAGAGGTGGGAGAGGGGGAGGCGGCAGTGATTCGAAGCAAGGAAGCCCTTTCTTGTCACTCAGCCTTGAGAGCTTCTTAGTGCCTTGTTAAATACACAGATAAATGCATATCTCGGTGAATCTCCAGGAGGAGTACTTCATGTTAGGAGATTTTACTTTACAGATTGCCCTCTAGACAAGAGAAATCTGATTTCTGAACCTACACAAAAGGCTCACTGTGCTTTGTGGGTGTATTGATCTGGCAGCACTACAGCAGCTGTGAGCTCAAATGTCTGTGCTGCCGGCATAATCAGAAACATGCTACATGCAGGATGCAGCAAGCTTCAAGAGCTTAACAAGCCAGACAGGGGGCCTGTCAATTCCTTTCAGGGCTAACAGCGGGGTAAAGAAGCCGTATATACGGGGAGCTATCAAAGCTATTGCAACAAAAACGGGATGGGGAAATGACTAAAGAAAATCTGAAACCACAAGAAAATCGAGGAGCGACACAAAGCCATCAGCTTGTTCACCTATAGTACAGATACATTAGCTTTACGGTACTCGTGCAAGTCAGTGTGCAGCCCAGTTGCAGTCTGAAAACCACAACACTCCTTTCAAACTGTCTGGCTGATATCACTGTACTATGTTTACCTTTCTCATATTTTCCAGCAGTCACGAAGCCCTCCTGTGTTGAGCAAAGCTTTTTATGGTAGGAAAGAATCTGCTTTGCTATTCTTAAATGTTTTTCAAGCGTCTTTCATCATAATAGAACATCATATTTTTGGCTTGCGGATACGCTTATGTATTATTTTTATCTTGGTTTCAGTACATATGTGTTTTCTCCTAATGGCTTTCTGGCAAATGCATGAGCTGACTTGCCAGAGTTTGCATCTTGATGCAATCCTTGTACCCAACATTTTCTGAAATGATGAGTTTTGTTCGGGCAACAACGCAGCGCACAAAAGAAAGGTAGCACTGGTGGGGGACAGCATGTGGATTTGGCTTTGAGGTTAGGAAGTCAGTCAGTAACATATGGTCTGTTTGTGCAAATGCTCACACACAGAGCGCCTTCAGGCGTGCGAGGAAGCACAGTGAACTGGTAGAACTTTGTCTGCATGACTTTTCAGACTGTCTCTTGGTTTTCTTTTTCTAGAGACATACCGTGGAGATAGAGGCTGAAAACCTGTCTGTTCTGGTCAGAGTTAATGCTGCTGGGATGATGAAGGGTGCTTTTGTTCGCTCCCTGTGCTTGCTACTTGTGAATCATGTAAAAAGTGCCGTAATCTCAGTTCTGCTTTCTCTCCTAGTATGTTGGTTTTCTAAGTGTTCACTAAGCAAGCTTTGTTAGGTAGCTACCCTCACTACACTTTTATAATGCTCAAAATCAATCAGGCTTTTAAAACAGTATTTGTTTGTCTTTTATGTAGTTAAATGTAGAAACTACTTTCATAATTTTAAAGTAATGAAAAGGAAGGTTCAGAGGAGAATTCAATTTAAACAGAGAGTGGGAGCAAGTGGCCCTGACCGCAATGGTAACATCTGGAAACCAACAATTATCTCTCTAGGTAGCTGTGCAATTACTACAGAAAGTACCTACTAGTGAAAATCCTCAGTAATGCATCACTCTTCTCTGGTGGCTAGGTCATAGAAAGCATCATTAACTGGAACAGTGGGTCTTATTTATCCAGGAGCACCAAGATGAATCAGGCCTATGTACTAGCAATACATCATTCCACCATCTTTGCTTTGGTAATTACGAATTTGGAAAATACAAATGTACTAAGCAATTTAGAAAGATAGATATGTTCACCACACAGCAAAATGAACCATTCACATATTCATGGAATAGCCTACCTTCACTGAAAGATAGATGCAAGGCATTTTAAAATGTATTTTTAAGTCTTAGGTGTCAAAATCGTGGCTGTCAGCTGCAGAGCTCTTTTGAGCTAACACAGCTTTGTCCAATAAGCTGCAGAGCCCACAAAGCCAAGTCACTAAACTTTTCTGTTCTCTAGTTCCTAAGCTGGAAAATATGACCACTATTAAAGACTATTTCTTGATTGGGTACTACACCTTACTGTACACGTAAGGCAGAGGGCTCTGGAGCCCCAGGAGTTCTTGCTTGGAAACCAACGTATTTAGAACTAATTCAGACAGCCCTGAATATGCCAAGTATGCGTTTGCTTCACTTCGCTTCATTTCCACCTCAGAAGTTAGATATAACAATATCACTTCCAACCAAGAGCTAGAGAAGGGTGGCAAAGCCATGGGATTTCTTCACACCTTTGGTATCAGAAAACTCAACCACTGGCTGGCTAGAAACTTATCCCGTGCCCCGTGCCACCACTCAGAACACCATCCTGGGTCTTGAGAAGCAAGTCCTCTGGCAACATGGCACTCCAGAAAGAATTGAGGCAGACATGGAACTCTTTTTTACAATAATCTTCTAGACACCTGGGCCAAAGAACATGGCATCAAATGGGTATATCATATACTCTACCGTGCACCAGCCCCTGGGAAAATTGAGAGGTACAATGGAGCAATGAGTGGTGCTAACCCTAAAAAATTGGGATATGCATTGAGCAAAGGCCACCTGGGTAGTTAATTCTAAGTGATCTACCAATCAAGCTGGCTCTGCCCAATCAAAACTCCCACAGACCTTGGAGGGGGATAAAGTCCCTGTAGTGGGCATGAAAAACCTGTTGGGGAAAACAGTGTGGGTTATTCCTGTTTCAGGCAAAGGCAAACCCATTTGTGGGATTACTTTTGCTCAGGGACCTGGGTGCATTTGGTGGGTGATGCGAAAGGATGGGGAAGTCCAGTGTGTACCCCAAGGGGATTTAAATCTAGGTGAGGACAGCTGCTGAATTGCTGGGTGTATTACAAAATCACTCCATAGCAGATGGTCTAAATAATAGATAAATGATGTTACGAACCTCTCAAATACTCTGAAGTAGATGGTGGATAATGTCCTGGTTCTGCCCAGACCAGGTGAGCTGGGTCAGCCTGGGCTGTTCCCACACCACCAGACATCACTCCCCCAGTAAAAGGCGGCTGGTTGGGGAGGGGTGTTCCTGGGTGCTTACAGGGAAGTCTCAGTGTGGCTGGGGTGTTGGGTTGGTCCTTGTGTTGTGCAGCACTCTAATCTGTGGGTTTTTAAGGTACTCTGCATTATCACCAGGTGTGAGTGTAATCGGCTGTTATTGTTGTTATTGGTGGTTTGTCAGTAAATGGTCCTGTCTTTTCTCCTCTGGGAGTGAGTGATGCTCAGCCACTGGTTGGGGCTGAACCACCACACTAGGACAGGGAGGGTCTTCCTCCAAAAAGGGACCTGTGTGCATTTATCAACTCTGTATGGAGGTGGGGCCTTTGCTTCAGGGCTGCTTCATGAGACAGCAAAAATCCAGGTAGACTTGATCTCTGCTTTACTTCTGCTAACGGAAAAGTAGCATTAGCTACAGGAAAAGCACAACTTTCTTGTTTGATGCAGTCTCACCCATGCCCATACCACATCAAGATTTTGGCCAGAAACAATGGATGCAACTTTTCTTATTGCAAATCTGCATGAAGCACGAAGTTTTGGGGTCAGGTGTGGTTGGGCTGCTGGTGGGCAGATAAACTATAGTGCAGCCTCTCCTCTCTCAGGAGACTGGAGCTGCATGTAGCACTGGGCAGAGCTAAGGGATGGATGGCTCCACCCCTCTAAGCTTTTTTCACTTCCCTCTGATAAGCCTGCAGCAATGTAACTGTGATAGCTACCTGTTTAGTGAACGTGCTCTTACATCGGTCTTGTCTTCTTGTATTCCTCTCACTGCCTTTCATCTCCCACTACATGTTGAAATCACAGAATCACAAGGTTGGAAAAGACCTTTAAGATCAAGTCCACCCATTCCCATCCTAAGCTAAACCATATCTCTCAGTACCTCATCTACCCTTTTTTTAAACACATCCAGGGAAGGTGACTCAACCCCCTCCCTGGGCAGCCTGTTCCAGGCCCTGACACCTCTTTCAGTAAAAAATTTTTTTCTAATATCTAATCTAAACCTGCCCTAAATCACTTGGCCATTGAGAGAAGGATTGATATTTATTTTTTGTTCATAGCATCTAGTCCTGTGAGGTGTCAAATGGCATCTGTAGGCACTTTCAAAAAACTAGGGAGTAATGTAACGCCCTTTGAGCAATTACTGTGCAATGTTAATATGTTTTTGCTCCATTGAACAAAATTATGCTTACAGAGCAAATGCAATTCACTCTGTAACGTGAATGGAGGTAAATCAAAGAGGAGATGAATGTTTCAACTTGGCTAGTCTTCGTGACTCAAAAGAACTTCAGGCTGCTTAGCTTTCAGTACAGTTGCTGGAAATTACTCAGGTTGCTTTCTGCCTCTTCTCTAGGTTTCTTCTACTACTGAAATACTACTGATCCCAGGGCAGCCTGCAACAATGAAGGCTCAGTTGCACTGCACTGACATGGAGGCTTCTTGGTCTGCTTGGGGATTAAGACATATAGCAACCTGATTAACCTTAATAACAGCATATCTTTATGTATAAGAAGTGCTTAAAGATCTGACCTAGATCTGGAAATCACCTCTAATATTTAAGGAGGCAGTGGGTGAGCCATTTTAAATTTTCAGATCATTGAGAAATGCAATACCTTTGCCCTAGATAATAACTTAAACAGTTTGGGATTTTTTTTCTCCAACTTGATGCTACCAGGAAAAAGTTGCATTTGGAACAATGTAAACTGGGAAAATCCACAGGCTGGGCCAATTTGTGGGGTCTAACTTCACATCTGTGAAGACAGCTGTTGCAGGAGACTGTCTTTAGGTTCAACCACAGGTTTGACACCCACCTTGCTTGATACTTCAAGCAACTAGATCTAAAATATCACGTGAGAGAACACCGTGACTGCACCCGTTTATGTCAATGGCTACAAATATCTAAAGAGAATAAAAGAGATTGAGGAACAAACTGCTCTATTTTACTACAACTATTCCAAAATACATAATTGTGGAGGCATTGAAATGCATTTATCTAATAATATTTTCTTTAAATGATATTTTTTGCACTTAACATTCTATAGAATAAGGTGACTCCACTAAACATGCTCTAAATTTCATGCTGCAGTGACCTATACAAAGCTACCCTAAAAGTACAGTCTCTAGTCATCACCCTTTTTAAAGGACAGACGGTCCCAACAAGAGGGCAAATGCAGGATTTTGCTTTATTTCTTCTTTATTCCTTCCCTAGAACACGCAAAGCACTTCTAAAAGGAAAACAGTAAAAACATTTGATTCAGTAGGCTTTAAATGGTTTCCCAGGAGAACAGTTTCCAATTACTATTTGCAGAAATGGGACTGTCATTCAGTGGTTGCGTGTGATTTTGATTGAAACTCCACCAGTGACCAGGAAATAAGACTTCTAGAGTAAATACTGATAACCTGGGCTAACTAGAACCCTGTGTTTTAGTTTTTTCTGGCTGTTGTGATCCAGGGTGTTGTGGGGGTTTTTTTATTCAGATCTCAGCATCTGTTATGTCCCAGCACAAGCATGCATTAAACTCTTCCTCCTAGAATATTCAAGTACAGACTTTTGTCTTCCAGAGATAATCAAGAGATCACCAGGCCCAACCCCTTTTCTCAGTCTTGCAGCTCAGGTACATACAAAATATAAGAGAAAGCTCAAGATTGTACTCTTAAGTCTTTGATGGACTTTTATCAAGGCCTTCCAGGTCAGCAGAATTCAGAGCTTCTTTTTCTTTGCCAAATTTAGGACCTGGTGACAATGGTGTATAACCAATTACCACTCATCAGCTAAGTCATACCTTTTAGGTAGTGGCAGTTGATACAAATGGAATTAATCTTAAGTTTTGCCCCTTGGGCATTATCCCTGAAGACTTCAATGAGAACTTGACAGACCCATTAGTTAACAGGGCACTCCTGGATTCTTAATACCATTTTGGCTTATTAATTAATGAACCATGTAAATCGCATTCAATAGAGTGATGAGGCAGGCTCAAATCAAATCAGCATGGGGGTCAAGGAAGGAAGGCAAATAAGCTCCAGGGTTTTGTAGCCTTTGGCTGTATATGATTTTATTTTTTATTCTTCAACACACCTGACTAGTTCAGACAGCCAGCACTGGCTAGGCTGTCTCTATCAGCATAGAAACAGAAGGAATTGCTCCTCACCTCAGAGAACAGCTAAGTATGGCCCCTGGGACAACCTGCAGAAGTAGTGTTATAAGAAATCATCTTTTTCTTCTTTCCAGATAGCAAAGGGCTCATTGTGTGTCTGATCGCTTGGTCTTGGAAGGGATAAAACAAGAAAATAACTTTCTCCTTGTGCTATTTGCTCAGACTAGGGCTGACAGCCTGAAAAAAACCACATGGAGCTGGACAAGTTGTGCTTTTAAATCATGCAAAAAAAAAAAAGGTAAAAGTAATAAGCACATCCATCACAGATGGGTATAGCATCCCCATGTATTGCAGGGAACTCAAAGCTAGCAGATCTTCCAGGGAATGGCACTCGGGAGGAGCAGATTCATCCACCCTGGCTGGAAGACAGAAACTAAAAAATAATGCCATAGGAGAAAAGAAATAGAAAAGTTAAGAAGTGAAGATTGTGATTTATCAAATTACAACAAAGGCTGCTTGAATTATCACTAGTACAGCTTGAGAAACCATACGGAAGTCAGGGGGTCACCCGGTTGTGGGGAGTTCTGAGAAGGGTCTGTTCTCTGTCCCACTGCCACAGGATGGGTGCAAGGGGAAGGCAGCACCACTGCAAGGGAAGCTGCTAGCTTCCAAAAAGTCACCTGCCTGAGAGGATGCCCGCTGCCTGGCTCTCCCGTACACTGCTAAATTTCTTGTGGTGAAAAGAGGCTGTGAAGCCAGAAAGGGACATTACATGAGTATGCAGAGAAGGAGCGCCGTCACCGGTCCCAGGCAAAGGTAAGCCATAGTGGAAAGCAGCACATCGGCTGTTGCTGTGTCAATATTTGTTTTCCCTGAATGCATCACCTAATAAATATTTTCCTGGAGTCCAGCTGTTCCTGAGTTTTGTCTGGGCACCCGCAGAGCATACAAGTGCAGGTGCTGCCTGTGACTCATGCCTGCCAACGTGATCCCCACCAGCACCAGGAAACTGCAGCGCAGGCTGAGGGAGAGAGGATGACATCACTGCATCCCCTGTGAGTGACTGATACCTCCAGCAAGACCATAAACCCCAGGGAGCTCAGGGCATACCTGAGGTATCATTAGCTAGGATAGCCTACATGTAATGAAACCTTATCTCTTTACATCTCAAGCCGTTCACAGACCTATTTAACCAGCATTAAAAAAGCTTCATTTTTCTTCCTTTTTTTTTTTCCTTTGGTTCTATTTCTTCTCTTTTTTTTTTTTTTTTTTTTTTTTTAAAAATAGGGAGTATTATATATNAAGCAGAGGTGATTTAATAATTGTACTGGTAGCAAAAACACCGAGCTCTTATACTATCTTTGCCAACTTGTTGTATGACTGACAGCATGTCATTTCACTTTTTTGTCTCAGTTCTCTACTAGTATATGAGAATAACAATAGTCCAAGTGGTTTTGAGAGACGAAGTTCACTAATGCCCTAAGCCAAAGCCCATTGAACTCCATGGAAAAGCTCTCAATTACCTTGAAGGGCTTCGGGCCAGACCTTGCTTATTCAGCATTATAAGAAGGATTTGAAAACACTTTAAATGGTGCCATATGTGAGCAAAGGTATTGGTTATTACAGGACTGAGGAACAAACTTTTCAACTGATACAAGTATACATGAATAATACCCTTTCACAGTCTCATTTTCAGCTTTCGTTGCTCCTTCTGAAAAAAACCCCAGCATATAATACAAAGAGTGTCAATACTAACAATTGTCTTCAATACTCTTAACAGACAAAGCATTTGTTCTGTTAACCACAGACCACTTTTAATTTGCAAAAAATGCAGAACTGGACAATAGTTGTCATTTCTTACTGGTTTATGGTCAGACTTCGTAAATCTTCATGACAGGTTTCAACTGATTGACAACTTGTGGAGTAGAGCCCCACAAACAGTTTTTAAAGCTTCTAGACAGACCTCATTTTCTCTAATATGGTTAGACTGAAGTATCATCATAGAATGGTTTGGGTTGGAAGGAACCTCAAAGACCATTTAGTCCCACCCCCAGACCCCTGCCATGGGCAGGGAGACCCTGCACTAGACCAGGTTGCCCAAAGCCCCATCCAACCTGGCCTTGAACACTGCCAGGGAGGGGGCAACCACAGCTTCTCTGGGCAGCCTGTGCCAGGGCCTCACCACCCTCACAGGGAAGAATTTATTCCTTATATCTAATCTAAATCTGCCCTCCTACAGCTTAAATCCATTACCCCTTTTCCTGTCACACAATATCCTTGTACACAGTCCTTCTCCAAACTGTTCTATGAATAGAAAACCATAATTTATATGGTCCATCTACTGCTACACTTAGAGAGACTGACAAACTTTACTGAAGCTCTGGCCTGAGGTCAATACTCATTCAGTTCTCAGGAGAGCCCTTCTGGTCACAAGGATCAATCTGATGTCAAGGTCAAGGGCTTTACTGCCTCTGGGTCATTTGGTAAAGAAGCTCAGAAACAAACTGACACACAACAGACAGAAAGCACCAGTGTTGGCAGGGATGATAGCGTTTAGCTCTATGTTATTCAGGCAAGAGCAGGAAAAGCCCACACACTAGGCTAGGCAGTTCATGTTGACTGAACCAGATCAGAAGAGAAAAAGGTGCCATTTTGAGAGCACTTGGTGTTAAAATCCCAGGCTATGTGATAGTTCTTAAATGAAAACATTTTTCTGATTAAAAAAAAAAATTAAATTTGGTGGCTCCAAACTCATTTGGATACTAATTATTCACTTAAGACACAGACCACAATGAAAAAATTAAGTCAAATGTTTCAGTGTTTTCTACAAAAAGGTGCCCTGTTTCCTCAGTATGTAATAACTTTGGGGCAAACTTTACCTCATTCTTACTAGAAATGCTTAAAATCTGCTTGGAAAGATTTTAAAACAACAGAAGAAAGTGCTTTCTGTTGGAGTGAAACATATTATCCAGAACAGCTTGCTTGTCCCTCTGAATTTTCAATTTGATCAACAATGAGATACCAAACCAAACCCCATCATGCACCCAGTCCTAACAAAGTAATTGCTTTATGCAGTTGTGCTCCAGGCTTTGGAGTCCCCAGCAGTTACAGCACAGAAAAAGAGAGAAAGCAGGAAAGATAAGGTTGCAGGGGAACTCTAACCCAATAACCCAGACATTCTGCAGGCAGTAAACGCTCGAGTATTATCATAGTAATTGACATCACAAATGCTCCAAGCTAAATATATTGATTGCCAAGGTCAGCATTTTAGGCAGTAACAGCAGACGTCCTCATCCATTAGCCCTGAAATATTGATTTCAGTCAGGAAAATAGAAGTCAGGGAAAAGAAAATACTTGTGCAATAAAATGATCTTTCTCTATCTTTGTCTTCCAGACATGGGAACGGACACCCTGTTCAGAGTATGTCAGCCCTTACAGAATTGCTGGAGACTCACATGGATTTCCCATTTCTCAGCCTATTCAACACACATTTGTATTCAAAATGGCTAAAAAAAAAAAGAGACCACTTCAAATGTAGAAACCAGAAAAGAGACAAGGGCATAGCTTTGACTTTATCTTGCTTGATACAGTAGAAAATAATCTGAAAACTGCAAGCTCTCCTGTTAATACCATTAGAAAAAGTACAAAGAAGGTGCTTTGTAAATTAAACCAACTGTTAAGAAAGTATCCCAAGGCTAGAAACTTTCTTTAAAATTGCCTCAGCTTTTTAAGCTGTATTCCTTAAAATGACAAACAGTGTGATTCAACACAATGATTTAGATTTAAAAAAAAAAAAAAAAGTGAATTTTTTTCCTACACACTTAAACAATTCACAGCATGTATTTTTTTAAGTCAGAAATAATTATCTGTGCCTTCTTTGGCTATGTGTGTGACTAAATGTTATTCAATGGTAACTCCTAACACTGGGTGAAAGCATGTTGTAAAAAGGTGCATTATGAGGATGACTATAATTATTTTCTAAGTCCCTATCTAGAAGACAAAGGTAAGCATGATTCTCAGAATAACTGACTCTCCAGGGGTGTGATCTTTTTTTTTTCTTCAGTAACATCCCATGATCCCTGCTAGAAATAACTCTGTGCTTTTTGTTGTTGTTGTTGTCCTTCCACAACAAGTTTTCAGGGGGAATGTGGCAAGGACAGAAAGGAGCCTCAGCAGCCCAATCGCTACATGTGTACGGGTTTAGCTGCCAAAAAGCAGGAAAACAAAGTACACCACGTGCATTTGAACAGCTAGCTGGCATCTGCACGAACAAAACCATGCAGCAAGAGCTGCAGTGGCCATAACTACAGCAAGCAACACTCAACTGAGAAGTGCTTATTATAACCCAGAAAACTCAGGACATATAACAAAACACGTAGCTTTGCATGGCTGGAAGCGACATTGCTGCCTTCCCATTTGAGGGTATGCTAAGAAAAGGGCCAGAACAATATGCCCATCACACCCTTTCTTTTCACTCCAACCCTGTCACAGAATTAGTCCTGCTTCCACGTCCCTGTGCGCCATTGCATCACAGCTGAGAGACCTTCGTTGTAAAGGGAGGAGGTAGTAAGTCTGACATTTATGTTGTCTCCTTCTTCCTGTAAGTTTCTATTATATCTCAGCAGGTTCCATGTGTACAGCGCAGATACAGCTGTTTCCTACAGCAGAACACAACAGCTCAGTATGGCCACAGCTTGGGCAGAAGCAGAGGGAGGAAATTTTTGCCAGGAACAGTGGGAAAAAGTGCTGTGGGAACCATTAGGTTTACACAGAGAAAAAACACATTGTTAGCACAAATGACCAATGCAATAAAATGCTGAAATATATTCCTTTATCAGTTTACTCCCTTGGGAAAGTGGAGGAGTGAAGCCACTCAATTAGACTTGTATAAGCAAGTTCTGTGATTCTGTTCTGTGACTCTGTGAAGCAGTTCTAGGGCTTCCAATCTACCCCAATCTCTCCTAAGAATTTATGGAGGGAAGGAGGCAGGGAGGGAGGGACAAGCACAGGAGAAATTACTAAATCCTTTTTTTTTTCTTTTCAGAGGTCATCAAGCTTCAAGAAATTGAAGATGCTGTCTACAAGGGTGGGCACAAGCAGCTCAGCCTCCGCTCTACCTGTGCTTCAAAGCAGCCAGGTGTGGGGCAGGAATAGTTTGTCCAATCTCAATGCCTACACATGTAGCTGGCTTGGAGCAGAGGTAGAAATACCACGCAACTATATCCATTTATGTGCCAAGGTGGACATAAATGATGCACATACCAGTTGCAGCTGGTAGCAGGTGGGTAGCAAAGCCTAGTGCAGAACTGTGGCTATAGCAGGAAAGCGAGGAGAGTTACAGTGCTTTGACCATGAGCATAGTGACTAGTCTGAGATAGCTTTATTTCATCCTCACTCAGGTCCAGAGCTCGCATGCTGTCCCTGGTGACCAGTGACCACATTATCTAGCTTCATCTGAAGAGAAGGGAAATTATTAGGACCTGTAATTTCAACAGGACAGGCCTTTCCATAGAAAAATATGCTTTTTCTTCAGTCAGTATTCAGTCATGGAATTCTCAGCAGTGAGACAACTACTGACTGCTCTGGCTAAAAAAAAACCTCACCCAAGGAATAGTCCTGTGTTTTCAAAACTGACTTTTAAAAAGGAATTTGAAAATAAAGAATGACAGATTAATAATTAAAGCAGGGCACCTACCTTAAAACACTCATCTCTAACATGAGCAAACAAAAAGGAGTAAAAGAAATCTGGCCAACTGCAATAGCTGGCCTACATGTTAAATCTAAAGAGAAGCCCCTTGGTACATAATGATACAGTGATTTGTATTATTAGTGTTATGTAATCTCTATTAGGTATTGATTTCTGGCACAACTGGCGGGAATCAGTACAAAAGGGTCAGGAGTGTTGCTTGTACATAGGGTCAGCAGTTCCTCCCTTCCCTTCTCTCCAACGCTCTTAGATGAGATAAAGCTATCCAAAGTTATTGTTGTTTCCACTTTCATCCTGTCTATCATGGGCAAAACGATCCTTTGAAAATCATCCAATCTGCTCTTGCACCAGTTTTACAGCAGACACTCAGATGACTTCACTTAAACTTTCCAAATGTATGTTTTCATAAAGGAGAGAAAAAATTCATCCACTGTACAGAAATTGAAATTACCAAGAGACAGAAACTAGCCGCCCTCTTGTATTAATTTATCTGTCAAACATCAGGTTTAGCTGTTCAGCTCAGGTGGGAAAAAAACCTTACAAGACAATACACAAGTTCTTCGTCTTCAGAAAAACTTTTTACCGCTTCCCATATCTGAGACAGTCAGTCTAGATAAACAACCTAACCATCAGCAGCATTTGCAAGTGAGACAAGTGACAAATTAGACATTTAGTGCCTTTAAACTGGAGGAATTTCCTTCGAGAGGAGAGCACATTCACTTCCCTAGAGCAACTGGCTTAAAAAGCTCAACTTCATCAGTTTTATAAATTTATTCTATCTCTGACTGCAAGGTAACTAGAGTTAGTGAGGTCCAGAGCTTAATTTAATCAGGTACATATTAAACCAAGATTTCAAGCACAGAAATATAAAAAATTGATTAATTTTGGGCACATCACAGCAAGCTGAAAATCCCAGGAATTTTGCCTCTACTGCCCACCAGAGTCCTGTCTGGCTGAAGTCTCACAGAAGCTTACAGCTGTTTTGTTGTCCTGGTCTGAACAAACGTTATCCAACAATCTAAAACTCTTCTGCACATGAAAAGAAACAGAAAGAAAATGATCTGAAGCAGAGTGAATGACAAATATTGAAAATGAACTAATGAAAATCACATATGCAGTTTACGTAGCTGCAGGTTGGTCTGCTCCTGGCGTGGACTTGGAAGAACTAACAACATTTGAGAAAGACCCCCGTGGAGATTCAAGGGCACTTGAGGAATACGCAAGTACTGGAGAAGGAGCTGCACAGAAAGCACTCTTAGTAACCACAGATTTAGCTCTTCAGAGATACAAATAAGAGAACAAAATATTCTGGACTGGGCTCCTGCCTACTGAAAGAGACCTTTTTTTTCTTTTTTTTTTTTGACAGTTCTTGCAAAGTGCTAGGTTTTGATGTTGTATAACATTCTATGAATGTTAAGAAATGTCTGGGTCTTTGACGGTCAGTACAGACACTGATCTCTCATTTCTGGTTTAGAGAAATGCTAAGGACATTTTGAAAAAATAACATGTATAACTTGGGAAATAAATTCAGACATACATACCACAAGCATACACCATGACTGAGAATCCAAACATACTTACACCAGTTACTATATAGATATGGATAACGATTCATAAACTCTCATTCCCTAGACCATGCTCTGTTGAGGCTCAAGAGACTTTGTTAACATACAAGGAAAGGTTAACCCAAATCTTTTAAAGGACCGGCTCACGCTGTGACAGCACCTAAAGAACGATCTAATTATAACCATGCTGTTATTCACAGAAAACAACAGCCTTTTCCTGCCATCAAACACAAGAAACCACCGTAGATGCAGCATAAGCTGTGCTGAAGTGTCACCTATCAGCCAGATCTAGGAGCAACTGAACACTGAGTACTCTGGCCTAGTACCGCTCTCACAGACACAACAGGAATTGGAAAAAAAACACCAAACCCAAAACGAACAGAAAAGGTACTTGAAGTGTCAGAAGACAATTCAGTCTAGACGTAGGACTTCTCCACTGACCCCCTCAGACAGACCTAAATAATTTATTTCCACGAGTGTAACATCACTGCACAACAAACACAGGCTACAGTTGCAGGAACTAGGCCGGTTCCTTCCACACTGCGCTTCTGCACCGATCCCATTAGCACTCCCGCAGATCAGGCCTCTAGTGCAGGAGATGAGCGTTTCTGCGTTACCACTCATCTCTCTCCACCTGCTCCGACAAACTGGAATCTCTCGGTCTCTGTGAGTGCTTATGTTAGCTAACCTATCCTGGATTGCCTCTCTTTTGGTTCACACCTAAACATGATACTCCCATGGAAACTGGATTAGTAGGAAAACACTTTTTGTAAAGGAATTCACTCATTCCAATCTTTATCTCTTAGGGAAAGAGAAAGCCATGGGAACAGAGACATACATTATATTCTCTCGGGGCGGGGGGTTACAATGCAATATTCGTCTATACATTCATGTTTCCTTGTGTCAGATTTATAAGAAATAGTAATTAATATTTTTCTAGGAATTGAACTATAGAGACTTGCACAGAAACACTGTGAAACTGTGATCTGTCCCCACATAAAAATTGCAATGGCCTGCATGACACACTAGGAAGATATTGTAATATCAACAACTTAAACTATAGTTCCTGACCCAGAATATATCTGAGTAAGTGGAATGCCTCTCTATGATTTATTGGCCCTTAGCTTGGATTTGAACCCAGCTGACTAGCAATCAAAATAACTACACTGTTATTATTGGTGACTGTACTGGGTTAAGTTGATCTTGCCAAAAAAGCCCCAAAACAACCCATACCAAAATAGCTTGCAGTTAATACACTATGTTAATCCCATGCTGGCAAAACAAATCAGCTGCAGTGTCACCAGGTGAGTTTAAAACTTGAGAGGATGGTAACTTTTTTATCCATTATAATAGAAATACAGGTACACATCTGAACACAATGCTTCATGTAGCCTTTGTAGTAGTACTACTATTGAGTCCTGCCCATTCTGCTATTCTTCCAAATGAAATTCTTTTATTTCTATTTTCCTTCTGCAAATGAGATTCTGGAACACAGGCTGCCTCTGCTCTGAAAAACACAAACTCTGCCCCCTCTCCAAGTTTGCCTCTGAATGTCTGCAATTCAAGCTGTAACAAACTGCACCTATGAAATTTGCCAGGATCTTTGCAGTTCCAGAAATCTGATGAGCAAGAAGACAGAGGAAATATTTTGAGAAACTGGAGAATTAAAAATAATCTGCAGAGAAAGCAAGGCTCAGGGCTAGATGTGAAAAGGGTCTCCAGCATTGTGATAATGAATAGCATAACACCCAGCACTGGGGTGCCCGGCCCCAGGAGCAGCAGCTGCCGTCTTGAATCAGATATTTATTGTTTGACACAACATGAGGAACACGAGGTACCTGAGAACGTGACTCAGCTGTGAAGACTGTGTTAGCAGGTTTTAATTAGACTTTCTTTTTCAGAGCAACTTTTTTGCATGCTGGTGCAAGGAAAAGATAAAGCTGTCTTTTTTTTTTTTCTAATAGACTGAAACCATATCTCTCCTGGAAAAGCATGATAGGTTTTTATACTAATGAAATAGGAAGCCCTCAGCACAAGACTATAGCACCAGTCTTGTCCTTTTCTCCCTCGCGTGGCCCACTCAATTGCAGGTTTAGAAGAGGAGCTTCTAAACCCAGGTCATTTATGATGTGCCTGCTAGCATCATACATGGCTCCATACTTGGTGTCAACCATTGCCATGCTTGTGGCAACATCACTATCTGTCACAGCTAGAAGCCAGTAACTAACAACAGAAAGCCAGTGAATTGCACCCTTCCCAGCAGTGTTTGAGGCCAGGTTGGACAGGGCTTTGAGCCACCTGGTCTAGTGGAGGGTGTCCCTGCCCATGGCAGGGGGTTGGAATTAGATGGTCTTTAATGTCCCTTCCAACCCAAACCAGTCTGTGATTCTATGAATAAAGCCTTGCAGAGCTCCTTACTGCTGTGCTGAATGAGATGGCTGGCACAGCCTCTCCACCACAGGACAAAAAGAGAGGGAGGATAGCAGAGGTCAGAGATCGTGGTGGAGATTTGAGGATCACACAGTTCATAGAGCTATGAGAGAGGTGTAAGTTGTCTCTAAGTCTGAAGCATGCTGAATTGCTTTGAATTATGGGATAGTTAAATCAATACTATTATCACAAAGTAATTTTTAATTGATTTTAAGTTTCTTTGAGAGAAAAAAATGTATTTGCAAACATGATAATGAACTCTATTTTAAGCAACAACTTAATTCACTGCTTCAGATTCTGACCTCCTAACTGACATGGGCTATGCAGTCCACAGCAGAAGTGCTGCGCCTGGAGACAGCTGCTGCCCAGAGCAGTGAGGCAATTTGAAGCAAATCCTCTACCTGGCCCAATGTAACATCCCTCTAACCAGTCTGCAGAATGTCCCTCGTATATGTAATCACAGAATCATAGAATGGTTCCAGTTGGAAAAGACCTTCAATATCATTGAGTCCAACCATCTATCCAGCCCTACTAGGTCCAACACTAGACCATTTCACCAAGTACAACATCTACTCTTGTTTTTAAACACCTCCAGGGATGGTGACTCAACCTCCTCCCTGGGAAACCTGTTCCACTATCTGACAACCCTTTCAGTAAAGACATTTTTCCTAATAACAAATCTAAACTTCCCTTGACACAATTTAAGACCATTTCCCCTTGATCTGTCACTAGCTATCAGGCAGAAGAGACAGACCCCAACCACTTTTTAGGTAATGTAGAGAGTGATGAGGTCTCCCCTCAGTCTCTTTTTCTCCAGACTAAACCATCCCAGCTCCCTGAGCCACTCCTCATAAGATTTGTCTTCTAAACCCTTCACCAGCCTCGTAGATCTTCTCTGGACATGCTCAAGCATCTCGATGTCCTTCCTGTAGTGAGGGACCCAAAACTGAACACAGTACTCGACATGCAGCCTCACCAGTGCCAAGTAGAGGGAAAGGATCCCTTCCCTACTTCTGCTGGCCACACGATTCCTGATGCAGGCCAGGATGCCATCAGCCTTCTTGGCCACCTGGGCACACTGCTGGCTCATATGCAGCCAGCTGTTGGTCGACATGCCTAGGTCTCTCTCCTCCAGACAGCTCTCGAGCCGCTAATATACTGATTCCGTTCAAAGGAATAATACTGATTCCCTTCAGAGGAAACTGAACTGGAACCTCCACTCTCTTCACATGTAGGTTACTGCAACCCCTGATGGAGAAAGACGCTGAGGCCTGAACCAGGAATTAAGATGCATCACCACGTGTAACTTTTGCCAAACATGCACAGGCATAAGAAAGGTCTCAAACCATCAGGACCCCCCTGCAATAGCTCCCACACTGCTTAATGGACTAAAGGTGCTGCATGTGCTTCCTATTTGCTGATGATTACCAGGCCTCACATCATCTTTGATGCACCTTCTCTCACCAAGCATTAATGTGGCTGTCTTTACCTAATGTATCCTCTGTTGCTCTCTCCTGGCTCTGTTGAACCCCTTTGTTTCTCCTAACATCCTTTTAATTATCCCTCCTTTTCTATTGCTTTCTTCTACAATAATGGTGATGGCAAGTTTCAGCAGCCCTGAAAACCAGCCCATGCCCAAGCTCCACTGTAAATCTGCTCTGTAAGTGCACTGAAAGTTTCACGAGCAGCTGTACAAGCCCATGCCAGACCCAGAAGGTTGTTAAGCTCTCTGCGGGCTGCAAGAGGATTGGCAATCAGTGCCGCAATAAATTAGGTGATGAAGCAATGCTCCTAAACTTGTGTTACACCACCTCTCCACAGCAGGCAGTGCAGTGGACCACTTCCATTCCTAGCTTTGGCATGCGGATGCATGCATCCTATACCCTGACTCTCTCCTGGGCCACCACATCCCTTGCTGGTACAGGCATTGCTGTTCCTTTCCTGCACTCTGCCCTTAAATTTGGGGGCAGAAAGTTAGAGAAAAAGGGCTTCTGAGACACTGGTTTACCATTACAAGTCACTCTTAGAGAGGCAGCAGGTTTTTGAGGAAAAAGAAAAAAAGATTGTGAAATCATTTGGATCAACAGCAGGTTAGGAGCATGCCAGCAGCACCGAAAAGAGAATTAGATCTCCCAGAGAGCAGATTTAAAAGGTAATTAATTTCATTCAGGAGAGTCAAGAAAATTCATGAGAATTTGTCCTCACAGCTTAGGAGGTTAAAAGAGAAAAGACACCTGCCTTATTAAATTTTAATCTCCAGAGGCAGTTTGCAAAATTATTAATTATACAAATACATTAATCAGGAGAGTTCTGTGTCTTCTCTGACTTCACACAACCAGTCTCATGTGTCAAAATGTCATTTTTTTCACAAATGTAGAACTGCTTGCAGCATGTAGAAGTGCTTCTACTAGAGACAAGAAGACCTCATACTGGGGAAGAGACAGACAAGTGAAATGAAATAGCAAGTCATGTCAGCTCTCATATACATCTTCCTACCCCTTTGGCAAGAGATTTAAAAACTGAAACTTGAAGGCATCTAGCAATATCTAGCAGTTATCTAAGCTAAAGAAACACCAGTGGAGAGCATATCTTTCCTCTGATTAATCTGATGTACTACACTGCATCTCCTCAGAGATAAGCAACAACTAAGGTGCAGGTTAGTTGTTCTTAGGGTTAACTAGTTAATTAGTTAGTTGTTCTCTTAGGAGAATGGGTTGTTTTGGCTTTTACAGTGTTGGCTAGGAAAAATGGTGGGCTGGACTTGAGACCTGGTTTATTTCCCATGAAAGCAAGTGAGAGTGCGGAGTTTTCCTCAATTTTTTGGGGAATGGCTACGTTGGGATTTCCAGCCAGTGCCAAGTACTCTCTGCAACCCTTCTGGTACTACCCCCACTTGCCAGCGCCTGCCCACTCCCCCTCCCCACCTTCCTGCAGCCCTGGCAGAATGTGCTGGAGCTGCTGCCATCGCACCCCTTCCTGGGGCCAGGCAAGGGCTGCAGGTTGCTCATACACACAGACTGTTCTTAATTAGCCATTACACCCTAACCAGAAGGCGATGAATGCCTTCACTGGGGACTTCTGATGGCAAGAGGGGAGAGGTTAAGGGTCTACTCTGGTAGGCTTTGAAGGTGTCCTTTTGGGTTACCACTTGTCTCTATTTAGTATCAATCTAAATGGAATAATAAAAGGAATAGTGATGATAATATTTTTATTGTTATTGTTCTGAAGAATAAGAATGGAATAAGAACAGACTAAGAAGAATAATAAACCAGCAGATACCTCAACATCATGAGTAATGTGAAGAATAATTCTAAAAAATGCTGCTCCTTTCTTGTAGCTCCCCGTAGCTGTCTCTTTCTTGGGCATGTGTCAAGGTTTAAACTGGAGGCAACTAAAACAACCACACAGCCTTCGCTAACTACCCTCTCCCAGCAGGATGGGGGAGAGAACTGAAAAGAAAAAGTTAACAATCATGGGTTAAGATAAAGACAGTTTAATAGGACAGAAAGGGAAGTAGATGCTGCTACTGCTGCTGCTGCTGCTGCTGATACACAAAACAAGTGATGCACAGCAAATTGCTCGGCTAGTTCCTGAGCCACACATCTCCCAGCCAACCCCTTCCCCCCAGATATATACTGAGCATGACACCATATGGTATGGAATATCCATGTGGTCGGTTTAGCCCAGCTGTCCTGGCTATGTCACTTGACAACTTGGGTGCCCCCACCTTATCATTTGCAGGGCAGTATGAGGAGCTGAAAATTCTTCCTCTGCTTGGCAGCAACTAAAACCACCAGTGTGTTATCAACATTCTTCTCATCCTAAATACAAAACACAGCACTACACCAGCCACCAGCATGGACACTTAACTCTATCCCCACTGAAAGCCACATAGCGCCCTATGTGGCTTTATGGGCTTCGCCTGGCCCTTGGCCCCTAGGTTGGACATGGGGCTGTCCTCAGCCCCCTTCTGCCCCAGCACACCTGCAGCTTCCCTACATGATGCTCCAGCTTTCCCCAGCAGACATGGCTGATGTAATCATTTCCACAAGAACTTCTTCATTTCCATGACGTCCTGCACTTGATGGAAGACAGGGATGATTGCTGCTAATGTTAACATCTCACCAGGCCCTAACGTTACAAACCTCCCCTTACATGTAACGTTACGCTTTGGCAACAGTGCTTAGATGAATGATGAAAATTTAACCAAGTAAAGGAATTATAAGATCAGGCCCATAGTGAGTTTTATAAACACAGTAAATGCCTTAAATTTCCTACATCTAGTCTTCTGTTATTTTTTTACTGTGGAAATACTGAGATCACATGTGCCAGGGCAAACGCAGGTCACAAGGATTAATATAAAGATTTATCAAGGCTATAGTATACAAATGTACATTCTGGATGACCCCAAAATAATGAAACCTAAGACAAAAGTACTCACAATAAGGGAATTTTGATACTTTTAACAGCTCTGCTTTGTTTTATAACGTTCCGTTACCTCACAAATAATGTAGCTGTCATAACAAATAGTAACAGTGATAGATACTAAGCTGGATGGTGTGCAAGACTGCGGATACAGCCCCAGTGTTCGGATTTTAAACTTAATATTTCTTGGATTGCTCAGCCCTGGCAAGGGCCACTACAGTATTTCTCAATTTACAAATCTAATCAGTATCAAATAGCGTAGAGTAAAATGTAACATTGTGTTGACCTCACCACAGTTGTTTAAGACCGTATATGGTTTTTACACAGATGAATCTGTGTGGTTAGCTTGCTATTTGGATGGCTTGCCCAGGCCTCACAAGCTTTTCCAATACCTTTAAAAAATGAGAAAGAAAGAACAAGGTGCCCCACCGTTTTCTGGTTGGATGCCACCCATCACGTCTGCAGTGAGAGCGGTCTGAGTCTCAGGCTCAGCACAGCTGCTGGAGGCAGTGTTGGCAGCACTACCACTTGTTAAGCATGTTCAGAGAAGGACCCCATGTTCAGTTGGTTAAGATCAGAGGATGACTGGCTAAATCACGCTGGGAGTGGCCCAAAGCAGGGCCAGGTCTGGGGGCAGATTAGACTGCTCAGGGCTTGGACCAGTGGGAGCTTGAAACCCTCCAAGGATGGAGGTGGCACTGCTGCTCAGGGTGACCTGCTCTGCTCTCTCATGGGGAAAGGTTCTCCCTATACTTAGCCTGAACCACTCTCATTTCAACTTGTGCCCACTGACTCTTGCCTTCCCACCCTGCACTGCTGTGAGAATCCCAGATTCATCTTTTCCGTGTCACCTCATCTATGCTGGGGGCTGTCAAGACCCCCAAAGCTCTCCCTTCTGACCTAGCCTCTCTTCATGGGGCAAGTGCTTCAACCCCACCCTGAGGTCTGTCTAGTTTCTCCATGTCTTTCCTGTGTCAGGTCCCAAAACTGGATTCAGTATGTATATGTGGTCTGATGAGTGCTACACACAGAAGGGGACAATCCCATCCCTTGTTCTTTAGGCCATACGCCTGATCACACAGCTCAGGAGCTACTGCTGGCTGTCTTTGCTGTCAGGGTACACCACAGGCCCATGTTCAGCTAGCTGCCCACCACCACCTCAGGGCTTTCCTGCAGCGCTGCTCCCCAGGCCTTCTCTCCCCCAATACTGTCAATCCAAAGACTCATCCTTCCCACGTGCCAGGCAAGTATCTCCCTCAAAGAAAACTGCTTTGGAACATTTCAGGTAAATCGCTTAAATTTCAGGTAAACTATTTCTGTGAAGAAGGAACAAAGATGTTTTTGTCAAAGCTAAAAAGAAAATAAAAATAATCCAGTAACGTTTAGTCAAGCACCATTCCCCAGCTCTTGGGATCCAGGGTATGCATTTTGCCCTCTTCTGAAAAAAGCCCTAATTGTAGCCAAGCTGTCTGTGAAGAATTGCAGGCTGCAGAAGGTTGAAGGGTAGCAAGATCAAAATGCCAGAATGCTTTTGGCAGAACAAGCTGTTTCATGAAACCAAAATGTTTCACTGAGAGCTGAGCTCCCGGAGGGATCAGCAGAAGCGCCTCCCTAGCCTGTAGCACTGTGCTCGAGCTAGGCAAGCCCTCCTCCAACCACCCTCACGCTGGTGCTGCAAAGTGCTGTAGCCTGGGAGAAAACCTAGTCCAAGCTGTGTCTTCTAGGAATATGCACCTGACACTAAGGTTTGGAAGGGTATCGTTTGGGTTTTCTCATTTCCATGCAAACTGGATTTGTCCTGAGTAGAAACTCTCCGTTGCTGGTGGTTGCCATTATTTCATACAACTGAGGGGTCCTGTTATTTCCCTACAGCACAGGCTTCAGCGGTAGATCAGCCGTAAGACACTACATTTTATTTGGGCTGGAGAAGTGTTTTTCTTGAACAGAACCAGGGGGTCACTTACAGGCTTGAGTTTCACTGGAGAGAGGAAACCACCACAACAAAACCTGAGAGGAAATCGGCTGGGCTTTGGTCAACGCAGGTCCAGCCAGCTGGAACTGAGGAACATCAGCCCAGTATCAGCAGAAACGGTGCAGATCTCAGAAATCAGGCCTTTGGCATCAGGTCCTCTCACGTGCTTCAGGGACTGAAGGTTCTTAACTCATTAAGGATGAGCACATCTGGCTGGGGCTGTTGGCTTTGCTCGAGGTAACAGAACATTAGGCTGTGCCTTCAGAGCCTGTGACCATTGATTTGTGGTGCTGGGAAGCATGCAAAGCTCTTCTTGAGGGTCTCCTTCTGGTATTACTTTGTGACATCCGCATGACCTACTTCCATTGAAATGTTTGGGCAGACAGTTCCAGCTCTCAAAAGTTAGGAAATGCAAAAATTCATGCAATTCTCCTTCACCTCTCTCATGCTCGGGGTCATGTTGTCTTTTACTGCCTACACATCAACCAAAGCATTAATTAGCTCAAGCTATGCAAATTGTTTTAAAAGGCTAAAAAGCCTAGTTTGCAATTTAAAATGGGATCCAGATGCCCTCATCATTGGGAGAGCGAGAGAGAGAGAGAGAGAAAGGCATTAAGTGGTAACTGGTTTTTTGTGTTACATGGCATGCGTCCAAGTTGAACTTGCATATAAAAATAAACCTCATGAGTTCATTGTTCTGAACTTACAGCCAAATGTCCTGTTTGTCTTCTATTGAGTTTAAATGTTTTGTGACTAAGTTGTATGAAAAAACCCAACAGTAACAGTAACTAGCGAAATCTAAATAATATAAAGATTTATTTCTCTGTATACTCCCAGCCATTGCACAACCTTTGGATCTTCTGATAGAATTAATTTGAAAATAGCCTAACTATTCATTTATTTCTCTGTTCCCATAGAAACTCCGACAGCAATGATTCATTTCCAAGAATTATTAAGTCCCTGACCACACAATTCATACTGCTCTTCTCCACAAGGCTCCAATAGCTAGCACGCTGTACTGCAAAGAACGCTCACCTGAAGGACAGATTATCTATTTTTGTTTGCCAGCCTTGCTTTCTTGGAAACGTGCAGCCTTGATTTTTCACCCCAGGTGATTTGCAGGAAAGTCTGAGCATCACAAATGGCATGTTCTGCCACGGTGAGGGAAGAATTTGATTTGCTCTGCTAGGCTGGAAGTAAGCAGGCTAAATGCAATCCCACTGCACATGGGAAGGGAGGACCCTGCAGTGTAGGACAGCAGCTGTCTCTTAGCTCCCAAGACTTGGGCTCCATCAGAAGAGGGGTGGCCAGCAGGGACAGGGAGGTGATTGTCCCTCTCTACTCTGCCCTCGTGAGGCCCCAACTGGAGTTCTGTGTCCAGATCTGGGGCCCCCAATACAAGAAAAATGTGGAACTGTTGGAGAGGGCTCAGAGGAGGGCTACGAAGATGATTAGAGGGCTGGAGCACCTGCCCTATGAAGAGAGGCTGAGGGAGCTGGGCTTGTTCAGCCTGGAGAAGAGAAGGCTGCGGGGGGACCTCATTGCAGCCTTCCAGTACCTGAAGGGAGCTTATAAGCAGGAGGGGAATCAGTTTTTTCAAAGGAACATAATGGCAGGACAAGGAGGAATAGATTAAAGTTAAAGGAGGGAAGGTTTAGATTAGATATTAGTGGGAAGTTCTTTACAGAAAGAGTGGTAAGGCACTGGAACAGGCTGCCCAGAGAGGGGGTGGATGCCCCATTCCTGGAGGTGTTCAAGGCCAGGTTGGATGGGGCCCTGGGCAACCTTGTCTAGATCCAGGCCTAGAGGTTGGTGGCCCTGCCTGTGGCAGGGGGGTTGGAACAGTATGATCCTTGGAGTCCCTTCCAACCCAGACCGTTCTGTGATTCTATATTTCTATGAGACAGAACAACACACCAGCTGGGATGGAGTAAGGCCCTGACAGCCTTTCTCCTGAAGCAGATCGGTCCTTGCCTGACTTTTAGTACAGCGTGCAGCCAAAGAGTGACTTCCCCAGAACAACTAGAAAAAATGAATGAGAACAGCAACTGATGCAAAAGCGTCAAACAAAAAATGAACCCCTCACCTCCAATCTGTGCCCTGTCTATTTAACTAACCCTTCATGCTCATCATTTCTCAGGAACTTCATCTCTCAGACCTTTTCAGTCCTTAGCTTCTGTGCCAAGGTCATCATCAGAGGTGACAACTGCACAGATTTTGGTAGTACTTTGGTGTTCAAGCACCTGCTTGCTCAAGCCACCTGAGAAAATCAACTCTGTCCCATGGCAGGACACCACTTACCTCCTCAGCAACCCAGTGCTTGCAAAAGGAAGCACAGTGAATGGCTTTTCTGGCAGGGAGAGGTGAGGTGGGTGCAGCTCATGAGGGTTTCGGACCCTCAGAATTACAACACAAGAGCAGAAAAAGATACACCAGCTCTATGCTCTTGTGCAGTCGTTTTCTGTCATAAGGATGTGGTGGCATGGCTAGCTAAATGATGCACAATGCACAGCTAATCTGAAGGACCATTTCTGCTCCAAAGGTTTATCAAGTAGATGTTGGCAAGTGAGAAACAGGTGCAGAAAACACCCCACAGCTGCTGCCTGCCAAGTGACTATCAAGCTGTTCTGCAGTGCAGAAGTCCAGCTCTGCCACTGACATCCATAAAGAAATACCCAGAAGTTTAAAATGGTTCCTAGGCTGCGTGGACAAGTCAAGAACCTTCAGCAGTTATCTTTGATTTCCAGATTACCCTAAAGAGTAAATCTGGAAATTGGGTGATGGAAGGAAAAGTCTCACAGGGTCAACTTTTAAAGGCTGAATGAACTGGAGCTGTTCAGCCTTGAGAAAAGAAGACTGAGAGGGGATCTTACTAATGTTTACAAATATCTCAAGTATGGGAGACAGAGGGAAATAGCCAGCTTCTTTTCAGTGGTCTGTGGGGACAGGACAAGGGGCAATGGCCTCAAGTTGGAGCACAGGAAGTTCCGCACCAACATGCGGAAGAACTTTTTCATAGTGAGCGTGATAGAGCCCTGGCACAGGCTGCCCAGGGGGTTGTGGAGTCTCCTCTGGAGATACTCAAGGCCCATCTTGACACCTACCTGTGTTCCCTGTCCTAAGGAACCTGCTTTGGCAGGGGGGTTGGACCTGATGATCTCTGGAGGTCCCTTCCAACCCCTACAGTTCTGTGACTCTGTGAACTTACTTTCCAGCTACCAGGGTAGCAAATAGATAACTGGGCTTCCTCTATAGAGCAGTGCGGCAGTCCTGCTGCAACCCTCTCAAATCAAATTACTGAACTCATGGAAGATTCAAAGGCTTTGGTTTTAAATGACTGCAAAGCAAAATTCATTCATGTAAAAGGGAAAAATAAATAATAAATAAATACTGTTAAAATGACCTATTGTTTGGTAACGATGCTCATTTAGGTAATGCTACATGATGCTCATTTAGGTAATGCTACATTTAAGCATTTTCTATCTATATTAAAGTACATTTGTGGCTTTCATATAAACATGCTAGAGAGTTGTGGGTAATAACTGATTAGTAAATCATACACCCATTTGCAGACGCATTAGAAAACCAATCTACCAGTGTAATAGAAACTAAAATGAGATTTGCAGGGATTTCTCCCACCCTCAAAATCCATAAATGCAGCCAGCATGGCAGCTCTCAGTTTGCACCACGGCCCATGACTTCTGGTGGGATTTTCCTGAGAAGAGCCATCAGCAGGGCGAACGACAGAGGGCACGAGACAAGTTCGTCAGTGAACGTGAGATTTAGTGTACACCAACCGTGAGTTCCTAATGAGCATGCATGTTTCTCTGCCTGTTGGTCAGACCAGTAAAAAACACCCAGTAAGAAGTTATCTTACAGAGCAGAAAAAACAGAGCAGTGAGCTCTGTTACTCTTACCAAGAATGCACAGACCTTTTTTTGAGCAGCTTTCGCTCTCACTGTTACTAGGCCTCACTTAGGTACCGTTTCGGTGCATGAGGTAATTCGTAACAGGCAGGATTTGTCAAACACAGCATGATCCTTGTCACATGGTGCTGAGAGCCCAGAAGCAGTGGCAGTTCCACTGCAGTCAAAACAACTTAAGAAGGCATCTCCTGGGCTTGGCACCTTCACACACACAGTCGCAGCGTCCTGCCCATCGCAGCGGAGCGCATGGGCCAGGCCGAGGGAAAGCATTTTCACTCCATGACCGAATGCCAGGAAGAAAAGCCCCACAAGTTTGATCCTGATGTAGTTTAAAGCCCAATTTAAAGCCCAAACACTATAATTTCAGTGTCAACAGTATAATTTAAACTCCTCGTGGGCTGAAAGCATTGTTTCTGACTATGGTTAAAACTAGGAGATGAGATGAAATTGGAAAAAGATTAAATAGAGGGTAAGTTACCAACTAGGGATCATAGAACCATAGAATCGTA
>VZTU01006695.1:23126-45475 GCA_013400835.1 Zapornia atra
TTCGCCCCCCCCCCCCCCCGAGACTTTAAATGCATAATGCTTTTTTTATATATATACTTGTAATAATAGGTCCTCTTAGAATATCCAGCAAATAAGCATTTTTTCTTTTAATTAAAAGCCCAGTGTGGCATTTTCATCCACTAATCTTAGGCATTAGGAAAAAAAATTTAAGAGGCAACAAGCAAGGCTTTGCTGATCCCTTTCCTAGAACCAGCCTGTTCTTACAGGGAAACAGAACCTGACTTAATGCTGCTCCAAGCACGATATTCCCTTCCCTTCTCCTCTTAGACTTCCAACAGAGCATATAGATTGGAGAAACTGTCATGTTTTGCACTTTTTCACTGAAATATGGTTTCCCAGTAGACAGCAAGGCTATAAAGCACTCAGAACTTTGGGTTTTTTAAAAAAAGGAACAAACAACAAAACAGTTGGCATAATAAAGCTGTGCTTGAAACAAATTACAGGCTGCTTAAACTGCAATTTAAAAACATATGAAAAAAAGCATTCTTTTTTTTTTTTTTTAAACCATGAAAGGCCATACATATTTAAACCTGAAAAATGAAAGCGAGAACATGAACTAGCTTCTCTGGCCAGTTTAACAGTGAACAACAGGATTTAACCTGTTAAAATCAGACACTTCAGACATACCACAGTGATACTTTTTTTATATCTTTTTATGCTTTCAAAAATAACCTTCTAATGGTACAGTAATCACACCAAAACACAAGCAGTTTCAGTATAAAAACCTCTCCTGTGTTTTTATAGGGGAGAAGAATTGCAGCTGGATGTGTGTGCAGGCATGTGTGCAGATGCAACCATTCCAAAACAGCTTCAGAATAATTAACCACTCATAATGGGAAGAGCATGCAAATCACAGAAAGCAGAAATAGGAGATCAAGCATCCCAGCTGTGATACCTGTCATAAAGGTCACATTTGGAAGGAGCAGCCATCAGAAAAATCAGAAATACATGAGCACATGCAAGCTTGGTAAAGAGGCTAGAAGTGTTTCTCTAAAAGTTGCTGAAAGCTAGCTGTTAGAAGCTTGAGCTTTATCTTCTAGAAGGAAGAATAGCTGGGTTTGTCCAAGAGGAAGGACAGGCCATGCTCCAAACTTTGTATTCACTCATCTGGATTTCACTGTATTCACTCAGGTGGCGCCTAATTCCTCTTGTGCCTGTCCCTTTTGATATCAACATTACCAAAGAGTCTAAAGGTTCAGGGAAATGGGGCAAACTGGCCAGTTTTCCTGAGGGAGAATGCCAAAGAAGTTTTCTTTAGACATTCTCAGATTTGTTGGTTTGACTTCCTCAGACTATGGTACCTGTTGCTTCATATCTCTTGGATCTTTGCACATCATTGCCACATCCTGTCTTCACCACAGGCCAGGACCCAGCTGTCCATCATCCTGAAAAAAAGCCAAGTGCATTTTCCAGCCAGAGCTATGAGGAACTCTGACCATGGCCAGTTTGTTGAGTGGCCACGATCAATGTGTTGTGCAACAGAAAGATGCAAGTGTAGGCACATCCTTTGTGTTTAGCTTGGCACATTGACTTTTGTCATCAAACCCTGTTCATACCTCACAACCTGACCATTCAGTCCTCACCAAGCACCATGGCTTCCCCCAGAAGGATGGAAACCAAGCAGCCTGTTATGCATACTAAGGTACAGATTTACAAAGGAAGGTTTTGCCTGCCCTCCCCTTAAAAAACTAGGAGCTTCTGAGTGCCAGGGAACAGGGGAGCTTGCAGTCATACAGCTCGGCAGTGCCATCATTTACCTGCATCGAATTAAATTCCACATTATTTGAAAATCAAGTTTTTTGACCCCAGCTTTATAGAATCATAGAATGTGTTGGGTTGGAAGGGACCTTTAAAGGCCATCTAGTCCTACCCCCTGCAGTGAGCAGGGACATCTTCACTAGACCAGGTTGCTCAGAGCCCCATCAAGCCTGACCTTGAATGTCCCCAGGGATGGGGCCTCCACTATGTCTCTGGGCAACCTGTCCCAGTGATCTACCACCCTCATAGTGAAGATCTTTTCTCTAATATCCAACCTAAATCTCCCCTTTTCTAGTTTAAAACCATCATCCTTTGTCCTAGTGCTCCATGCCCTTGGGAACAGTTCTTCCCCAGCTTCCTACAGGCACCTTTCAGGTACTGGAAGGCCACTGTAAGGTCCCGCCGGAGCCTTCTCTCCAGGCTGAACACCCCCAACTCTCTCAGCCTGTCTTCACAGGACAGCTGCTCCAGCCCTTTGATCATTTTTGCATCCCTCCTCTGGACTTGCTCCAACAGGTCCATGTCCTTCTTGTGTTGAGGGCTCCAGAGCTGGACACAGCACTGCAGGTGAGGTCTCCCCAGAGCAGAGCAGAGGGGCAGAATCCCCTCTCTCCATCTGCTGGCCACACTCCTTTTGATGCAGCCCAGGATGGGGTTGGCCGCTTGGGCTGCAGATGCACATTGGTGGCTCATGTCCATCTTCTCATCCACAAGTGTTCCCAAGTCCTTTTCCTCAGGGCTGCTTTCCAGCACATCTTGATCTTTTGATCACTATCTGTTCTTCTGATTTAAAATGGACTAGGAAGATGGCCCCACAGGAATCTAAGTGGTTCCATGGTCTGCCTACGTCAGTCCTGAGAGGAAGGGGCATGCTACTGCCCATCCACGTAGCTCCAGGCCTCTTTGCCATGCTGGAATCTAGGAGTTGGACATGATGATCCTTATGGGTCCCTTCCAACTCAGTATGTTCTATAATTCTATACTCTTCTTTTTTCCTAAATTGCTGTTTATAACAGCTCAGTGTTCAGAGATCAAACTGCAAAGCTTCTTTGCACCAGGTGCTGTGCAAACAAACCCAGGCACGTTTACATTGCAATCGAGTAACTGTAGTGCCTGTACACATAATGGACCTCACTTTAAGGCAGCCCTTGTTAGTACCAGCTGCTGCAATTAATATAATTTGAAACGTTAGTAGATTGGGTTGGATATGTCTGATGTTGATGAAGTTTGCTTCTGTTGCCCCTCAAATTTCAGAGTTAAGTGGAAAACCTAACTCAAATGTGAAAGATTTCCCACCCACCCCCCAAAAAAAAAGTGGAGCCAGGAAGGGAGATAGGCTATTGGGAAATACACTAAATAATCAGGAAAAAAAACCTGTAACCAGAGAGGAAGAGATCCTTTAAAAGGTATTTAATAACAAATCAGCCATTATATCTGTCAATACAGAAGAAACAAGGATGCTGACAACTCTTCATCCCACGATCTGCAGCATTAATAAGTAATGAAGTATTAAAAAACTGGGACGCTTTGTGCCTATAACAATATAACAGGAGGACAAGGGAATAAAGCTGAACTACACTAAAGAACGTGATGGTGTGTTGCTGGTGAATAATGACATACATGGAAAACAAAAACATGGAAACAAGTACAGCCCCTCAAACCATCAGATGTCAGGAAAACATGGCTGCCTCAAATTTTTTGGCAGCTATTAGATATGATCATGAAGTCAGCACTGTGGTGAAAGCTAAACCTTCTCACTCCTCTCACATTCAGCATCTGCCCCACACCCTTTCCAGGACACTGCTGGAGATCTCTAGACCTGGGACACTCTGCCCTCTCCTTCCTGTTCCCAAGGAAAGGAAGAGTTATTCTATTTTGGAGAGCAGCGTAGGTGAGAGGGAGCTGGGTGTCCTGGGGGACAGCAGGGTGACCATGAGCCAGCAGTGTGCCCTCGTGGCTAAGAAGGCCAATTGCATCCTGGAATATTGGGTCCAGTTCTGGGCCCCTCGGTTCAAGAAAGACACAGAACTCCTTGGAAGAGCCCAGTGCAGGGACACCAAGATGATGAAGGGAGTGGAACCCCTTCCTTATGAAGAGAGGCTGAGGGAGCTGGGCTTCTTTAGCCTGGAGGAGACTGAGGGGTGACCTTATTCATGGTTATAAATATGTAAAGGGTGAGAGTCAGGAGGATGGAGGCAGGCTCTGCTCAGTGATGGCAGCGACAGGACAAGGGGCAGCGGGTGCAGCTGGAGCAGAGGAAGTTCCATGGGAATATAAGGAGGAACTTTCTCCCTGTGAGAGTGACAGAGCCCTGGAACAGGCTGCCCAGAGAGGTTGGGGAGTCTCCCAGCTAGGGTTGGACTAGATGACCTTTCGAGGCCCCTTCCAACTCCTAACATTCTGTGATTTCAAGAACTACAACATAAGCAGCATACACAGAATTTCCAAGCAGCACTGTCCTTTACCTGCTGTCTATCCAGCTCATACCAAACATGTCATCTTTGGTCAGTTTTATATTGTCCACAGGTCTCATCCAATCTCCCTCCTTTCATTCCTTGTAAGTGGCTTTAATGGCAGACCCTTGTGGTGTGTAGTAAGGGAAGGAAGTAATTTTTTTGTAGGTGCAAGTCAGTCATAAAACAGAGCAAGGAAGCTAAAAGCAAGAGCAGAGGTGGGGAGGGAGCATCTGGTTATCTCTTTGCAGCAGAACCCAAGGAGGCTGTATTAGGTAGGGCCGTATATTTCCTTTATAGAAATGCATTAAGCAGAGTTCTGCCCTGATCCCTTTAGGAAATGGGAGAGTTAGATGGTGCCTTTTCCCTGAGAGCATTTCGAAGCTTTCCTCATAGGAAGCTTTCCTCATGGTGCATTCTTAAGTAGATCAAATGTAAAGGAAAATCCCAATTCAGAATTAATTGGCATACATTTTTTCAGGAGCTGGAGGGATTTTGAATTTCTTCCTTCTAGATGAACTTACAACACTCCTGCAATCCCACATTTGAAGTTATACCTGTTTGTGGAAACATGCAAGCACAAGGCCTGCAGCAAAAGACATCTTTCTGATCTTACCTCTCCACCCTGTTACTCAGGGAGATGGCCAGGAATGGCATTTACTCCTGCTTGTTCCTGTAGTCTTCACTTCTTTTGGTCACGTCCTTGCTGTGGTCTCAGTAGTGCAGAAAGCAAGCCTGGTTTGGAGTTAACCATTTCCAATGCCCTTCCACACTCAGGAAGAAACTGAGGCAGACTGTGGGGTAAGAACACTCCTTCTTTAAAGGGGTCCAGAACAATACCTCACTTGGAAATGCTCAGTACTTCTAGCTCCAGGATCATCCACACCATTAAAGAAAGCAAGGTGTTACTACATGACAGACCACTGTCCCCTTGAGTCACGTTCCTACTCTGAAACAACAGCTTACTTCTAAACATAGCCAACCAAACAGCACATCCCCTGCCTAAGCACCACCACTCTCTTTCTCCAGACAGGTATCCACTTTTCATCTCCTGTCCAGCAGCTATCTGGGTATAAAGCAAGCTTCATCTGAGCCACACAGTAATAATCACTGCTTATATACAGGCTCCCTTGTGTACTGTATATTAATGTCTGGCTGGTAATTTAATGGCACCTCTAGGCATAAACAAAAGTTTATTAAAACAGTAAGTAAAATGTTCCCAAAGACTGGCCTGCATTTTTAATTTTCTATTCAGCATTCCAAAATAGAGAGCCAGCCTTCTTATGCAAGGAGAAAGCTACAGAGTTAACACCAAGTAGCACTGCTTTGCACAAGTTAGGCATAGCACGGCCTAGAGCAATAGGATGCTTCATTTATATTCACAAACCCCTTCTTTCCTCATTGCATTGGGTTTGCGTGGCAAGGTTTTGGTAGCAGGGAGTGGCTTCTCTGAGAAGCTGCTAGAAGGTTCTCCCATGTCTGACAGAGCCAGTGCCAGCCAGCTCCAGGTTCAGGTCCTGTTTAAACAACTGCTTAAGACTATCACCCAGAGATCCACTCATGCAAGAAGCACAGTGGCCACTCCAGCCTCAGTGGCCAGCACCATGGCTACTCAGTCAGCAGCTGCTCCAACCCCTGTGATATGGGGCTACTCAAGCCCTGGCAACAGGCACTGCAGCTGAACCAGAGAACCAACCCATGCCATTCTCAATTGCCCCTGTACATAAGACATGAAAGTCAAATCGTTTAGTAAAGGATGACAATGACCCAGGATCAGAGAACAGAAGGAAGAGGCAGAACCAGAGGTAATCACCCAATCCCTGTCCTGACTTGTGAGACATGCAAAAGGATGTTAATATACAGCAAATTAAGGTCAAGGGACCTGCTCAGGAGATCCAGCTTTTAGGAATAAAGTGGCAAGATAGATGCCATCAGATCCCAATGGATGTCATCAGCAAAATAACCATTATGTCTCCATCAACTAACAAAAAGGAAACACAAACTTCCTTAGATGTTGCAGGCTTCTGGAGAATGCATATCCCAAATAATAGTCTGATTGTAAGCCCTCTTTATCAAGCAACCCAAACAGACATGCTCCAACAGGGCCCATCAAAGCGATTAGAGGGCTTTGGGAACCTAGCACAAGTACAGTACCCAGCTCTTCATTCAGAGCCTCAATATTTTTACAGTATTTTCCTACTTGCCATGATCAAGGGACTCAGGCGACCAAGAGCAGCACCAGCAAGACTTAGAAAGGAGGAGAAAGACTACAGGCATGTCAAAAAGCTCCCAGATAAAGTCCTTCAATGCCTGTACAGAATAAGAGCTTGGCTTGTGAAAGATAAAAGAATTTGTGGCACCTCAGCTGCTTTTTTTCCCATGGCATTCTTCAGTGTTATCCACAGTTCAGCTTTTTTATTTTTAAAACACATTTTTCTTCTATTTGAGACAGGCTAATATAAACAGATTTGCCTCTGCCCCGTTAACCTTACCCTGCAGAAACTGGTGTCCTTTATTTATAGCAAGATGATTTTAGCTTTTAAAAAAACCAAGCCTCTGACTCTTGTACTTTTTATTGTCTTGTTTAAAATTAGATGTCAAAGCTTTGAGCACTCAGCAGTAAGCACAAGATCTTAAGTCTGGCCCAAATACCTCATTTATTCTTTTATTTCTCTGTCAGATATCAGTGGCACTGCTCATGTGGAAAAACTAAAGCCAAAGGTAAGGGTCAGGCAGTGCAACCATGCTGTGCACTTTGTGGTACTCCAGATTTCCAGTCAAAACAGCAGGGCTGAGACATCATCTGTCATTAAATGCCACCACAAAATATTCAAACATAATGATCTATGCATGCAAAAGTCTTGCAGGATCTGGCCCAGAACTTTAAATTAGGTGAGTTAACCCTGCCATTGGAGCTTTCTGATCTGATGTGGCAGTAAGTCCCTGAAATCCTCATGGAGGTCAAAGGGTCTTCCACGTGGGAGGGAAATTCTTATTCAAACCTCACATGGAGCATTCATTATAAGGCTCTCTTTTCTATGTCTTCTCTTCTAGACCTGATGATGACTGGTTAGGACCCTCACCATTAAAGACAATAGTTCCTTCATATTTTACTATTTTAATTTCCATAGCTGTGATTTAATTATTTCTTTACATTGTGCTGTCCATGCAAGGGCTACTGTCCATCTCCATGAAGACAGAAGGGCTGAAATTTTACCCCAGTTCAATAGAGAACTTGCAGAGATTTAAGGGGCTGCTGCTAGTGAAGAGGCTGATTTACCAAAATGCTTTGCTGAGTTAGAGACCTGTAGTAGTAGGGCAAAGGGTGATGGTTTTAAACTAGAAAAGGGGAGATTTAGGTTGGATATTAGGGAAAAGTCCTTCACTATGAGGGTGGTAGATCACTGGGACAGGTTGCCCAGAGACATAGTGGAGGGCCCATCCCTGGAAACATTCAAGGTCAGGCTTGATGGGGCTCTGAGTGACCTGATCTAGTGAAGATGTCCCTGCTCACAGCAAGGGGGTTGGACTAGATGGCCTCTAAAGGTCCCTTCCAACCTTACACATTCTATGATTCTATAATCTTGCATCATAGTCAACTTCAACTTGAGTTAACAGCAATTATATGTATACCACTGACTTTTTCATTCCAGGAATAGAAAAGAATAAGAAAAATGTTGGTCAGAGCCGGGAAGCTTTGCATATTCATACTTACCACAGTTGTTAAGGGTTTGAAAATTCAGGTAATGAGCATACAATACTCTGGCTGCCTTTGTATTGCTTGGGGGTTTGCTATTCTAGTAATATTTCTACAGAAACTGTTCTATCAAGACAGGTTTTCTTACCCTCAAATTGAATTAACACTTGTACATCGAAGTTTTCAACATCACCCATAAGATTTTTCAACTTGTCAAAGACTCTACGTGGTCTCTAACCATGAATAAAAATGATTTCAAATATCATCTTTATTTCAAGTGTTATTTCCTGGGATTAATTTAATTGATTATGCTGGTGGCTTGCTAAACATCTGCTGAAATTAACAGACCATTTGTCTTTCTATGTAAACATATGGGTATCTGGTTTAATTGTAGCTCATACCAATGTTGAGGGGAAAAAAATACCCAAACAAAACCAACCCAGGAAACAAAAACTACCTCCTATTTTCCAAACAGATACCACAAATCTGAAATTGTAAGAAATCTCACAACAAAACTTGGCTCATTTTCCTCTTGCTGATTTTAATAAATCTTTTATCATATAGACAAATAAGAATAACAAGACCAGGTTGGATGGGGCCCTGGGCAACCTTGTGTAGATACAGGCCTGGAGTTTGGTGGCCCTGCCTCTGGCAGGGGGTTGGAGCTCTATGATCCTTGGGGTCCCTTCCAACCCATGCCATTCTATGATTCTATTAATAAAGTTCTTTATATATAACTTCATAACTTTTTTTTTCATGCATCCACATGCTTACACTTGACATCCATGGCTTTCTCCTTGCCTGACATAACCAGGAGTAGCCCCATAAATCTTTACTTCAATGTAATTCTCTTTTTATGCTTAGCAGACCTAACCTTGGTTTGTGCCATTATTACAATCACATTTAATCTGCTTTACATCTGTGTGAGATAAATGTCTAAACCAAAAACTGTAGATAAGGCACAGTGACATACACACCCCTTTGGCTTCAACACACATTTTTTTACTTCCCCCAAACAGCTCCAGTAAAGAAAATAGTACTGACAACAGGAAACAAATGGAATAAATAAATTCCAAATAAACCTTTGTTTAAGAATATTTATTCCATTTCTTTTAAATTCTTCTGTAATAATTATTGAATTCCTTTAAGATGCTTATGACATCTTGATTTTCTTAGCTATTCTCATTATATAACCAAAAAAAATCATGGGCTTACATGGAGATAAAGTGAAGAGGAAGCAAGCAGAGCCTCCAGCACTGGAGTTGGAGTGGGCAAAAAGAATCACTTCTGTAATAAGATTCTGGAAACTCATAGGTACCGTAGGACTGGTTATTAATAGCCTTTTTATGCATAGATAAGCACCATTCTTCACAGTGTGCATGTGCAATACAAATGAAATATTAATAAGCAGCACACAGTTGTGTCCAAACAGGAAAGCTGCATAAATAAGACTTGTTCTACTACACAGGGCCTCAGCTTCTCCCTCCCTACAATCCTACTCTAAACCAGACCCTGTTCCCTATCCCAAGCTTTCAACAAAGTGAAGGGCATGTACACACACCCAACAAAAGCAGGCAAGAGCAAGTGACAAAGTGAACGTGTTGTTACTAGCTCCACATTGAGGCTGCCAGAAGACCTGGGAGAGAGAACAACTATGTCAGTGTAACTGGGATATGGGAGATGTGAAGAGCCTTTGGGAGCCAGACCAGAAAGAAAACAATCATGGTCCCCACCACACCAAATAGACCAGTATTTAGAGCCAGGAAACCAGGGTTCAGTGTCATCTGTGTGCAGTCACTGCTGCTTAAATGACATCATTTACTGGTGTGAAAGGAGCAGGTCTCCAGCACTGCAACTTAGCCTTGCAATTGCTCCTGAAGAGAGAAAAAGGAGGAGGGGAGGAAGAATGAGTAGAGGCCTTACCATTTTATCACACAGGAAATGTCTGGTCACCAACAGCCACCTGGAGCTTTAATTCCATACATATTCACTTTGTACTACAGTATCCTGGCCCATCATTGCTTTTAAAACAAAGCCATGCTCTAGAGAAGGGAAGACTCCAGGGAGACCGTAGAGCAGCTTTCCAGTACCTGAAGGGGCTGCAGGAAAGCTGGAGAGGGGCTGTTTGTAAGAGCACAGAGTGAAAGGACATTGGGCAATCGAAGCTGAAAGAGGGGAGATTTAGATTAGATATTAGGAAGAAATTCTTCCCCGTGAGGGTGGTGAGGCCCTGGCACAGGGTGCCCAGAGAAACTGTGGCTGCCCCTGGATCCCTGGCAGGGTTCAAGGTCAGGTTGGATGGGGCTTTGGGGACTCTGGGCTGGTGGAGGGTGTCCCTGCCTATGGCAGGGATTGGGACTAGATGTGCTCTGAGGTCCCTTCCAAGCCAACCCAGTCTGGGATTCTATGTCATTGGCACTGGTTGCTGAAAATAGCTATTCATTTAGTGACAGAAGAAAACTATTCCCATTTTCTCAGATCAGTATATAATTTGGGGGGGGTGGGTATCTGTCTTGGGATAACCTAATTTTACCCTTAACGGAGGAACATAAAAATTCTAATCGGTTTTCAAATCTCAGGAGCCCAAGGAGAATTTGCATTTCTGCATAAAGAAGGACTCAGTACAGCAGAATAAAACAGGAATGGTTTGGATCAGATGAACTCAGGTAGGATGGTGCCATGGTCAGTTCCTAGCCAGGATTTAGCACGCTTGGCAAACCTACCATTTTTCCAACCCCTTCTCTGGAATGGTGCCAGCTGTAATTATACATTATAATGAGCAAGAATCTTGAATTCACAGCAGAGCAGCGAATTTGTTTCTCCTCACCTTCAGTAATGTATTTCTGCCCTCCTCCTTCATCTTTCCTGTGTTGTTTTGTAGTTTGTGTCAAACAAGTCTCATTCTTCTCATTACAGACAAAAAAAATCTGCTCGTTGAAGCGCTGAGCGAGCTAATTCTTGTTGTTCTCACTTGTTACAGAAAACCTCCTGCCAAAGGAGCCATTTGGCTCAAAACATTGTAAACAACCTCCCCTCCTTCACCCACCACCACAGCTTGCTTTTAAGAAGTCTGTTTTCATAAACAGGGCGTCTTGTCGGCTCGAAACGGCGTGCGTAGCTAGGAGTTGCCATATCAAATACATTTACTAAAGAGAGCAATAAAGAAACACCTTGACAGGCTAATGATGACCTCCCACAAGCCAGGGGCTTAAAAGGCTTGCTTCCCTGCTTAGTGGATTCAGAAGGAATAGCTGAGAGGCACAGTTTTCACTTAATTGTCAAGGGGAATGCCTGCCCTATGGACTACCCTGAAAAAAAATCAGACACACCACCACTTTAACTTCCCTGTGATTTCATGACTAATCAAATTTAGAAAAATTAAGTAGAAGTATTAACGTTTTCATGTTTTGCTATTTTTTTCACTGTTTATTTGGAGGTTGTTTGGGTTTTTATTTCCAACGAGGGAGAAGCAACTACTTGGAAGGAGAGTTTGGATGTTTTTCAATTTCCATTTAAGAAACTGGTAACTAAAACATAAAAGCAGCATACAAACTCCTCAGTCCATAGGTCATGACTGTGCTTTCAGCAAAGCTTTGACACTTGTGATATCAAGGGGCTGAAGCATCATCTTTAAGATGAAACCGTATTCTAAGGTCACTTGAGAAAAACTAATGGATAATGTGATATGATGCTGTAGCCATCAATAAAGGTTGTGCTGAATATGACAGAGAAGGCAGAAGAGATCAGATAATTAAGACAGGATGACAGATGAAGAATCTACCAAAAGATACTGCACTGGGGCAGCCTCACCTTGAGTCCTGTGTGCAGTTTTGGGCACCACAGTACAAGAGGGACACAAAACTATAAGAGAGTGTCCAGAGGAGGGCAATGAGGATGGTGAAGGGTTGGGGAAGGGAGGAGGAAGAGGGAAGTCTATGATCCTTGGGGTCTCTTCCAACCCAGACCAGTCTATGATTCTATGATTTAAGGATGTGGGCTTCTCATAGGGTCCCACACCCACCAGCAGATGCTGGGTTATGCTGAGGTGAAAACGAATTCTTAGTTGGACAACACATGCTGCTCCACTTTGAGCTCCTCCTCCAGGTGGGAATGAGCAAAGCCATCTACAACAGCAGGAGCTGAGGCTTTTCCCAAGATCAGGATTAGAGGTTGAAAGTGGGAGAGCAGAAGTCTTTCCCTAGAAAGTAAATATTTTTACCACATAACCAAAAAAAGCCAAACCCAAACAACAAAACCACACCAAAAGCCAACACCAAACCATCTGGAATGATGCTAATCCAAGCCACGATTAAAACAGCATTGTGCTCAGTATCCAAGACACTTTGTGATGCCATTAGCTTCCAGGTCCATACATTCCATTTGGAGGGTTTGTGCTTGTTGGCTATCAGTAAAAACAAAGCCTTTGTCACTTTTAAGTGAGATATATGGGTATGTCCTAGAGGTTTAGGGTTTTGAGCAGCTCCCACCTTTGTTTTCTATTTCACCTGCTACCTTTCCCTCCACCCTCTGAAGTTACATAGGCTGCTATTTATTCATCGCTTCGCTTTATTAAGATGCAGTTCAGGTTTTCACCTGTGTTGCATGTTTTGCAACCATGAAATATGGATCTAAGATTCAAAAGACACAGGAGTGTAAAGAACCTTTCAGCCACTTTCTGCTTTCTGAGGAAACCACAGCAGATAGAAGAGCCGTTCAGCAGCACGGAGCTGTTACCCGTGACCCCAGAACAGCTTCTAATACACTGAATTATTTTAGATTTCCATGTTGTTATACTGGAATAAACATGGAGCTCTTCTGGCATTTTCATTGTGCTCTGATAAAATCCCAGGCCTGGCAGTGTATCCTGACGAAAGAGTCCACATGAAATAACGTCGCTAATTATTTATACACCTCTTCAAAGGCTCGCTGCTTCTTCTTGTACTTCTCACTCCTCTTACCTACCCAGGCCCTAAAGCTGTTTTTCAATCACTGAACCGAAACCCCCTTAGAGTAACAAGTTTATAATAGAGGTTCATAAACCTGGCAGTGATTAACAGCACGGGTTAATCAAATGAGTGTAGAACAGGCTTTTCCCCCCTTTTCTTTAAAGGAAACTGGCCCCAAGTGTTTTTCCCTTATTGCTACATGGAAATAAATTTGCAATTAACTTTTACTTATTGGTGTCGTAGCAGCCTCTGAAGACCCCAGCCAGAAGCAAGCACCGTTGTGCTTTTCAGCATGGAAACGTGTACCAGAAGGCAGAAAGCTGCTCAGAAGGGCTGACAGCCCAGCACCATCCTGTGGCAGAGCCCCAGCAATACCCAGGGGCCAGGTGTGGGAAGAGCCCAGCTCTGCCAGGACCTGCCCCTGCCTGAAATGGAGCAGGCAGCCTCACCCTCCTTGTGTCATCCCATCTACTAAATAAACTGCTTGAGGATTTAAAAATAACTCCACAAACACAGGCTGGTCAGCTTCTTACAAGGATAACAAGGATTGAGCCCACCTGCCGCCAAACCTGCTGTGTTTAATTTCACAGAATCGTAGGGGTTGGAATGGACCTCGAGAGATCATCGGTCCAACCCCCCTGCCAAAGCAGCTCCCCAGCTCATATTACATAGATAGGCATCCAGATGAGTCTTGAATATCTCCAGAGAAGGAGACTCCACCACCCCCCTGGGCAGCCTGTCCCAGGGCTCCCTCACCCTCACTGGGGAAAAGTTCTTCCCCATGTTGGTGCGGAACTTCCTGTGCTCCAGCTTACAGCCATTGCCCCCTGTCCTGTCCCCACAGACACTGAAAAGGGGCTGGCCAATTCCTCCTGCATCCCATGCCTAAGATATTTATTAACACTAATTAGGTCCCCCCTAAGTCTTCTTTTCTCCAGGCTGAACAGCCCCAGCTCACTCAGCCTGTCCTCACAGGGGAGATGTTCCAGGCCCCTAATCATCTTCGTAGCCCTTCTCTGGACTCTCTCCAGGAGGTCCCTGTCTTTTTTATCCCAGGGAGCCCAGAACTGGACANAGTGCACACTGCTGGCTCATAGCCAACCTGTCATCAACCAGGACCCCCAGGTCCTTCTCCTCAGAGCTCTTCTCCAGCAGGTCATCCCCCAGCCTGTACTGATACAGTGGGTTATTCCTCCCCAGGTGCAAGACTTTACACTTGCTCTTGTTGAATGTCATTAGGTTTCTCCCTGCCCAGCTCTCCAGCCTGTCCAGGTCTGGCTGGATGGCAGTGCAGTGTCCTGCATGTCAGCCACCCCTCCCAGCTCTGTATCATCAGCACTTGCTGAGGGTGGATATTATTCCCTCATCAATTTACTCCAAGACCAACTGGATGTCATTTTCCAGCACACTTTACACAGAGGATTAGTATCCCACTTGCAATCAAACTCTTCACTGAACATGAATTAAGCACAGCAAAGGTGGGTCTGTGGCAGTTACCAGGCTGGGTGGCAGCTGGGCTGACACAGTCTGAACATCCCAGAACCTGGAGCCAGCAAGAAGCTTTAACCAGAAAACGCCTTTCAGGGGCTGCTTCCTAAATGCCAAACATATTGTCCATCACCAGCCACAGCACTTTTTGTTTTCTGGAGCATAATCGTGAAGGCAACAGGATTAAAGCCTTGATTTAATTCAGTTCTGATGGGGAGGAAAAGGATATTTCCAGAATGACTTCATTTAAGTGCAGGGATGAAGAATAACTACTGAGCAAGTACTGAAATGCACAATATTTGCTTCTCCTCATTGTCTTGTGTTAATTGCTTCTGGAATTACCAGCACAGGCACAAGACCTCAGCACTTGAGCATCCAAGGGGCTCTTCAGGGAGTACATTAAGCAATGCCAGCAATGACGACTGCAGGGTCATTGGGCTCCCTTACCCTCACCCCAATCACTCTGCATAGACTATTTTTCCTCCTCCTGCCTAGATTTTCATGTTTCTAGAATGCTCTATTTTATTTTGGTTCGGCAGTGGGTACAAGATGAGATGCTTCAGCTAAACCTTCATATCATCACCTCAGGTGTTTGGGACCTGAGATAGAAGATAGCAAACATCAGTCCCCATTTTGTGGCTGTTTGTTCCATACCTGAAGGAAGATTTTCCCTTTCCAGATGCAAGTACTAATGCAAAACACACACAAACCACCCACCCCTTACAACACAAACTTCCACCATGCCAGAGAAACAAGTCTTCACCCTGAAGATGCAATGGTCTACTTTTTCCTCCCTAGCACCAAGTCCTTGCTCTCCCCCAATGCTTTTCTTTTACAAGTTGACCTAACTAAATAACTAACTCAATAACAAAAAGTGATCCTCAGAAGGCACGTGCTTCCTGCTCTCATCCTGCACTACCACCACCTGCGATCCCACCATTCTACACCTGCTTTAAAGTGTTGTTCCACCCTCTTCATGGCAGATGATAACAATTCAGGACAGATAAAAAAGGCTATTTGCACATAAGCATAAACCATCAGTGCACTTCAACCAAATTCTGAACAGCACAATTATAGCAACCTGAAGTGGACATGGACAACGCAGTCCAAAGTTACTTCTGTTTCAGCCAATCACAGGATTCACACTAGGGTGTTTTGGAAACACAGTATTAAATACATCAGTAGATAAAAAACAAATTTCTCATTTTTTTCCCTCTCTAAAACAATGTGTGTATCTCACCCAAAAAGTGATGTTCTGCCTTCCCTGCTTCTGCTTAGATGGCCTGTCAGAGAGGGCAGAGCAAGAACCTGTGCCTTCTGCACCAGAAGAGTTGGTAAAACCACCACCAGAACTAAAAGAATTTCTTTGTTGGCTTATATTTATGTGTTGGATTTTGGTGTTCATTAGGGTTGGGGGGATTTTTTGTGTTTCATTGGGGTTTTTTTTTAAACTACTGGAAGCTGTTCAAGAACTCATGTTATAGCCCTGAACTGAAAAACTGCTATAACCCAGAATCTTAACATTTTGGTGGGTGCCAGCATAGCATTTGAAGTCCAATTCATGAGAACATTAGCTAACAAACCAGGGAACTGCCATCATACACAGAAATCTCAGGTTGTGTTCTATGAGAAGGATAATTTCAAAGGATAACTGCACGTATTCACTAAGAAACTAAGTTTGTATAGTCTCTGGCTTGTCAGTTATATCCTTAACTAAAAAACAAAGCCCAAGAAAAGACCCAAACAAGATGGCAAATTCCACTTGGCAGTTTTTTTATTATAGCAATACCAACACAACCTCAGTCCCTCCTCTGCATTCGGATGAAATCCTCATTTGATGGCTGGCCTTTAACTTGGCAGGAGCTTTGTCATACCAAAGAACATGCCAGCCCAGCTTTCGTTTCTCACTTCCATGGCTCTTGCTTTGCAGGTGCCTGTAGCACTTGAAGTGCACAAAGTTCCAGAGGAAGGTGAAAATCATCCACTGTTCATAGATCTGTTTTCCATCTCATCACATGTAACAGCTTGATTTGTGCTGAGAATCATGGTTGCAATGATACAAACAGAGATGGCAACACCCCGCAGAATCCACCCGTGAATGCAGCTTGTCTTAAAACCAGCTCTAACATCAGACTGTCTCTTTAAAAAGGGCAAAACTTGCCAAGCAGCAGTGCAGGAGGCAACATACCCCCTCACTCTCAGAACAAAGCCCCCCAGCTATTCCCAGGTCTGGCTGAATTTCATTAAAGCATTGAAATGTTCGGAGCATTTGGCCACGTGTTAATTCAGCAAAGATGCTTCCGATTCACTCCGTTATCCCTGACTGAAAGAGGAATGAATAAAAGCAAAACCTAGACACATACTTTTGCTGAGTGTTTCTTCCCTCCCTGTTAGTCCAGCTCAACTTCTTTGTACACACATAGCGGTCTAGATAAGGTCAGAGCTGGCACAGTAGCTCCTGCTGCTGCCTTACGCACTGTCACCACCTCTCACACCATTGCAGCACACGTGGAAAGTCATTGTCAAAGCATCCCTGAAAAAGACAGCGTGTAGACAGACACAGGATGAAGCCTGCTATCCCCTCAAAGATCATCCATTTTTATTATGCCATATCATAAATTACATTTTTCATCATGCACCTTAGGTATAGAAAATAAGCGCCCTAACTCTCCAAAAATAATATCCCTCACTAAAACCCTCTCCAGAAGACACCAGCCCAGAGCATATGCATTTACAGTCACATCATAAATCTTCAGTAAAAATGGGATTTATAAAGGCCGTGCTGACACAGCTTATCTACAGGGTCGTGAAAACGACAGCTACACGTAGAGAGCTAAAACCCAACCGTACAGATATCAAACATCAAACCCTGTCCAAGCTTTCTGACTTTTGCAGCAGGCCCCAGGAGAGCTGGGTTGCAAACCAGCCCTGCCTCTTTCCTTTCCCTTCCCTTCCCAGGGCTCACCCACCCCGCAGCCAAAACACAAGTTTGAATCCAATAAAATAAGACTTTTTTCACCACCCTCTTCCCCTCACTTGCCCATGAGAGGATACTCTTCCTACCCACCTCTTGCCTGGGTTGGTTTTTCCTACCTTTTGGAACCTAAAGCAGCTGGGCCTCGCTAGTTGATGAACTGATGTTGCTTTGCCAACCCTTGCATGTCAGGTTCCTGAGCTTTTCTGGTCTTTTGGTTCATTTTTAAGCATTCTGAGCAATTGATGAGTACAGATTGAACCATCTTCTTCCTAGATCAATGTGCCTCCTGCCCTTGGGGCAATTAACTATAAAATAAAGTAACATGCCCACTACAGCCACAATAAGGCGTGCCACAACGTACTATGTCATGCCACGAGGCATCACGCTGGGGATGTGGCAGGACATCAGGTGTCACAGAGAGACAAGGTCAGAATTAGAGAGACCTACCTCTTGCCTGGTGCTGGCAGCAGGTGGGTGGGAAGCTGGAGGAAGGAGGCTTTGCTTTTGGCTCCGGTTGAGGAGAGAGAGGAATTTTCCCTGGAAACGGGCAGCGGGGAGCCGCCTGTCCCAGGGCACTCCCGGCCCTCGGGAAGGGCTTCTCGGTCTCATCCATCCCGGAGTAACGTTTCGGCGGCTCCCCAGGCCGGAGCCCGGCTTTCCACGGGAACACGGAGGAGCTCCGGCTGCCGCCCGCCCCCGCCGCCCTACGGCATCACCCGGGGCCGCCGCACGGGGAGGAGGGAGGTGAGGATGGGGGGAGGAGGGAGAGGAGGATCCTGGTCCTGTATCCATACTGATGGGCGGCAGCAACCCAGCCACGCATCCCCCCCACTCACACCCTGCGGTGGGGACACTCACAGGACTCCCCACAGCCGCTGCCGCCCCGCTCGGTCACCGGGACGGACGGAGGAATGGACCACGGACAAGGGACTCCCGAGCGCATCCCTCCCCGCTAAAAGCCATCCCACAGCTGCCAGCACTTAAAGCAGACACGCTTTAATGCCTCGCCAGACCCACCCCCTCGTTCTAAAACAGCCTCAAGCATTATTTAAAACGATATCGAGCTTAAAAACAAACCCCAACCTAAAAATCCTCCCCCAACAAAGAAACCCCAAACAACAACCAAAACCTCCACCCCACACCATTTTGGCCTGTTTGGGGTGAGAGTGGTCCCAGCAGGAACGTTTCCAGAGGTGGGCAGGTGTGCACTGGGAGCCAGAGACACTGGGAGACGCAGGGATGCTGGGACCTGTGAGGAAGTGTTGCCTCCATCTCACCGGTGTGCAGCATCAAATTAACTTTCTCCAAGGAAACAGGCTGGCCTGAATGAGAAAAACAAAATGCATTTTACTCAAGGAAGTTCACTCTGTCAGGGAACCTCCCAGGCAACAGAACTGCTGCGGGGTTAACAAGTCAAACTATGATTTTTTTAACTATACATACATAGGAAGAGACACATCTGCAGCCTGGTGGTGATGTTTAAAAGCTTTTTAAGTGACAGCCCTCTTTGCCTTGGCCCAGGTCTCCCCCATCAAAACAAACAGTAAAGCATAGGCACGTTTTGCTCATCCCAACTCAGTACAGTATTTAAAGCAGTGTATAGACAAGAGTTCTTCTGAGCAAATGCCCCTTCCAGAGTGTGTGTTACCAGCAATAAACTCAGATGTCTGCATTTTAAACTCCCTATAGGGTTGGTTATGTATCAGTCAATTATTAATCTCCTGCGTTATATTTTTTTTCTGGGTATCTTGTCTTTCTGCATTATTTCTTTATCTTCATAGCCCTGTTTTCTGATCTTTCCCATGTGCATCTTTCCATGTGTATCTTCCATCCTCTTTTCCATGCCTGTATTTGCAGTTCTCTAACACAGGACCGTTTCATCAGGTTTGATGTTACTGGCACAACTCCCATTGATCGACCTGATTGCCTTTGGTAAGAGATTTCACTGGAATTCGATGGCTGTCTCTGGACTGTGAGAGATACGTGGCAGTGTAGTCCTAACAGGCTGTTTCTAATAGGAAACATGGATATGAGCTGCAGGGGCATTTCAGGATTTGATTTCATTATATTAACAGTCTTCAGAACATACTATATTTCATTTATAAAATGGGATAGAACACAGGCAAATACCTGCCCGTGTTCTGTGTGTGAAGGGAAGGTTTTGATGTGTGCCCAGAGGTCACAGGAAAAGTAGAACGCATTTCTACTGAATTTTAACAGAAAAGAAGAAGCAGAGGAGGGGGTAAAGTTGAGAATTTGTGATTAGCTTTGAATAAAATACAGACAAGTGTCTATGTCCACACGTAAGGTGGATCTGCCCCCAAATATCATCATAGTTCTTATGCAGATATAGATATTTCATGCAGATATAGATGTTTTTCAGGGAGGATGAGCCTGTAGACCGGGCTTGCCTGGTCCTCCAGTAGACTCAGAGTGCCTGGTCCTCCAGGGACCGATGCTTCAGCATACAGCCAATATTTCTAGCAGATGCTGGTCCTCGTGCGTCTTGCACACAAGCCAGGGCCGAGTCCTGTCATGCTCTGATTGTGTGGACATTGAACCAGAGGGAGAAAACAGACTAATTCCCAGGTGTTTCCCAGTACCCATTCATGAAGCAGGATGAGGCTGTGCAAGACCTCACCGAACCCATGGAGAGCCCAGAAGGTGCCACAGTGCACACCAAACACCACAGCTGGGCACCACACACCTCTCACATGGGCCCACAGGACTCTGTCTGCCCAGAGAAGTATTTTAGCACACTGTGTAATGGCTCTGAGGTACAAATGCCCATCCAGTGACAGAACTGGTTTTTAAGTTGCAGCTCTCCAGCAGCAGCATCCCTCTCAGAAAGAAGAGGTTTTCATTGCCTTTCTCAATGCTTATTGCCTGCCATCGTGTCCTTGCTAAAAAGAGAAGGATGCTCTGAGGTGCCTGGTGAGTCCTGGGGGCGTATCAAGAGATCAGCCAACACCCCACATGATGGCAGGGGGAGAAAAGCCACTCAGGTTTCCGTTGAAAACACTGCAGAAGAAGATGAAGGACGCTGAAAATTTGGAAGGGCTAAGAGCTCTGAGCTGAAAGCATGTCCATGTCGATGACTGAACAGAAAATCAAAATGTTTTCTCTGAGTTAACAGCAAGTCCCAAAAGATAACTGACATGCAAGCACTGCCTTTGTCACACTGCCTGCCTGCCACCAGCCTCCAGGCACTGGGGCTTGGCTGCGTGGCAGCGATGCGCTGAGCACTCACGTTCTCATTGCTCCATTCAATTGGCATATGGAGGTAGGGAGGAATTTCCTGCTTCATTAGTGGATGTGTTTGGAATATGATTCATGATTACATATCTATAACAAGGGGAATTAATGAAAATAATTAATGAAGGGTAATGTAAGATACCAGGGTTTTGTCTAAATCAGCAAGAATAGTCCCAAGGACATCCACAGTGTGATTTGTATGGGTTGGTTTTTTTTTAATGATCCATGAGATCTTTCAGTGTTTTGTGAAATCACAGATTTTCAGTGCAAGGAGTGGTTGGGGAAGCAGTGAGGAAGGGATCCCACCTGCAAGACTGTTTGTAAGGTAAGTTCCTGTGAGACTGAAATCTGAATTTCTTTTCTTCTCTATATTGTCCAGTGTTTCTTTTCTTTTCTTTTAGAAACCACTGTGAATTTTCCTCGTTACAGTTTTATCTTTGTCCTCAAGGAAAAGCAGTCAAGTTTGCCTCATACACAGCTGCTTTGGTTTTACAGTGTTTGGTCAGCAGGTATGCCTCAAAAAGGACTCCAAACGAACAGAAACATGGGCAAAAATCACAGCCTTGCAGGCTTGAGTTATGAAGCACACTTGAATGAAAATGGATGCATTCAAATAACTTTTGTCTGGAGCTGCAGCAAGCCAAGGAGACGATGTGCAGTGCTGATGTCAGCTGTCATTAAATAGCATGGCAGGAGAGTCACCATTGCCACTGGTGTTACCCAAGGCTACAGATGGAAAAGACCTTTCCAAGGCCTCCAAAGCTGGCAGAGCTTTGTGAGAGCCCAAGGAGGCACAACAGTGTCCTTGGTCTCCCCTACCAGACAGGGCCCAACTCAAACACCAACTCTAGCAAGAGGGAAGGGTTGAAACCTGTTCCATACACGTGCCAAAAAGCCTTGTGCAAAGGCAGGACCTGTCCTCCACTTCCAGACAGCTTTCACCCTCCCTCCTGGAAAAGTACCTTTGGGATGGTGGCCTGGGTACCACAGGCAACGAGCAGTGGAGAAGCAGCACAAGCTGGACGGCTCCTGCTTAGCAGTCTGCTCACATCTTTCTCCCACAAAGAATATTCAGCTTTCTTTGTCTAAAATGTTGAGTGGTTATGAATAGTAAGGATAGACTATCTGTAATTATTTTTAAATTATTAATGGTTTTGTTAGATCCCTTCGCTTTTACATTAGGTTTCTGTTAATGTAAGTTAAATCAAAATGTACTTCAGTTTCCAGGCAGCTCCCAAATGTATTTTTCATTCTTTCATAACATTACTTCAACTTCTCGATGAGGTGTCTATGATAAAGTTTGCTCCTGAGCCAGCAGACTCCCAGTCCTAATGAATTCAGAGGAAGGCTCGCTGAGCAGGGGGCTCTCATCAGCCAGGCTAGATGGCAAATGAGGGAGGCCATTGCCGCGCTGCCGGTTGATATACTACCCCCAGCTAGCAGGTGTCATGCCCTGTTCATAAGAAGAACTGCAGAGGCCACGGGGGTGTCATCAAAGACGAGGGGAGAGTTTATCAGAATAACTGAGTTACTTTATTGGCACTTCCCACGGCGCTGAGGAGACTCCGGTTGTTACGCCAGACACTCCTGATCAGAAAATATCTGCTGGGCACCTCGCTCAGGGCTCGGACCTCGCAGGGAGTGAGGAGGGGGTACCGCACGCCGCCCTGCCCGCATCCCTGCATCCCTGCCCCGGGGTGATGGGCTCAGCCGCGGGGCCGGGCGCGGGGGGGCGGGAGGGGGAGGGGAGCGCT
>VZTU01006696.1:0-40682 GCA_013400835.1 Zapornia atra
ATGATTCTGTGATTCTGTGTATGGAAAGTTGATCATAAATGAACTATCTGGTGAGCTTCACCTGCTGTTGTGCTTTTAAGTCGGATGCCATTATTCTAACGTGTTTTTCCAGGGGTTGGAAGGTGCAACTTTAAGCTGCTGAGATCCAGGAAAGGGATTAACATTTGAAAAATAGTAATAGATGTTGTTAATTTTCCTTAGGAAGCAGCACCTGTTTTGTCCCATCCTTTTCCTTTGCACAGAAAACAGCCCTGAGCAGCACGTAGGCAGCGGGTGGAGGCCGGGGAAGGGTGGTGCCCAGTTTCTCCAGGCCAGCCCAGGCGCCCTTGGCATTAGGGAAGGTCTCGTAGCAAATGCTTTCCACCAGGATGGTGCATCCACCACGACCCTGGTTGTCTGAGCTGCTGAGGAGCTGCTTTGGACTGCGGTTCACTTTGTGATCGGGGTGTGAAGCATCCTTGCCCTCACCACTGGGGCAGCAAAAGCTCTTCTGCTTGCTGGGTTTATTTCCATCTTTAACAGTCCAGGCTGTGCCTGAGGCACAGGGGTCACCCACCTGTCCCAGATAGAGGTATGCAGTAGGGACCTAATAATATATTTTTATATAAATATATTATTAAATATTATATATATATATATAAACCAACATCATTGGGATATAATAATACATCATTATATATTATACATAAGATAGTGTTACAGATACTCTGTATGATACTAGCATATTTAGAGCTTATTTTAGCATTCCTGGTTGCATTATACAGTAGTTTGGAATCCTGGCCAACAAAGTGGGGCCCAAACTGGAAAGAAAGATTCTTTTTTATCTCTTGATCAAGGTATTTAGAGGCAAGAGACAGAACACATGTTCATTTTCCCAGCAGGCCCCATGAAATACAGGGAGAGAGATTTTGCAGTGAGATGCTTCAGACATACAACTCTCCAGCACTCTGAAGTAGTCCTCTGTTTGCTGGATTTCTTTGGTTAAACTCATGAAAAATGGGGAATGAAAAAGCCGTGGGGGCAGCAGGGGCTGTGAAGTCTGGCTGCTGGACACTGTAAACTAGAGTTTCCTAGAAAAACAGATGCTAAAGGTCAGATACAAAGGCAGGAGAACTTTCTCATCAAATATCTGGTAAAGCTTGTGTCCAGTTTTAAGAGGCATCAAAGTTTGCTTCCCAAACCCACTGTGCTGGTGATGGGGAGTCTGAGGTGTGGCAGCAGCAGATGATCCATTCAGCTGGTTCATGGGGAGGGAGGCGTCGCTCGGGGAGCGCATTCCCCTGGCTCTGCAGTTCCTGTGTCTGGGCTGCATTAAGTTTCCAGCTTTGGCTGATGAAGTGCAGATGTGAGCAGCTTTCCAGGGGGGAGAAAAGGAGGAGGAAGGGGGAAAGAACAGGAAATTCCCAGCGTGTGAGCTGGGGGCAGGGTAAAGCATTACTTGGCATTTTATGAGCGACAGTGGGGCCAGGCCTGGAGAGAAGAGTTGCTGCCTTTTAGGGACAAAAGGACAGATTTGTCTTTCTTGCTACACTAATGGTTGAGAGAGAAACCACGGGTTTGCCTGAGGTGAAGCAAGCCTGCTCTGTGCTCCCATTTCTTGTTCCTTGACCAGGCCTCTATTGATTTGCCCACATCTCTGAGGGGCGGAAAAACTGTTGGACAGGACCAGCTCTGGTGCTGGGGGTGTCTGTCTGCTAGGGAGGCTGTGCCATGCCAAGGCCAAGGTTGGTCTTCTTGAGACACGCAGAAACATGGAAGTGTGTTGCTGGTGCTTCCTGACTGTTCCTCTGAACCATCCCTTCCTGCAGCAAGTCTGGATCTTTGTAAGGGAAATCTCTAGAAACCAGAATTTGGTGTTAGGAGAAGTGTCTCTTGTCTCTGAGAATGTCTTTTCAGGCTGAAGGCAGAACTGAGGTTTTGGTTAAAGGTCCCCATGTGTCTCTGCTGTGGTGGATCAGGCCCAGTGCCCTGGCCCTGGCCAGATTTGGGAGTGTGGCTTTGCTGCGTTATCCCGCTGTGGTTTCAGTGAAATGGAGTCCATGCCTCATAGAGTCCCAGTCATTCCATGGCTGAATGATCGTGGACTAACAGTGTAACCATCTTGAGATTTTGAACCGTGGCCTCCCACACACTGCACTTCACCCTCTGTACCATTCACCATCTCTCTAAACTGGCACACCTTTAATGCAAGTAAGAGATTAGGATTTCTTTCTATTCACTTGGTACAACCACTGTGTTGTTTCAGTGGCATGGAGGCTTGGTCATGCCTGAGGTCATGGGGCCTTGTGGTGGTCGGTAGCTCCGTGGTCTGTGTCTGTCAGGCAGTGAGACCTGTGTGGGGGTGGTAGTGTGGTTTTCATAAAGTACGTTGGGTTGTTGGCATTTTGCAGGGTGGTGTTACTCCAGCACCCTTCTAGTTCTTAAGAACTGTTTCTCAAATAACAAATACAGGCACAACTGTATGGAAGATGGGCTTTGCAAGGAGATAGTTTGTTGCTGTGTCAGAAGGACTTGTGTACCTTAGCAGCCACACACGGAGCGTGGTGCTGCAGTCAGTGGTGTCTCAAAGCAGAACCCGTTTTCTAACACTTGCTGCAGGAAGCATATGGAAATAACATGGTCCTGTGCTGTATCAGGGCAGTGTCCTTCTTGTGAGGGATGTGTGCTGGAGATAACCAGCTGCTGCTGCAGCTCCACGAGGACCCGGGGAGAAGGTTTGGCTGTGGGTTTTCCAGCAGGAGAATGGAACTTGTCTGTGCAGAGCAGGGCCGGGTTCGTTAGGTGACACGTTCCTTCAGGTGCTTCTGGAGGGCAGAAGCAGGAGCAGGGATGGGCAGAGGGAAGTGATGTTGTCACATTTCATAGCTGCTTCTGCTGGAGAGCTGCTCTTAGCCTGTCTCTTGCTTTGGTCTCTGCGATGGGTCAGTCTGTGCAAGCACTGCTCTACTGCAAACACCTCCACGTTCAGGGTCTTCGGTCCAGTTTGGCCACAGCGCCGAGTCCTGCTGTGTGTGGTGCCCCACTGCTGAAGCCTCTCCCATCAGTTTTGCAAATGGTTTGGAGTGGAGGAGGCAGAGGTGGGATGGCAGAGCTCCAGCTCCTCAGGACAGAGGCACACCCGATGGTCTGCTGCAGGCATGGGTGCTGAGGTGGCCCATGGGCAGGCTGTCCCTGGGGCAAGAGCTCCCAAAGAGGAGTCCCTGGGGCAGCAGCTCTCACCAGGTTTGGACGCTGTCAGGAGCTGTTGCCATTCAGGAAAGCGTAACGCAGCTGGTAGATGATAGGTAGCACCTTCTAAGTCCCACTGTGTGTCTCTGCACACTCACCCTTTAATCTGGTACTTTGAAATACACTCTTTGGGCTGTTTCCATTCTAAAGGTTCCCCTCCCTGTGGTCTAAATTCTCATCCACTTGCCTGTTGCAGGCCATGAACTCTCATCTTCTTGCACTGAAGGATCTGAGACCTGTCAAAGCTGTGAAAATAAAGGTTTTGATGTCCTTCCACAAGTTCTCTGTTACTCAGTTTGACAGAGCTCAGCACAGGGGTGCGCTCCTTCCCCCCCAGTGAAACAGCAGTTGGCCACTTCTACAGATTTTGGAAAATGGGTTTCTTTTCCTTGTGTGTCGTCAGGCGCAGCCATGCTCACACACATGAGATTGAATGACAGGACTCATCGTCCCTGTTGATCAACACCAGGTGACACTAATACCACCCAAACGGTCTGTAGAGGCACTTTTTCTGCCTTCTCCAGTTCTGGAACAAGAGGGACCAATCCCAACTTTGCAGAAATTAAGGCAGTTGCATCTTCTGATGCTGTGTCAGTATCTCTGTAGTGAGGAGAGATGCACAGTCTGGCCCTCAGAAGGATGTAGTGCTGCAGTTTTCATGAGACCTTTCCAGTTGGGAAGTGACTGCGCTCCATTTCAGTGTCTCTTTAGCTCCCCAATCCAGGGAAGCTGGCTGTGCTGGAGCAGGGCAGGAGGGGAGGCTGAACCACATTCAGCACAGACACATGGCTGGAAGGAATTCAGTAAGCCAGACTGGCCTCTGATTTACCCCTTCTGATCCTATTCTACCGTCTCTGTACGTGTTTAGGCCACGTATTTGTGTTGATTGCTACCTGAAAAATTTATACCAGTCAAGTGACAAATAAAGGATGCTCAGATTGTAAAGGAACTTGGGAAAAGCATTTTTCCTCTGTGTTCCATTAGTGTGTGTGTGTGTTTGACAGCACGTCGTGTCTCATCTGCTCCGCCGCTTCCCGGTTAGTCACTTTCCCCTGTTTGTGCAGGGCTTTCCCACCACGACTGGGAAGAGAGAAACAATTTAATCATAGGAGAACTGGAAGGGGATTTGCTTGTGGATGTGAGACCTGAAGTGTTGGTCAACTCTCTTGTTTTAGGATATTGTTTTCCCTGGTTTTATCATTTAGGTACTTGCTTTGTGCTGTGGTGGTGCCTGAGAACTGCACGGCCATCCCATGAGCCATCAGGTTCACACACACTGACAAAACCCAAACCCCTAGTTTGAATGTTTATGGTTTTTATCAGTCAAACATACTCCACTTTATTCTGAAGAGCCCCAAGCATGAACAGAACCTAGGAAAACCTTTGCCCATCACCCCGGGTGCTGGTCGGTCCTTTGAGCAATGCTGCTGCTGAGACCTGACATTCTGGCATGGGAGCACGGTGCCCAGCCAGCCCCTGCCCCTGTATTGAGTTTGGACTTTGCAGTGTTCTGGGTAAGCTCTTAGCCCAGTGGTGTTCACAGTCTGAGCATCACAGTGCTTTTCTTCGTGCTGTTTTTTATGCAAGTTTCAAACTGGGACATGACAGTTCAGTCAGTTGTTCCCTGTTGCTGCGTGCGGCTGTTGGGCTTCTAGTGGTGGGTCCATGTTTGAGCTGTGTGGAACAGTGGCAGGACAGTTCCAGCACCAGGTTTATAGATGTAAGACTTTCCTTGTGGTTTTCCTTTTGAATTCTGAGCATTGATGTGGAGTTATTGTGAATGGCCACACGTTGCAGCTACAGCAAGAACCACCGTGATGGCTGTATGATAGATGTTTCATATTGCTTTTGTTTTGACATTGGTGTAAAACAAACCCCACAGTATCTCCTTAAAGCTGTGGGCATCCAGCTCCAGAACTAACCATTACACTTCTGGCTGATTTCTGTTCCTTTTCAATCTTCACATAGCAACTGGAGCCTCTGTTACATCCAGCAAGTGCCCAGTGTCCTCATGATTTTCCCTTTCACGCTCTCCTCTTCCCTGGTATCTTAGCACCCCCAGCCTAAAAGGTGACACCATGACAGCTCTCCTCTTCTTTCCCATTCCTCACAGTGAGGCAGTCTGGGAGAACATGGCTCGCATGTGTGTGAAGACACAGAGGCTTGATGTTGCCAAAATTTGCCTTGGAAACATGGGTCATGCAAGAGGAGCCAAGGCACTGAGGGAGGCTGAGCACGAACCGGAGCAGGAGGCCAGAGTGGCAGTGCTGGCCATTCAACTGGGCATGCTGGTAAGCCCCACTGACCACCCACACCTGGGAATGTCCACCCAACTAGGGGCAAAAATGAGGAAACTGATCTTTTTTTATCAAAGTCTGAGATGCAAAAACCTTGGAGAGGACTAAAACCTATTGCCAGCTTTCCAAGGGTGATAGAGGCTAGATAAGACATTGTTTTCCTGAAGTTGGGTTGTTAACCTAGGGAAGGAGGTGTCTCCTTCACTGCACCATTCCATGCTGCATGATTCCTGAGCTGGGGCATTCCCTGAACTCCAGAGGCTCTGCAGTCCCCCGAGCCCTTTTCTGTTCCTCAGGGAGTGGATGAGACTGCACATGGCAGGATCTGATGCCTGGAAGTAAGAGTATGAGGAGCCATAGCCACATAAGGGGGTGGCAGCAGATGAGTTCTTAACTGCTGCACAGAACTGATGCTGGAGTTTTACTCCCATACAAAAAATTGCTGAACAAAGGAAACCATTGAATGTAGTTCAGCATCTTTTAAGGATGGTTTGTGTGTGAAGCATGAATTAGAAAAGCTGTTTTCTTGGGGCATAATTCTCCCAAGCTTAATCATTCCTGGTTTGACTGGATTAAACTGGAAGTGGGGGTGGGGATGTACTTTAAAATAATCTAGCTAAAATGTTTCAAAAAACATATGGGAAATAAAAGTTCCATTTTGACCTGCTTGTTTGTAGAGTGAAAGGCTAAAGCTGTGTTCTGCCTGAGAGTGAGGGCTGGCTCAAGGCATTTAAGCTGTTTAGGCAAAATTGCTGTTTTCTGTGGGGGAAGAGAGCTCTGGAGACTCCCATGTGCTGCTCGTGCTGTCCCAGGGATGCTGGCTCTACTACAGTTGCCAGATTCCCATCCCAGCCTCTCCTGCTGTGTGAGCAGTGGCTTGCCTGGCTCCAGCACCGCTGGAGGACGTGGTCATGCTGTTCTCCCCATCGTTTGGGCGACTGTCCCTGGTACATTGACCTGGAGCCTGCCCTGGCAGCCAGTACATGCCAAACAGAGCTTGCACTTCCCACCCATCTTTACTGCAGTCTGAACCCACCACCCACGGCTGCCAGGGGAACTGAGATCTAAAGTGGGTTTGAGACCTGTATACTGTGTGGATTGAAACCCCACCAGAGGGCTGTTCAGCTGGATGAATGATTCCACATGTATTCCACTCAGTTCACTTTTATTTAATGTCTTCATTGATGCTCTGTAAGAAGAGCAGAGATTTTTTTGGGGGGGTTGGGAACCATACAAGCTTCAGGCCTACACTCTGTAAGAGGGAAAAACTGGGAATTGATTAAATACCCCAGAGTTCATAGGAAAGCAGGAATTAGGTAAAAAAATGGCACGGTGTGCTGACAGCAAACCAATCTGTTTGGGGCTGTGGCTGATAAGACACCACATCCCGTGGCTTCTGTCTGTACATTTGTTGTAGCTACAGCTGCAGCACACTCTTCCTCCCTTGAAGTGTCTCATTACCAGAGAAAACGTTGCTGAACTGGAAGAAGTTCAGAGAAAATTAGTGCAAATTGTTAAGCTCTTGGAAAGATTCCACAGCCAAGGAAATCTTTGAGATGAATAATTAGAATTGGGCTTAAAAAGGTGTTTAGCACTCTACAACTGTTTTAAGAGTATAAATTAGAGAGAGAGAAAAAAAGAGAAACTATTCTCAGTTAAGTGAAGAAGAAAAGGAAAATTCAAACCAAATGTTGGGAAAAAATCTTCCTGGCAAAGAAAGCTGTGAGTGTCACTAGTCCTTACTCTGGAGAGTGAAATCTGGAGAAGTGGAGGGGAGCTGGAGCAAACCAAATGCAGTTCTGCTTCAACTCACACAGGCTCACAGTGCAGGCATCTTCCATCTCTGCTTTCTCTGCTTTTTTGAACTTGAAACAATAAGAGACAGAAAGTATTTTTCTGTCTTGGACAGATAATCCTGATTTACTAAATATAGTGCTCAGCTGGACAGCAGTTGGGTGGAGCAGGAAAATGCTCCTTCCACAGGAGTACCTCTCAAAGCATAAAAATAATAGTTCCAAATTTGCTCACCCTTGCGTCAGCGTGGGCAAAATCCTCCTGCTCTAATTCAGGCTTAAACTGATAGCATTTACTCCCAGGAATGGATCTCAGTTGTCCACAAAGGGCATCAATACTGCTGGAACCTGCTCAGGGTTGCAGCAGGTCCCGTGGCACGTGACACTGTCTTGCCAGACCCCCCTAGTTGTGGCCCTGGGCCTTCTCCTGGCTCTCACCGCTGGGTCGGCAGCGCGGCTGTTACACGTAGCCCCACATGAGCGTACCCACCCTCTCTGACACAGCTTGCACTCCCAATGGCAGCACTCAGTTGTTGCTGTGTGCGTGTGTCCCCCCAGTTTATCCAGTCCAGTACACGCCAGGATCTGAGTGCTTCCCTTATTTTCACATAAACATCCTGTTTCCCAGTAATGTGCTATTCCAGGCTACGTATATTTAGTCAGTTAAACCCTCTGCCTGAGTTACTGGTGCTTGAATTGCATGACAACAACCTGCACTAATAAACTACTCAGCAGCGCAGTGCCCGGTGTGGGTGACACCTGTGAACCGTCGGTCAGAGCTAACCAAGTGTTTGTTACATTAACCTTCCAGGAGGATGCAGAGCGACTGTACAAGGCTTGCAAACGCTACGACCTCCTGAACAAGCTCTACCAAGCCTCCAACCAGTGGCAGAAAGCCATCGAAACTGCTGAAGCCCACGACCGGGTTCACCTACGCACCACCTACTACAACTACGCCAAGCACCTGGAGGCCGTGGGGGAGCACAGCCTGGCTCTCACACAGTAAGGCCCAGCCTGTGGCAACTGGGGATCCGGAGCCTTGTTCTTCTGGGCAGACTGGAGGCAGGCTAAGGAGGATGTCTGGTGATGACTACTAATGATTAATTGAAGTATTTTCCTGTTTCTGGTGCTTTCTATCTCACTGGAGGGGAAGCATTGTTAGAATAAGCTTCCCAGCACCCTCCCAGGCTAATAAAGCTTAGTGTCAGAGAAGGGTTATGTGTGCTGCCAGTTGAACCCCACTAATAGCCACTCCTGTGCTCATCTCTGGAAGACCACTGCCCTCTTTTCCTTCCCTTTTCTCTGATAAAACTACTTGTTCACAGCTCCTGAGAGGCCTGGACACAACTGCTGTGACGGAATTTAGTCTGACTTGGGTGCCTCTGGCACCTGGGCCTCTCCTGTGACCGATGAGTCCCTGGAGAACTAGGGGAGTGCTTTTTCATGTGTCCTATTCGTTGTTTGAAGTCTCACTTTTCTATGAGTTGTACCATATGAGGTGTCACAATATAATAGTAATACTTTAGTAAGGTCAATGCAGAGCTCTGATGTGATCAGGCCTGTTAGAAGATCAAGGTGGACTGAGAGGTGACTCAGGAGATGGTGGCCTAAGTGCAGTCATCTCCTGGCAGTGGAAGCAAGGCTAGCATAGCAGTGGATGGCAGAAGGACCAGGCAGGATGAGGTGCCCAGGGCTCTCACGACCATTTCAGATCACACAGGGATGTGCTTGCTGTTTGGGGAGGTTTCTAGGGTGTTTTATTTGGCCATTGCTGGGGCTTTTTAAGTATTTAGTGTCCTGTCTTCACAGTGCCTTCCCAGTTCCGGGTGCTTTGCAGGACCACAGACTGCAGCTGATCTCACTCTGAATTTAATAATACCAATTACCAGCATTACCAGAGCTGTCACAAACCATCAGATGGGTTGTTTATGCAGGAAGGGAGCTTGCAGGAAGGTAATCATTTCACTTCTAACATGTTCTTCTCTACAGCTATGAGAAGTTGGACACGCATAGGTTCGAGGTGCCCCGAATGCTCTCTGAAGACCTCCAAGCCCTGGAGAACTACATCAACAAGATGAAAGACAAGTTAAGTGCTGTGCTTGATCCTTGTCCCAAAGGGGATGTTCAGGTCTGAGATACAGCTTGTGGTGAGAGCAGGGAAGGAGGAGTTCTGACCCTCTCAGTCGCAAGCTCAGCCCCCACCTTGTCCACTACAAGCCTCCTACAGCTTTGTCAGGATCATGCTGCATCTCACTCAAGAGCTGCCACATTTAATGCCTAGGTGATAGGCATTAGGGTGATTACTGAGAGCCCTTGCAGCACGACCCCCTGACCAGCACCCTTGAGTTGGGGGCAAGGCCTTGCCTGCATTCTAGAAAACCTGTATTTAGTCTTGAGTTCAAGATCTCCAGGAGTGAAAAATGCTGCCTGGGGCAGATCCAGCTACTGCAGTGAATCTTGTTGCTTTTCTAGGAGCCTGTGGAAATGGTGGGCGCAGTATCTGGAGAGCCAGGCAGATATGGAGGCAGCACTCCAGTACTATGCACTGGCTCAGGATTATTTTTCCCTGGTCCGCGTCCACTGCTTCCAGGGCAACATTCAGAAGGTAAGGCAGCTCCTCCCAGCTGCTTCAGAGCATTCTCATGGCTGGGATGAGTCCAGGCACAGGGTAAAGCTCTGTGATTGCCTTTTCAGGCTGCTGAAATCGCGAATGAAACGGGGAATTGGGCTGCATCCTATCACCTGGCCCGGCAGTATGAGAGGCGGGCTGAAATCAAGCAGGCTGTGCACTTCTACACCAGGGCACAGGCGTTCAACAACGCCATCCGCTTGTGCAAGGTATGCAAAGGGGTTCATTTATGTGCAGAAGCAAAGTGGGGCTCCATCCTTGGGCAGCGTATGGAACAGAAGGGGTACAAGTAGCTACACCCACTCTCTTGCCTTTGCTTGCTGCGATACAGCCCACTCCAGCAATGCTCCTGGGTGCTGCCTGCATCTTCTGCAAAAGGCATGTTGCTAGAGGCTGGGCTGCCTGGGATGTTATTGTCTTGTGGATCTCAACAGAAAACGGCCTGCAACAAATTACTGTCCTTGCAGCCCAAGTTCCTTGGCTTGGTAAAGGTCTTTACAGGGAAGGGGGGGCAATGGGCTGGTCCGTGACAGCACAAAGCTGTAGGCCTGCAGAAGGCAGAGTGATGACATCTGTTTGCTCTTTGCTTTTGAATAGGAGCACAATTTAGATGATCAGCTGATGAACCTGGCTCTTCTGAGCTCTCCAGAAGATATGATAGCAGCAGCCTGCTATTACGAGGAAAAGGGAGAGCAGATGGACAGAGCTGTCACACTGTACCACAAGGTAAATGTTGTTTTAGTAAGAAATACCCAGCATTGCACTGAAGCAGGTCCTCCAGCAGAGCTGCATCTTTGGCCTTTCTTGAGGGTGGGTGATGCATCGTTAAACCCCCCCCCCAGGTCATTCTGCAAACTGCCTCTGCGGTGCCCGGTCTCATCTTTAAAGACTCCTCCTCCCTTTCACAGGCAGGACACTTCTCCAAAGCACTGGAGCTGGCCTTTGCCACGCAGCAGTTTGGGGCACTGCAGCTCATTGCTGAAGACCTGGATGAGAAGTCAGACCCAGCTCTCCTAGCTCGCTGCTCAGACTTTTTTATCGAACATGCTCAGTATGAGAAGGCCATGGAGCTGCTGCTGGCAGCAAAGAAGGTAAGCTCCAGCTCCTGTGGTCCCCCCCATGCACAGGTAAAGAGGAGCACAACAGGGTGTGCACGCACACATATGTTTATCTTCATTGGTAAACAGATATGCAGAGACATGTGTAAGGTTTAACGTTTCCTCTCATGCCAGTGACTCGTGGGGCAGCAGTCCACTGGCTCAACTCCAGAAGGGGATTCCTGAATTTTGTCTTATTTCTGGCTTAAACCTGGCAGATTTTGCACTATTGGGTAAAGAAAAACTCCTGCAGTATTTGGGAACATGGAAATTGTAACATCATCAGTCAAAAAACCCCCCACACAAACCCCCCACCCCAAACAACCCATGCTGTCACTCTTGCCATAGAGCCAATGGTAGTTAAGGCACATCATTTCTCACCAGAACTTCTGTGCAGTGCCACCATGCCCAAACACTGGGTACAGCAGTTAGTGGCACACTACTGCCCTCTGAGAGAACAGGGGAGAATCAACGGTCTGTGGAAGATCAGATGTGTTCTTAGCAAACAAAAGGGGGACGATGTGAACTTCCTCAGTGTCCTTGAGCAGCCACCCCTGCTAGCGTGTGTGCCTTCACACAGCTCATTTCGGTGACACCACAAGCAACAGGAAGTGTCCCTGTAGCATTCACAGCATCTCATTGCTCTCTCACTTCCATTAGTACCACGAGGCTCTGCAGCTTTGCCTGGAGCAGAACCTGACCATCACCGAGGAGCTGGCCGAGAAGATGACAGTCTCCAAGGACTCCAAGGACCTGTCTGAGGAGTCCCGGAGAGAGCTGCTGGAGCAGATTGCCGACTGCTGCATGAGACAAGGCCACTACCACATGGCAACCAAGAAATACACACAAGCAGGGAACAAGTTAAAGGTCAGCCTGGCTAGATAGAGAATAAGATCACATGAAGAGGCCGAGCCTATCGCCTCCCAAAGCTTTCTTGGAACAAGGGTGTTTTGAGAAGCCAGCCTTGGAACAGCCTTCATACAGCAGACTGTCCAGACAAGGCTTCCTGGCCCCCTTTGCCTAGCATGTGCTTCCATCCACAGTGGTATTTTCTTCCTCTCCTTCCCCCCTGCCCCTCTTTCCACAGGCTATGAGGGCACTGCTGAAATCTGGAGATACAGAGAAAATTGTCTTTTTTGCTGGAGTTTCCAGACAGAGAGAGATTTATATCATGGCAGCCAACTATCTGCAGTCACTGGATTGGCGCAAGGATCCCGAGATTATGAAGAACATCATTAGCTTCTACACTAAAGGGAAGGCCCTGGACCTGCTGGCAGGCTTCTACGAAGCGTGTGCCGAGGTACGTCCCCTCCTGTGACAGCTAAAGGGGTTTGGTTCATCAGCTCTGGAGCAAGGCATTCACCTCACTTCATAGAATCATAGAATGGTCTGGGTTGGAAGGGACCCCAAGGATCATAGAGCTCCAACGCCCCTGCCACAGGCAGGGCCACCAACCTCCAGGCCTGGAGCTACACAAGGTTGCCCAGGGCCCCATCCAACCTGGCCTTGAACTCCCCCAGGGACAGGGCATCCACTACTTCTCTGGACAGCCTGTTCCAGCCCCTCACCAGTCTCTCTGTAAAAAACTTCCCCCTAAGATCTAATCTAACCCTTCCTGCCTTTAGTTTTAATCCATCCCCCTTGTCCTGCCATTATCTGCCCTTTTAAAAAGTTGAATCCCCTCCTGCTTATAAGCTCTCTTCAGGGACTGGCAGGCTGCAATGAGGTCCCCCCACAGCCTTCTCTTCTCCAGGCTGAACCAGCCCAGCTCCCTCAGCCTCTCTTTGTAGGGCAGCTGCTCCAGCCCTCTGATCATCCTCGTGGCTCCTCTGACCCCTCTCCAACAGTTCCACATCTTTCTTGTATTGGGGGCCCCAGCTCTGGACACAGGACTCCAGATGGGGCCTCACAGGGCAGAGCGGAGAGGGACAATCCCCTCCCTGTCCCTGCTGCCACCCCTCTGCTGATGGAGCCCAACCCCTCTTCTTCTTCCCCTCTTGCAGGTCGAAATCGATGAGTATCGGAACTATGAGAAGGCACAGGGAGCACTGACAGAAGCGTGTAAGTGCCTTTCCAAAGCAAAGGCTCAAAGCCCCCTGGAACAGGAGAGCAGACTGGCCCAGCTGCAGAGCAAGATGGCCCTGATCAAGCGGTTCCTCAGTGCCCGGAGGTGAGCTGCAGGGTTCAGCTGGTGGCAGAAACATCAGAAGAAAAGTTCTACCAGTAGCTGCAGTTGAGTAATTTGCAACTTGCTGCTGGAAGCTGCTGTGCCATTTTTCTAGCAGGGAAACTAGTCCTTGGCTTCACAGTGCTGCTGCCACTCGGGATGGGAGGCAGGCTGAAGTGTAAAGGAGGTGCAGTGACTGAGGATAGTGTCACTGTCAGGCAATCGTGATAGACCACCACCTTCCCTGTTCTTCACCTGAGGAGCTGAATGCTCTCCCACAGGCTGGTAACTGTTTCCTTTTGCTCATGCTAGAGTTTACTCTGAGGATCCCAAGGAAGCCATCCAGCAGTGTGAACTTCTCCTGGCTGAGCAGGATTTTGACCGTGCCATCCGTCACGGTGACATCCTGGGATTTCTGGTGGAACATTATGTACAGACAGAGGAATTCCATACAGTAAGTTAATTCTTCATTCCTCCAGCCTACTGTGCCTGTATTTACATACACCAGTGCAGCTTGGTATAGCATGGCCTGCAGACAGGAAGACAGTCCATAGCCAAGGCTCCTTTACAGGAGTTGGATGGCTCAGGAGGCTGTGTAGACCTCAAGATCTACATCCAAACTAATCTCTTTTCCATTTCATGGGACCAGGGAGAAACAGAAAGCTCACACAACATAAAGCATAATGAGTGGTTGTGGGGCTAGAGGCCAAACACCCACCAGAGCCACTCACTCACTCCCTCCCTCCCCTTTTCAACTGAAAAGGGAAGAAAATATGTATGGGAAGGTTTAGGATCCAAGATAAGGACAGAGGGATCACTCTGCAATTAGTGTCATGGGCAAAACAGACCCAACACAGAATAAAGTAATTTATTACAACTACAGTACACAGCCAGTGAACCAGTCAGGTGATGAGAAGTGGGACCAGATCTTAAAGCACCTTCCCCCCACCCCTCCCTTCTTAGCAGACTGCACTTTAGTAATGATTTTACTTCCTTCTGCGGGACTGGGGGTTGTCAGTCCATTCCTCATGAGTTGCTTTCCTCCTTAGCTGGTGGGACACACACACACACACAGACACACACAGACACACACACACACACACACACACACAGACACAGACACAGACAGACACACACACACAGACACACACACACAGACACAGACACACACACACACACACACACTCTCTTACACTTCCCCTGTGGCACCATGGGGTCCCACCCACGGGACACAGTCCTCCATGAACTTCTCCAGCATGAATCATGCTATTGGGGAGGCATCTCCTCACCCCAGGCCTCAGCATAGCTCCCTTCCATGGCCCAGACTGGTCCCCCACAGAGTCACACGTCCCCCAGCAACCCTGCCGAGGCATGGATTAATCTCTTCCCAGGCCATAGATGTCTCTGCTCCCTGTCCTCATCCCCGGGCTGTGAGGGGACACCTGCTCCACCATGGTCTTTTCCCCGAGCTGCAGGGGACTCTCTCTTTCCAGCACCCAGAGAGCCTCATTCTTCCCCACCCCTCTCCTTCTTCCATGGCCTTGGTGTCTGCACAGCTCATTACACCTTTTCACTCCCTTCTCTGGGGGCAANCCCTGCCGAGGCATGGATTAATCTCTTCCCAGGCCATAGATGTCTCTGCTCCCTGTCCTCATCCCCGGGCTGTGAGGGGACACCTGCTCCACCATGGTCTTTTCCCCGAGCTGCAGGGGACTCTCTCTTTCCAGCACCCAGAGAGCCTCATTCTTCCCCACCCCTCTCCTTCTTCCATGGCCTTGGTGTCTGCACAGCTCATTACACCTTTTCACTCCCTTCTCTGGGGGCAAAATGCAGCTGCTTGCAGGGTTTTTTTCCTCCTCAATGTGATTCCCAGAGGTGCTGTGACCATCACTGACGGGCTTGTTCTTGGTGAGCAATTACTCTGGCCTTGAACTGGCTGATGTTTACTCTCTGGGGCCTGCAGAGAGCTGCTGGGTGCTTCTTACAGCAGCCATCTCTGCAGCCCCCCCACCTTCTCCATTAAAACCCAGCTACACAAAACTGCAACAGTGGTGGGGTCTTAAAGATTCCCAGTTATTAGGTGAGGGCAGAAGGGGCTGCCTGGGTGCCCATCTCAACAGTTACACCCTACTTCATTTGCCACCTGGACAAAGAAGAAGAGATTTGTAAAGTGGCAGCTGTCTGAGGAAATGGGGCATCACCTCCTTAGGGCAGATGCACCACATGCACATCAGCATTGGGACTGAGCTGCCACTGTTCCAGAACACAAAGATGCCCAGTGCATGTTCTCCAGCACAGAATGAACTGTGGCATCTTTGTATTTCATAACCTTGTTTTTAACATGGTGACCTGGCAGCACATGAGCTGCCAGGAGAATGCAAACCCAGCCTGTGAGACCCCTTGTTTAAACTGAAAAAGCTAAAATTGACTCAAGGCACTATGAAAGGTCACCATGTCAGCAAAGGCCCCAACTCCCACCATAAGTTTTAGCCCCCCCCCTTCCTGGTGAGAGCCCCACCACACACTAAGGGTGGCTGCTCTTTGCCATTTGGCTGGCACTCACACAGCAGTAACCCCAGCAGTGATCTCTGAACGTTTCCTTAGGCACACCAGTACCTGGAGGAGATGCAGAAGAGAATTCCAGCCACAAACCTGACCTACTATGTGGCTCAGCAGAGCATTGAGGCAGTTCACCAAGGAACAGGAATTCCTTTAAGCCAAACCCTGGTTCCAGAGCAGATTCACCACAGCAGGATGGAGAACAAGGAGGGGGAAGAAGAAGTGGCTGCTGAAGTAGAGGACTCTTGATAACTTACACTTAGCAAACACCAAGTTGACTTTAATACCACACCTGGCTGCCACAAGGCTGGCTGGTTATTACCAAGAAATTTATTGTTCCTGCTTGACTGTGCAAGCAACAGCACTGAAGTTGATGTGTCATCTCCCATGCTGCATGGACACATCCACAGCTGCAGCCTGGAAAGAAGCTGGGGTTGGCATTTGAATAAATTTGAGAGGTGGAAAAATCCCCAAGTGGTGCATGGTGTAGCTTCAGGCCTTTTCCCAAGTACAGGAAAGAGCTGAGTAACTGAGCTGGAAACTCCTCAGCTGACAAAGTTTTCAAGTATGTCTGATCTGCCAAGATGTCAAATTATTTGTTGTTCCCCAGAAGTCAGGAGTCATGGAAGCAATTGTCCCCTTTGGGTAGGAGCCTGGGTAAAAGTCAATCACTCCCCTACTGCAGAACGAAGGGAGACTTCCCCAACCCAAAGCTTGGGTGTTATATTGCAGGATCATGTAGGCTGGAGCTGCCATTCCCAAAACCCTGGACTGAACTTCGGAATCAGAATGGTTGGGAAGGGTGTCAGGAGGTCACCTGGTCCCAACCTCCCTGCTCAGGGTGGGTCACTCTGAGCCAGTGAACCTTCTTTCCCAAACACCACAGTTACCCCAAAGCTACTCTGTCTGAGTCAGATCTCAGGATGCAAATTTCTCCCTTGGCCCAGAAAGGACCATAAAAAGTAAAGCCCAACATCAGCAGCCAAGGTCCTGCTCAGCTTTCTGCCTGTTACCCCACCCCACAAAGGTGTATTTGGAGTCACCCTCACAGCAGCCCTTCAGCTTGCAGGGATTTTTCTTCTTCCCATTTTGCAACTTGCTTCAAAACTCAGGACCAATGTGATGCTTTTCAGTGGTGCTTCCAGGGGAGAAGGGGGCAGTGGGAATAGATTTTAAGGCCAAAAACCATGGGACATTAGTTACTCTTTTAAAAGAAACTTCTTTCTGTACTGAGATTATACAGAAATAGTTCTGGCTTTATTCCTTCCCAAACATGGCATAACTCTAGCTCAAGCCTTTAAGGTTTGGCACATTTTCAGAATGTCAGGGTAGCTACTGAGCTCCTGCAGCTGAGCAGCACTGGCACTGCCTACACTGAGCCAGCCCTCAGCAGCAGACCCACAGCTACCCCACCAAACGCTGAGCGCCACGAGACACGGGAGCCTTTGTTACGGGCCTGTCACACACTCAGCCCCAGGAGGTAAGTGGCCTTCTCCAGCCCTCCTGTTTTTCTGACAAGAAGCCTGCTATGAGATCGTCCCTGTATTTTTAGCAGAGCACTCAAACCTGCCAAGGTTATAAATAGCTGGGGGTGGGGGCTGGGGAGGTGTGGGGAGGATGGCAGCACTAGCCTACCTTCCTGCATCTGTACACCCCGTACCGGATAGCAATAGCTCACCAAATTGGCTCCCACTACAAAGTCCAGATGTCAAGTCAGGTTCGCTGGCTTAAAGCTCTGCACCCTTCCCCCTTCTTCCTCTTCTCCAGCCAGGTGACTGCTGAAGAGGCCCCAGCAGTGCCTCCACACATCCAGCTGGCAAGAGTATGAGGTAAAGGTCATTTCTTTTACCCTTCAGCTAGGAAGGGACGGTTTGGAGTTTCTTTTTCAGGTTCTCCATGAGCAGCAGGTTGTGCAAGGCCAGCCTTCTGCAGTCCCCATCTGGGTCCTTCTCCATCACATCTGTGAAAGAAGCAGGCACTGAGAGTCAGGACATGGGAAGAGCTGCCCTCCACCCAACGCTCACCCGCTGCTCCTCTGGCTGTGGCAGACCAGCTCTAAACACAACAGCAAACACAGGGACTGCCAGGCCAGAGATCAGCACCTGCAGGAATGGCACCAGACTAGAAGGCAAAGACACACAACCATTATCATCTTGAGCAGTCAGAGTGTAGCTGAGCCCTGACTGTGACAACGCTCACCTTGTCCTTGCAGCAGAAAGGGTTAGCCAGGTTCAAACACTGCAGAAGCTGCCTGACCTTGCACCCCATGGGATAACCTCCAGGGCTGAGCTCCTACTGGTGCCCTTGAGCTACACGTAACCTTTCTACAGCTGATCTTCTAGTGTAACTGGGGTTTGCAATTAGAAACCCACTTACTCAAAAGCCTGAAGTCTCTGCTTTGCCAGTTCCTGCAATCTAAACAAGGGCTCAGTGCTCCCTCTGGATCTGTGGTGATGCTGCCCTCCACGTGGGGGAAAGAGAGATGCAGGCCCTAAGCTTCAGCACATTCTCCATGCTGATCAGTTAGTGTCCCAGTAAGCTAGCACTTCTTCCACACTTCATGCAGCATGTAAGGCAGGGCACAAAGCTGCTTCCAGCAGCTGTTATTTCAGGGGCCCTTAATGGGCCTGCAAAGTACAAACCAGGATGCACGCAGGATGTGTGAGCAGGGGGAGCCTGGAGGAGCAGAGAGGCTGTGTGAGGATATCCTGTACGCACGAGCGGTGCGCGGGGCGCGGGGCTGTGGGCCCAAACACATGACTCACTCAGCTGGAGCAGGGCTATTTATATGCTCAGGGAGAGCTTCATGATGCTGTTTCCATACCCCCCCTGCAGAAGGCAAAAAGGGGGAGGCTACAAGACAGATCAGGACAAGCCCAAAAGCTGATGTTGGCTCTGTTTCTAATTGCCATGAGCGTGGAGCTTGAACTGCTGCCACTGAAAGGGAGGCACAGGGCACCACGGTATCATTCAGGTCCCTGTAGCAACAACTTTACCTATGACATGGCTCTAGAGCACTTGCAAGGGGTGGGGAATTCCCTCAAAGGCAGCTGCTGAGGAATCAAAGGAACTGTTTCCTAGAAATGTTTAGGTATTCCCTCCCTCCCCTGAGAAAGACTGGGCTACTCAACCCCAGCATGGCATTCAGGGCAGTGAGAGACAAGTACAAGGTGGATCCCAGCCCCTCTGCCCAGCTGATGCACCCCAAAGCATCCACCCAGTAGTCAGTACCATGACAGTGACCCAAGGAACTTCTTGCACCACCCTGTGAACACTTTGTAACAGGGAACAGTTCTAGTTACAGCCCAAAGGCTGAAGGGCAGAACAGTCAGTTGCACTGACTGACACAATTAACTACAGCAACTGGCACAGGCTGTGATGTACCAACAAACAGGAGCAGATGTCTACTAAATGCTTGATGGGTAACAATTTCTAGCCCCTGTTCCTCACTGTGCTTTAGTGATGGCAAGAGAGAAGGAGAAGCTATAAGCTGAAACCCAAAAGGGTGACCTATGGCCATTAGGCATGGTAGTAGGTGGCCTGTATGACTGACAGCTCATAATTTCTCCAGGCTATCTAATCCATGACACCTCTTGCAAATCTTGTCTGGAAGAGTCACAAGGTAATAGCAAGTCCATTAGCTCCAAACCACAATTCAGTCACAAACACAGGTCTCTAGTGACTGACTTCACCTGTTGGAACAGCAAGGAGCCCAGCATCTCCATGCAATAGCTGCTTTACCAACAGCCTTGCAGCAAAGAGCAAAGGCACAGCCCAAGAAGCAGGTGTGTTTCAGGAAGCAGCTCCAGAAGCACAATCCAGTTTTAATCTGCATTTAAATCTTATCTGCCCAGCAGTGGAGCTGAGTTAATTCTTTAAGGTTTCTGAATGGCTCTGAGGACAATTTTCCCTCCTGCACTATGCACACAACTGTGGTCTCACCCTGCTCCCATTCTCACCAGGATCTACCATGCAGTTTCCATGCAGAAGGCACTACATGTAAAGAGGTGGCTGTTACACTACCTACAGGAATAAAGAGACACTACTAGTTCTGTCATCCTCCTCCTCCCAAAAATAAGTCATTAAAACCCAACTGTGCAGCCCCTCGTGCTGAAAACATGCCTCACATTCCTGGAAAGGCTTCACTTGGTAAGAGCATGAACTGCAGAGACAAGCAGATTCCTCAGAGCACACCATGTCATGGGAAAAGTAAAGACTCTGGCTCCACAAGGCAGCTCTCTTCCTTTTACAGGGCACAGGGCTCCACAGCCTGCAAGGATCAGAGGGCAGCTGTGTCAGCGTCGCTTCCTGCCTGCTCCCTGTGGGAAGCCAACTCACCAAGAGTGAGAATGGTGAAGGAAACCAACCCAGGGAGTCACATGAGGTCCCTCAGAATGCAGCAGAGGCTTCAGAGCTGCAGAGCAGACAGTGCTGTTTCCTCTTGCACGCTGTGCTACACAACCACCCTTCTGTGCAGCAGAACTGCCTGCCCGAACCCCCAAACACAGCCTGGGGTGGTGTAAGGCATGGAGGGGGCAACACACAGCAGCATCTGCTGCCTTTCACAGGTTGTCCTTTCCATCAGCATGAGGCAGTTAGGAGATGGAGCCAGGCTCCTCTTCCTCCTACTGTCAGCACTAATGAAGCACATGTTCTGTGTGTAAACAGGCCACACAAGCCTTGTGTGTTACTGCCTGGATGCAGAACACAGCACAAGGCTTCCTGAGGCTCCCCCAGCCTGGTGGTTGGATACTTAGAGGAACAGTGCACACAGTGCAGCTTGGGACTTTCCTGGTTAGCCTGAGGTGAGGATGGTCACACTTTGAAATGCCACCCACAGCTCTCAGCTCACACTTTATATACCTCAGGAACAGTCTGTGCAGCAGGCAGGGTGGGCTGGTATTCCCCCCAAACTGCTGGTGCACAACACTGGTCACTGCTGTCACCCTCACAATTAAAGAGACGCTGAACAGACTGTAGTGCTACCCCGACAAACACAGGCTGACACCCCCACATCTCACCTCCCAGCCAGGACTGAGCCTCCAACAGCTCTCCTGTCATGTCTTCCAGAAGATGCTCTGTGGGGACACTGAGGAGCACAGAGGAGATACAGGACAAAAGCCCCTGGCGCACGTACCTGCGGAGGAAAGACTGAGCTGGTTGGAGCCTGCAGCTTCATGCTCTACCTTAGTTTCCTCATCTCAGGGGCTCTACAGTTTCAATGTCTGTGACAACTCTTGCCATAGTCCTACTGCTTAGGAGGGTAATGATGCAGCAGCTGGCAGAGCGCTCACAGACAGAGCCCTGCCATACTGGGGTGCAGGGAGTCCAGCACAAGCCCTGAGATCAAACCAGCAATCGGCTGTTTGCAGCACTTGGCTACACATCCTCCTTTCTTTCCATGTTTAAATGCTGAGATTGAATCTCAAGTTTTCAGAGCTCCCTGAGTAAACACAGATGGAACTATCACATGGGCAGTTGATCATGAAATTTGTCATGCCATCTATAAGCAATGAGTACCTCCACACTAGATAACCTTAGCCAAGTTTGTACGTTGGTGTGAGATGAAAGCAGTGCCTTAGCAATGCTCAGTCCTAAGAGCAGAAGGCCAGAGAAGAGCAGAGCTACCACACTGTCACTGACACTCTCAGTCAGGGGCCAGCCTCTGACAAGGCTGAAGACTGGCTCACAGCTCATCTTTACAAACAGAAGCATAAAACCATAGAACTCACGGGTCAGTGTGGAAACGCAGAGCCCAGACAAGCTCCAGCAGTGCCTTTCCCATTGCAGGAGCTGCCTGCAAAACAGGATGATGACAGCAGCAGTGAGTACCTCCACACTCACACCACCCTCCAGAACTGGACCCTGAGACACACTGTTGTGAACATCAGGGTTACAATTAACTGCATTTTAGAGATGAGGGATCTTAGGCAGCAGAGTGAAGTGATGCACCTAACCTCCCACAGAAGGTGACAGTTTTTATACCAGACACAGCAGAAGACAGTGCAGAGGCACACAAAGCCTGTGTCCCCTTTCTGACCATTATTTTTCCACCCTTTTCACAAATTCTGAGTGCATGAATCCAGCTCACTGCCAGCCTAAGTGCAGCAGGCCCCAGAGCACCCTGTTATTTCAGAAGGCACCTCTGGGCTTGCAGGCTGGGAGCTTCTCCTGCTACCTGCAAGCCCAAGCAGCCTTTCTTACCACAGTGTTGACAGCCAAGTACATCAGGACTGCTAAAGTGTGGACCAGTCTTCCAAGGACAAAGTGATCTTCTCCCAGGAGATCAAATGTTGTCAAAGGCCTGTAAGTGCAAGACACCCCCCCACAGCAGTGAGAAGGCTGGTCAGTGTGTCTTTGCAACAGGTGTGGTGGTTACACAGGAAGAACTGTCCCCCCACAAGCCTAAATCCCCATGACAACAGTCATTCCCAGTTTAACACGGGTCACAGTTGTTTGCTCCCAGACCAGTAACACCCTCTACTCCTACAGCAGGTGTCACTTATTCTCCCCACAGGCCTTGCTTAGGAAGAACCACGTGCCTAAAGCTAGCACTACAGCCAGACTACCAACAACCCACTGAGACCAGTGTTAGGAGCGTCTTGATTCTCATGGAATCGATTACTCTGCCTTCCCTAGGGAAGCAAAGACTTAAGTGATTGACAATAAACTTTGTCTTGTAACATAAGGATCAGCCCAGGTGACAGGCCCAGGCCTGAGACAGTTAGCTCTGGCTAAGGACTGCAGTTCCAGTTCTGTGTTTCCATGGGAACATCCTGCTCAGACAACTGTTTTGGAGCTGCCAAAATCATCTGCACTTCTGCAAGGTCCTGCATACTCCTGCCCAGTAAGACTTCACAGGCTAAGTGCAAGAGATCACAAACCCTTCCTCTCTAAGGAAGGGTTAGATTAGATCTTAGGGGGAAGTTTTTTACAGAGAGAGTGGTGAGGGGCTGGAACAGGCTGCCCAGAGAAGTAGTGGATGCCCCGTCCCTGGGGGTGTTCAAGGCCAGGTTGGATGGGGCCCTGGGCAACCTTGTGTAGATCCAGGCCTGGAGGTTGGTGTCCCTGCCTGTGGCAGGGGGGTTGGAGCTCTGTGATCCTTGGGGTCCCTTCCAACCCAGACCATTCTATGATTCTGAGCTTCAAGCACAAGCCAAGCATCAGTGTGGTCACTGGACTCCCACACAGCTTCTGGGCTCTAGCCTGCTGCTCTAAGGCAAGCAGGATGTGCAGAAAGGTGGCAGCTGCCATGCCCACATCCCAAAGTGTTCACACTCACCTGTCAAACTGCTGAATCAGTGGAAAAAAGAAGTGCCCAGCAACAGAATTGAACTCATTTGGGCCAGAAGCCAGTTCCACATGAGACTGACCCTGTCAAAGGGAAAAATGAAGTCCAGGTTCAGGATGCAGCAGACTCTTTCCACTTCACTGGACACTGTCAATACTATGGATTCCTTGCAGCCATCCCTTTGTCAGCCACTACTTGCCTGTACCACTGCAGCTGCTAGTTTACAGACTGGATGGCTCAATTCCCACTTCAGAACCTTTCACACATCCCAGTATTTCAATACAATATAGCTTAGCACTGCTGGGTTAGGTACAAGAAACAAGGGATAAAGGAGTTTTGGAAAGCCAGTTCTCTGGAATGAACCACAGGAGAGTTCTGGGAACTAGGAAACTGTCATCTGTTTATCTCCCTGCAAAATAGGAAGCCTGAGGCAGTCCAGACCAGAGGCAGCTTGTCTGCTGAAGGAGCTCTGGGATCCAGGAGGTGCAGCCACAGCTCCCTGCAGTGGCCAGACAAGCACAGAACAGCAACAACTACCCCTAAGTGCAAGGTGAGGAGACAAAGATTGTCCTCTCCCTGCTGAGACAGGACTGCAAGAGTTGGTACTCTGCTCTGAAAGATTCAGCCAGATCCTGAGATAAAGTTCTGTGTGCAGTTACACAGTCTTCCCTTTGGATTGGGCTAATTTCACAGGAATTTTGCTCTTTTTGGATGGAACTGCAGGAACTCCTAGTGTCCCTATTTTTTGGATTTCACATTAGTTTGCTTCTGGCCTGGCCTCACCGTGGCAAATCTCCGAGTCTTGCTTTTGATCCTCTCATCAACAATTCTTCTCCAGTCCTTAGAGCTCTCACTTCCAGAAAGGAGCTGGATAGAGGGTTTTTGGGCACCAGAATTCTTGATCTTCCCATGGGATTTGGGATAGGACAGTTCCTGAGCTGCCAAAACCAACACCTAGAAGAAAAAGAGGGAGGTTCTGTTAAAAAGGGGTAAGCCTTGCACTAGGGAAGAGCAGCAACAGTTACTTGCACCCAAGCTGACAGGAACAGCAAGGCAGAAAGGCACAACAGGTTTAGAATGAAGGACAGCAAGGTAGTTGAAAGAGCCAAGTCACTCCAAGGTACTGACCATGCACTTGGTCACTTAGCCCTGAAACAGAACAGTGGATCCTTCCTCAGACACAGTATGTGAAGTGACATGGGAGTCACCACAGGCAGATTCCTGTGCATAAAGCAGAGGCAAAGCAGACTCCTGGTGGGTTAGGAAACAATGGCTTCTCCTAGGCAAACAACCATCATGTATGTTGCATTCCATGGGGAAGCATCACTGCATGACTGGGGTGTAGCAGGGTTACAAACAAGAAGGGAATGCCAGGCACAGCTATCAACAGAAGAGATTGACCTGTGTCTGCCTCCTCCCATGAGGAGCAAAAGGTAGGACCACTGCAGCTCAGGGAAACAGCTTTAGAGGAACAAAGGCACAAGGGACGTGGGGCCTGATGAGAAGGACACTTACATCAAGAATGTCCATGCGCTGACGGAGACTGTAGTTGAGAGAATAGAACTGGGAGGTCAAGTACTCTGCTACCTGCAAGAGAAACCAAGGCACAATGAACACCCATCCAGGCTGGAAACAGCCTTCCCACCAACTCCAAAAGCACTCTGTTGCAGCAGCACTGCTTCTTCATAGCTCAACAAGCAGCCTCCAAGAGAAGAGGCACGCTGTGCAAATAGGGGGAACTCAGGCACTTCCCCTTCAGACCCTCCCAAAAGGAGGGAATGACCAGCAGGACTCTGCAGTGGTTCTCCCCCTTCTATGCAGAGGTGCCTGAACAGCTGCCATGGTGGCTTTGGCATGTTGAAGAGGACCTTATGGTGGCCTTCCAAAACTTAAAGGGAGCTTGTAAGAAAGACTGAGAAAGACTTTTTACCAGGGCCTGTACCAACAGGGCAAGGGGTAATGGTTTTAAACTGACAGAGGGTAGATTTAGATTAGATATTGGGAAGAAATCCTTCCCAGGGAGGGTGGGGAGGCCCTGGCACAGGGTGCCTGGAGAAGCTGGGGCTGCCCCTGGATCCCTGGCAGGGTTCAAGGCCAGGTTGGATGGGGCTTTGGGTATCCTGGGCTGGTGGAGGGTGTCCCTGCTTATTGCAGGTGGTTGGAAATAGGTGATGTTTAATGGTCCCTTCCAACCCAAACCATTCCAAGACGATGATTGCAGTCATCAAGTCTTCTAGAGAAGCCCTTTGTCTCAGTTTCCCTCCATGTGAAACAGTCTCCCCTTCAGTGTAACACATCCGTATCTAATTTACTTTGTCAGGCATACTCATGCTAACAGTCCAAACAATTCCCCCAGTCCATTACAGCTCTGCCATGGTTTTCTCTTTCCTGTTGTTTCAGTCAGCTATTGCAGCTTCTTCAGTGCTTAGTCCACCTCTGCATAAACGCTGTCAGACATGAGCTAGCTATTCCACCACATTCTGACAGCTGCTTGTATCAAGCCAGCAAGAGACTTCAGCTGCTCACAGTTCTGCCTGTTCCTCCACTGGGAAAAGGACAGCAGTTAAGAGGAACTCACAGGTATTGGATCTGTGGTTAAAACAGCTACTTGAGCTCTCTGACGGAGCTCCACAAAGCCTTCAACACAGGTCTTCTCCTCCAGATGCAAGAGTATCTTTGCCAGCTCCACACTAACCTGCTCAAAACATGAAAGCAAGGAATCAAACTGCTGCAGGTGGGTTTTGCTGGTTTTCTTTTCCCCTCACAGGGTTCACACACCACTTCTAAAGTTTGAGCAAAGGGTATGGAGCACAGACACCACCCACCTTCCTTAGGAAGGAGAAAAACCACGTGAAGCTAAATGCCACCAAGACAAGATTGCTCAGAACACTGAGCCACCCCCATGCCAGTTCTTCTGCCCACACTCACTCTGGCTTCTTGAAGTGGTGGCACCATGATACAGGGGACTTATCACTGTAACTGACTGGTTCAAGGGTACTGTACCACACCCAAAGCCCATCCAACTCAGCAACACATCTGATGAGGAGCAGCAGCAAACTGTGTGCTGTTTACCAGGCTACACATCACCCCCTTCTCACTGTGGCTCTGCCACCTTCAGGTGTTCACTAACAAGTGGAGGTGAGCACTCATCACACTGGTGACCTTGTCCCAAGGTCCCCTCACTGGAGCTTTTCATCTTGACCAGTACAAGGCAGCTACTGCCTCCAGAACACATGATGTTTGCACAGAAAGTAGGGAAATCCACTTGATTCTCTACCCCTTTGTTGTTGGGGAACAGTTACATTCCATTTCAAGTAAAAATCAATTAAACTCCAAATTACAATTGATTGGTCTGGGGAGATTGTGGCTGCTCTACCCACTGCATTTCTGATGTTTTTTCTGCCCAGCATGAAGTGTGGAGCCTCTTCAGCTTCCTCACATGACTGGCACACTCTGCTTGCACCACATTTCATTTCAGTGCCAGAGCTGCCAAATGCCATCCTACCACTGGCACCTTTGCCTGCTTCTCTCTTCCTCTGTGCTCTGTAGCCTCACCTCCACAGCAACTATATCCTTCTATTTCCCTTCCCAAATAACAGCTTTAAAGCCAGGTCCACATTAGCTTGGCCTGCTGCTCTGCTCACAGTCTCCTCAGGAAGGCAAGGGGATAATCCTGGTTTGCAGCCCACTGGTTAACTTGGCTCATAGTACTTCACCTCTCTTGTTGCTGCTGGATTCTTTCTAATCAAGCTCTCAAGAGTCTTGACTGTAGCTTCCCATCTGTCCACATCTTCAGATCCTGTCAGGACTGAGGGTAAAAGACAAACAAAAGCTTTTAACAGAATGGCTGTGCTCAGGTATGTACCCCCAGGAGCCTGTCCTGCCCCAGACACGTATCACTGACTCTGCAGGACTGGCATTTACAAACCAAATTGAAACTGCTCACAAAATACAGCTCAACACTTGAGCCCAGATGAATGAAATCCCACAGCTCCTTCAGTTGGCTCAGAATAAAACCAACCCTACAGAGATCACTCTCCCAAACCCCAAGGGAAATAAAGACTCATCCTAAAAATCTCCTACCTTCAATGCAGTCTCGGATATAGACAGGAGCCTTAGTCTTGAGTTCTTTATCCTCTGACATGTCATAAGGGACAAGGTCATCATCACTGTAGAAGAAATAAAGGCAGGAGTTAAGTCTTAAAGGGTGCAGAAGCTCTTCCTTCCCCCAGCTACACACACAAAAGGGAAGAACCAGCACACACACCCTGTAACACTGCTGCTCTCAGGTCATCCAGCAGCAGAGCTGAAGCCTAGCCTGAAAAGGTTCCTTGGGAAGGTCTATGAGTACTCTGAAGCTCAGAGAAACAGCAGCTCTGTGACCAGATCTGGAACTGGATCAAGTGCAGGAAGGAGTCAGATGACCAAAAGGTTAGAAGCTGATTCTTGAGATTTATTTATTGGCAAAGTGACAGAATAAGGCATGTCCACTATTAAACTGGGCAGATGTATCCACAGTCCAGGGAACATGTACCTAAGTCCAACAGAATAAATTCAGTGGTTGTACCCAGCATGGGCTTTGCTCCCATTACTGACTAGCATACTTGTTTGCTATTTCCCACACAACATCCCACTCTGCCACCTCCCACTCAGCTGAACAAGGTCAGAAAGCACAAGATTCCCCAAGAAATACAGCTACTGACAGCTCACTTCTCCCAGAGTCTGCTCTTAAGAGCCTGCCATGGATTTTCCATTTCCTCCCAGCTTCTTGGCCTGTACCTGTCAAGCTCAGCATCTGATTCCTCATCTGGTGTCACAGGGGCTGCTGCATGTGATTGCTGGTTACCTTCTGACACTGGTGGCAGTGCTGCATCTGCTTTCTCATTCCTGCTGTGAGGAACCAGAAGTATTAAACCCAGTAAGTAGAAGTCCTTGCTCACAAGCAAGAAACTACCCACACTATAGATCCTTGCCACCCAAGCAGAATGGCAGGTCATTATTTCCACTGCAGCTTCCCACCTAGCTTGGCCAACACAAGGAACAAGGTTCTGAGAAAGAGAATGGGGTAAGGGGAAAAGAGAAGCAACACATCTTAATGGGACAGCAATAGATAATAAAAACAAAGCTAGCTGATTTGCTGTGTTCCCTCTGCATTAATTTGAACCTAGAACCACTAAGGAAAGACCTATCTGTGGTACCTGCACCACACTGCCCCACACCACGTTTCAACCTGTGAAGGGGGAAGAAACAGGCAAGAAACAGCTTTTATCAGTGCTGGTGAGGTGAATACAATAATGAAGATTTTTTTTTCCTTTCTATCTATTTCTGTGGACTTTGGCATTGCCCTTTTATCTGTCTGCTTTGCAAATGGCTGTCTCAAACAGCTGTCTCTGCTGATTGCACCCCTAAAACGGAGGGGAATAAGTCTTCTGTATTTCACTAGAGTGCTGGACAGCCTCACCTGCCAGTGACATGAAGTGCCTCATTCATCTGCTGATAAAACTAAGTGCTTCAAAGAGCCTCAGCAGATGCTATGGAAGTTAAAAGCACCAAAGAACCAGTCCATAGTCTGACAGCTATGCTAAATTCTCATCATGGATGAATGGGCTGGGAGCACATGGCCCAAATGCCAGATCTCCCAGATGGGAGCAAAAAGGACCATTTGATTCTACTCTGGGTCACACAAAGGCCCTAGAAACCACAGCAATTTCAATGCATCCTACCATTTGGATTACAGATTTAACATAACACCACCACATTGTGAGAATAAGTTGCATTATAATACTTAAGAATACATAAAACCTCTTGAAAACTGTGTGCAGTTCTAGCATGTAACTCAAAAACAGGTATGGGAAAGGGCATAAAGATGGCATGGTGATGAACAGTAGCAGCATCTTACTCATCATCTGGAAGGCTGAGGACAGTAGAGAATGGTGGAGTCTGCACCAGAAGGGACTTCAATTCTCTTGCTTCATCATCATCTTCATACTAGGTATTCAGAATAGTAATTGTTACTGGATTCTACTTGACTGCACATGTGCCCAGCATTCAACACCTGACCCTCTGGCTGCACACAGGCTGAACCATGAGCAGATGAACCCACACAAACCCCATTTGTTTCAATCACTGGGCTGCCCAGCAAGTGGCATGTGCCAGCCTGAATCTCTGTCCCTACATTTAACAGCAGCTCCTGACCAGACTCTGCCTGAATGCCACTTACAATCTTTAAAACATTTCATAAACAGCATTGCAACAGCAGGGATGATGGAGGCTTTTAAAGAATTAAAGTGGGTTAATCACATCATTCTTACAAACTCTACTGCAAATAGCAGAGCATATATCCCCATGGCCATCCTGAAAACCTCACCTCTGAGCAGGTGTTCCCCCTGTGCCAGGGACTGAATGGTCACCACTGGTTTAGGTTTGAACCACAATCTGGTTCCAGTCCCCTCATGCAGGATGATAACCCTCTATCAGTCCTTTATGACACTGAGCCTTGCCACAAGATTGTGCTCTCAGTCACCTGGCTGAGATTCCTACACAACTGTTTTCTGCAAATAGATACCCTCTCTTTCTGAAAGTGTTACTGCCTCTCCTTACCTCCAGGTAACCACAGAATCATAGAATGGCCTGGGTTGGAAGGGACTCCAAGGATCATAGAGCTCCAACCCCCCTGCCACAGGCAGGGCCACCAACCTCCAGGCCTGGAGCTACACAAGGCTGCCCAGGGCCCCATCCAACCTGGCCTTGAACACCCCCAGGGACGGGGCATCCACTACTTCTCTGGGCAGCCTGTTCCAGCCCCTCACCACTCTCTCTGTAAAAAACTTCCCCCTAAGATCTAATCTAACCCTTCCTTCCTTTAGTTTTAATCCATCCCCCTTGTCCTGCCATTATCTGCTCTTTTAAAAAGTTGAATCCCCTCCTGCTTATCAGCTCCCTTCAGGGACTGGCAGGCTGCAATGAGGTCCCCCCACAGCCTTCTCTTCTCCAGGCTGACCCAGCCCAGCTCCCTCAGCCTCTCTTTGTAGGGCAGCTGCTCCAGCCCTCTGATCATCCTCGTGGCTCCTCTGAACCCTCTCCAACAGCCCCACATCTTTCTTGTATTGGGGGCCCCAGCTCTGGACACAGGGCTCCAGATGGGGCCTCACAAGGGCAGAGCAGAGAGGGACAATCCCCTCCCTGTCCCTGCTGCCACCCCTCTGCTGATGGAGCCCAGGATCCCATTGGCCTTGCGAGCTGCCAGAGCCACTGCTGGCTCATGTTCAGTCTCTCATCCACCACAAAATCATAGAACAGTCTTGGTTGGAAGGGACCCTTTAGATCATCAAGTCCAGCCATCACTGTAACCTGCCATCCATACTAAGCCATGTCCCTCAGCACCACATCTAACCCTCTGTTAAACACCTCCAGGGATGAAGACTCCACCACTTCCCTGGGCAGCGTATTCCAGTGCTTGACAACCCTCTCTGGAAAGAAGTTTTTCCTAATATCCAATCTAACCCTACCCTGGTGTAACTTGATGCCATTTCCTCTTGTCCTATCACTTGTCACTAGGGAGAAAAGGTCAGCCCCCACTTCCCCACAACCTCCTTTCAGGTAGTTCTAGAGAGCAATTCAATCTCTCCTCAGCCTCCTCTTCCCCAGACTAAACCACCCCAGTTCCCTCAGCGTACCATTTATTCTCCAAAAGAAGTGTTGGAGTTTGCTGTAATGCTCTGGATCAACTGCTTTACAGCTTTTATTTCCATGAAGCCCCTCACACCAGACTTCAATTCCATGACAACCTTCACCTGAAACTTGAGGACTGGGCCATCAGTGTTTATTCTTGAACTGATGCTCTCAGCCACGATCATCCCCAGGCGCCGCACTTGTGGAAGGCTGCTGTCCAGGTGGCACTTCACACCCTCCATCATGCCTGCAAGCAGCTCTGGAAAACACCCAAAACCAAACAGTGCATGGGACAGTGACACAAACAAACCTCCACCTTCATGCCAGTTCCCTGAGAGGGCATGGTTAGCTCCTCACCACTCAGTGATGACCACAAAGACAGGAAGGGCCCACCCAGCTGGGACCTGTCTCTCTACCATGGCAGCACTGCCCCTCAGCACCAGTATCAGAAACCCAAGTGTTTTCATGGTCAACAAAATGTCACATCACATTCCAAATCTAGAATAATTTGACTTTCACTGAAACAAAAAGGGATGTTAAGTCAGTCTTCAGCTTGGTTGTAGAATGATTCAAAGACTCACTTAAGTGAAACATCAACCTTGTGTAGCTCCAGGCCTGGAGGTTGGTGGCCCTGCCTGTGGCAGGGGGGGGGGAGCTCTGTGACCCTTGGGGTCCCTTCTAACCCAGACCATTCTATGATGACATTTTGAGGAAGCCACAAATTCTGACCAGTACAACTGTGGAGGGAGAAATTCCCCTCATCACCTGGGTAAGCTGAACCAGGCAGGTAGCACCAGTACTCTCAGCCCAGAGAGAATGATGGTTGCCAGCTTCACCAGGCAGGCTTACTGCCATTACACTGACCTACTTCAACTCAGAAAAGCTTATCTTTCCAAGTGCTGTTGGATTAAAAAACCCAACCAAATGATACAACTACAGTACTGTCATTTACTAACAGGTCATTTGTTAAAGAAGAATTAATTCTAAAAAGAAACAGATGAAGAGGTTCTGTAAGTCAGCCTCCTCCACTCCCAAAAGCCACTGACACCAAGAAAATAACTCCAGACATTGGGAGAGAAAAGGGTTGGTATTGCAGCAGAAGCTTTAGACCAGGAGCTCACTGTGCTGTGCACTGTGTCAGTGTGGAACAGGGGGCCCTGGCTGGTACATCACTACCTGACTGAGCTCACACTGAGGGGAGCAGAATCATACAACAGTCTGGGTTGAAGAGATCTCAAAGCTCACACAGTCACAGGTAGGGACACACCCCACCAGCCCAGGGGGCCCAAATCCCTCTCCAACCTGGCCTTGAACCCTGCCAGGGATCCAGGGGCAGCCACAGCCTCTCTGGGCACCCTGTGCCAGGGCCTCCTCCTCCTCCCCAAGAAGGATTTCTTCCCAATTATCTTAATTGCCCCTCCCAGCAGCTGAAAGGCCATTCCCCTTGTCCTGTCCCACCCTGCCCCAGTCACCAGCCAGCTCCAGCTTTCATGGAGACCCTCAAGGGACAGGAAGGTGCTCTGAGGTCTCCTCAGAGCCTTCTGTTCTCCAGGCTGAACCACCCCAACTCCAGTCTGTCTCCAGAGCAGAGGTGCTCCAGCCCTCAAGTCACCTTTCAGGCCTCCTCTGGGCTCACTCCAACAGCTCCACCTCCTGGTCCTGGAGACCCCTGAGCTGGATGCAGCACTGCAGGGGGATGTTCCCACAGTGGAGCAGAGGGGCAGAATCCCCACCCTCAGCCTGCTGGTCGTGCTGCCAGGGATGCAGCACAGGATATGGTTGACTTTCTGGGCTGCAAGTGCACATTGCTGCCTCATGTTGAGCTTCTTGTCCATCAACACCACGAAGGAATGCACATGGACAGTCAGACAGTAATCAAGCAGCTTTCCATCCTGGTGTACTTTCCCCTGTCCCCTTTGGAGCTCCAAAAATAAGACTATAAATTGCAAACCATGCCATTCCTCTAACCACTCCCAGAGTCAACCCTTGTTTCCCTGTGACAAAACTTTAAGGTTCCTAAACCACCAGGTTCAGGTAAGAACTTCAGTTCAAAGATGAGCCTCTCTGATGTAATAATTTAAAGCTATGCACTTGGAATTTTACCAGTGCTGAAGAAAGAGAGGATTCCAGCAGGTGACCCTGTTTACCAAAGACAGGACAATTTTGTTCATGCATAGATTAAAACCATAAAGCTTTCTACTCAGAATCACTAATTTGAAAAAGACCTTTGAGATCAGGTCCAACCATAGCTGTCCTCTTCTAAACCATATGCCTGAGCACATCACCTACCCATCTTTTAAATACATCCAGGGCTGGTGACTCAACCCCCTCCCTGGGCAGCCTGTGCCAGTGCCTGATAACCCCTTCAGTGAAGAATTTTTTCCTAACATCTGATCTGAACCTGCCCTGGTGCAGCTTGAGCCCATTCCCCTCATCCCATCACCTGTTGCTTGGGTGAAGAGACCATCACCCACCTCTCTACAACCTCCTTTCAGGTAACTGTAGGCAGTGATAAGGTCTCCCCTCAGCCTCCTCTTCTCCAGGCTGAACACCCCCAGCTTCCTCAGCTGCTCCTCAGAGGATTTGCTCTCCAGCCCCTTCCCCAGCCTGGTTGCCCTTCTCTGGACTCACTCCAGGACCTCAAGGTCTTGCAGTGACTCAAAGTCAGATCTTCTGCTGAACAACTTTAACCCCTGCTCCTCCCACTGCCTCACCTTGTCTGCAGCTCTCAATTTCAGGCTCCTTCAGGTGGGAGAGGCAGATAAGGATGGCCTTGCTAATGTACTGCTGCTGCTCAGGTGGAGAATGTTTCACAGCACTGCTGCTGCCCCAGGTCTCCAACAGTTCCTGCAGCACCTGAAACAGAGAACAAGTGGGCTTGAACTGATCCCTATATGATCTTAAAAAAGTAATCTTCTTTTAGAAGCCCATTTTTGAAACAAGCTTTCATACAGCACACTGTGCATATTCTGATGACCCTCTGGTCCTCATGCTTCCCAGTGAACTACACAGTCCCTACTGACAGAGCTAAGTTTGTTTTTCAGGGCCCAGAATGTACTGCACTTGCTCAACTGAGAATTCCACACCACCTTCATTTCATATACTGTTAAACAGGATGGGATTTTTTATTGAGAAGTGACAAATTATATACAGAGCAGTGTTATTGTCAAAAAAGTTTGATACTCTATGGCTTTAGTCCAATCTTATACAGCTGCCAGTACTTCTGGGTTATTGGAATAACAGAACAAGCTAGCACCAAAAAAACTTCAAGTAATTGACACAACAGTAGAGGTTTCCAGAGATACAAGTGTCCTAAGAAGTGCCACCACACTGCTGACTTGGAAAGTATCTGCAGCCCCACTGAGGAAGAGGTAAATGAGAGAGGTTCTGAAGCATCAGCCATTTAGCTCACAGGTAGTTCTCAACCAACTCGACATCTTACTGCCATCTGCCCAGCCACACAACCATGGGATGGCAGAGGAAGCCAAGAAGGATGGAGGACATCTGTCAGAATCCAAGCCTCAGTGGTTTCTGCTACTTGGAAGACAATTTACCAATTAAATATGCCAGCAGTGCAGAAAGTCCTTGCTTTGTAGATCACAGTTTACTTGTGATATGGTAGGACTTCCCTCACTCTCATGAGCAGCAACAGAAGCACCTTAGAGAAGTACCAAAACTGTGCACCCCACAGACACAGGGAGTACAGTATCTTCCACCAGGAACCTCACCAACAGCATCACTTAACCTTACTTTGACCAGTAGAGGACGCCGCTGGCCATCCAGGGACAGGTAGCCAAGGAGGTTCTGTAGCACTGCTGTCTGCAATGAAAGCCATGAGTCTTGCTTTAACTGGGCATAAACCTGTCAACCAGCAACAACAACTGTGTATTTTTACACCATTTAGCTTTTCATTCTAAGGGACTGGTGGACAACACTCAAAAGACACCAGAGCATGCACCTGTAGAGAGACCCACACCACACACACATTGCTGATGGGATACATGGGAAAATGGGGCAGGGAGGCAGCATTTTACCATCAAAAACAAATCAGCACAGTCCTAGGCTAACACAGAACACCAAGTCAAGAGAGCATCCCTCACAAGCACATCACAAGCTGCAGAGTGTTTCCCAGCACCTTGTGACAAACTTAGGGCACAGATTAAAAAAAAAAAATTAACTCCCAGCCCTTTGTCTCATCTCTTCAATCTAATTCTTATTCCTGAAGGTGGGTCATGGCTTCTTCAGGCTCTTCTTTCAGATTCTAAATTAACTCCCCAGAACACCAGAATTATGTGGAAATAACCACTTGGTTCTAGAAAAAGAGTAATTCTCCTCATCGCCACCAACCCTGAGAGAGCACAGGAATCCCATGGCTTCAAAGCAACTGTTTGCTACTCCCTCTTCAGTACATTCAGCTGAGGGGATGTAAGTGAACAGCTGCACAGCTCAGGCACAAGTGGAGACTGAGGGCTCAATTCAGAAGGTGTTAAATCTTACTCAGAAAGCCCTGGGGCTCAGCTGAGAAATGCTGGCACCTTGGAAGAGCAGGGTGTTACCACACCACTGTTCAGCACAGGGTCCTTACCGTGTGGCCATACTGCAAGAGCAGCAGCTTTTGGGTCATCACAAATTGAGCTTTCTTGTTTTTCAGGACCAGGTTCCCCAGCAACCTAGACAAGACATCTGCCCTAGCAAGACAGGGCAATAGCAACACGTTAGGAATTCATGAAATGCTGCCACACTGCCACTCATCAGGGGAAACTCTGTGAGCAGGTCTCTTCAATGAAGTCTCTGAACCACCTCTATGCTTTAAAAGTGAGTCAGTAATTGCAGAGAATGTTTTCACTTTTCTCTTTCACCACATAGCACTTCAAAGAATGGTGCAGGCTCTACCTGAGGGGGAACAATCAGCTAAAATGCTGAAGTCTCTGAGGGAATGGCACTGTAAGAAACCACCTACACACACATCAGCATCTTTCACACACCAATTCTCAAAGTATTTGTGAAAAATAAAAAAAACCCCAGCCTTTGCTCTGGACCAGAGAAAAGCAGAGTTCTTACCCAGGTGTTGCCTGCACAAGCCCAAGGACCACTGCTTCCATCCAACGGTCTGGCACACATTCAACCAGTCGCCAGCACATCCTTTGCCAGATGCAGTCTGACTTGGTGAGATCTGTGAGGTGGGGTACCAAAACGCTCAGGATTTCCTCTGAAGTGGAAGAGAAAAGCAGGTGAATGCACCAGATGGACAGGATAATGGTACTCAAGGTCAGACTGCAAGATCCTTACAAGACAAAGATTAAAAAAAATACAGTTTGCAGTTCTAAATTGTTCCTGTGGTAAAAACTAAGCTTAACAGCCTAAGGAACCTGCAAATATTCATCACCACAGTAAACAGCTTGAAAATCTTCCCCCTTCCTTCCCAGTCTTGTTAACTACTGCATTCACTGGCTTCAACGTCCTAAGCAAAGCCAGGCTGAAGGCTACTCACATGAGAAGGCTATTACACATGGGCAGTGATTTATGCTGGTATTTACAAGGTGCCTACAGGCCACTGGCTGAAAAGCTCTCAAAGAGCATTTACTAGTTGGTCCCTAAACAGCAGGATGGGAAGATTAATAACCTCATCAGTTTTTGAGAGAACAGATCACACTCATGTGAGCTGACAGAGAAGCACTGGCATTTATCAAATATGTAGGTGAGTAGTCTCAGGGAGCAGAAAGGAACCCGTACAGCCCAGCTCACAGAGCCCCAAAGTATTAACTGTTCACTCTCTGACTCTCCCTGGTGATCATCATCAGTTTTCCTTCCATAGCAATACACCTGAACAGACTTTCCCCCTCCCCAGAAGAGCACTGTAAACCACTCACTCTGTCTCCCATGAACGCACACCTTCCCCAGGACCTGGGAAACAAAAGAGATGGAGCAATCCAAGCCACCTGAGAGAAAACAGACACAAGTTGAACAGGAGCATCCCTGGCATCCTCCAAACAACCTTCTACAAGTACTCTTAAGTCTGAAAACACAGATTAACTTTTTTCTCTTCAAGCATCATCACCTCCTCCCTCCACCACCTGCCTTCAGGCACAAAACTGTACCTGGTATTATTTACACACAGTGAGAGGCAGAAGACTAAGTAGCTCAGTCCCACTTTACCACTACAGTACCAAAGTCACTGGCTCATTCAGTACCCTTTAAATCTGCCATACAATTACTTCAGCAAGACCAAATGATGACAATTAAGTTTTGACAACAGATTGCACTATTTGACAGCTTGTAGGATTGCAGCTTTCAGTGGGATTTTAAAAAGCCTCAGCCATCTTCCTCATTCCTAGTATCTCATGCTTTTAAAACACCACCAACAGCCTGAAGGAGGAACCTAAGGCTCTGTAATACCCATTATCTGCATCTCAAGCATCAGCCAAGGGGGTCCACACACAAAACACTACTTCAGAAGAGCCACCTCCATTGCAGCCCCCCTGCTATCTTACCTCTTAGAGACTCTGAGATCTTCTGCAGCACCTGGATAACTGCACCACCCAAGAGAGGGAAGTAGTTCTGTGGGAAGAATACTGGTGGGTTTTTCCCCTGGAGTTTGTTGCTCACATGATCTGGCAAACATACAATCTTGTTGAGCAGGGCCTCCTGTAGCTCAGGTGAGCCAGCCTGGGCTTGCTGCTGACAGACCTCCCACATCAGAGCTGAGATCCGTCCCTCCTGCAGGAACCTTTCCAGCACCTCAACGACCTCCCTGGGCTGAAAGCTGGAGCTGGAGGGAAGTACCTGGAGTCAGTCCCCATCCCTCTGAAGGGGTGCACACACTACTGGAGGGGGGGGGTGGGTTGTTGCAGTGTCATCACTGCAATACGGCTGCTAAATCATTAATTATTTTAATCAAACCCAGATTAAAATCAAAGGGATTTAAAACCTTTGTACCCCTGCGGTTTCCTCGGCTCCTAACGTTCGGGGATACCCGGCCAGTCCGGCCGCAGACAGCTCCGTCACCTCTGCGGGACACACCAACACCGTGTGCGGGCTTAACACAGGCACTCGGGGGTCCCGGGGCAGAGCAAGGCCTTCCCCGCCCCGCTCACTCGTCTCAGGCACACTCCCGTTTCCCCAGCCCCCCTCTGAGGAGGACGTGCCCCGCCCGGATCTTCAGGCCACCGCGCCGAGGGACGCCCGCCCCCGCCCTCCTCCCACGGGGCAGCGGGCCCGGAGCCCCGGCCGGGCTCGCAAGGAGCCGCCCGCCCCACCCCCGCTGAGACCCAAGGAGAACCGACCCCGGGGAGCCGAGGGCTTCCAGCAGGACGCAGAGGGCGAGGCCGGGCGGCCCCTCCAGGAAGCAGCTCTGCCACACGCCCTCGGGCCGCGCCGCGCGGGGCACGCCAGCCAGGCTCCGCAGGAAGGCACCGAAGAGAACCCGCTCCCGCTCCCCGAGGGCCGCCGCGCCACCCGCCGCCACCAGAGCGTCCCGCACGGCGCCAAGGGCCGCCACCGCGGGCCCCTCACGGCCACGCTCCAGCGCCGCCACAGCCTCCCGCAGGCTGCGNGGAGGAGGCGGAAACCCCGCTTCGCCCGCCCTCGGCGGCAGCCGAGTGACGCCAAGTAACAGTACCGCCCCAGCAGGCCTTAAAGAGACAGGCACCGTGTGCGGGGGGGACGGGAAGCGCGGGTTTAAACCCTAAAAGTCCCCAGGTCAAAGAGCCTTGGCGGCGCTGCTTCTGGGCTACATAGGGAGTTTCAGGCCAGGAATGTGTTTCAGTCCTCATACCTTTGGTGGGCGAGCTCTGGCTGGGTATCTGGCACGTTTCAGTGTGAATGCTGGTCAAGCCAAGGACAGGACACAGGGAAATACTGGGATGGTTCCCTTGGAAAGGAAAGCCCATACACACCCAGCACTGCGGCACTCATAGGCGGCCTGACTTCATTCAGGCCACGATAGTCCACTGGCAGCCTCCACCCTCCACTGGACTTCTTCACTGGCCAGATTGGACTGTTGAAGGGTGAGCGGGTTCTACCAGTCGCTCCCTGACTCTCCAGTTGATGAATTAGGTTCTGAATGGGAATCAGGGAGTGTCAGTTGGTGCAGTATTGTCTTCTGTGCACTGCCATGGTAGCAGCTGGTACCCGCTGTTCTTTAGCAGCCCCACAATAGCAGGGTCTTCTGACAGTCCGGGCAGAGGAGACAGTAGTTCAGTTTCTTCTGTCTCTAAGGCAGCTATCCCAAAAGCCCACCGGTACCCTTTTGGGTCTTTGAAGTACCCTCTCCGGAGGAAGTCTATGCCCAGGATGCACGGAGCCTCTGGGCCAGTCACAATGGGGTGCTTTTCCCGGTCATTCCCAATTAGACTCACTTCAGCTTCCAGTAGAGTCAACTGCTGGGATCCCCCTGTAACTCCAGAAATAGAGATGGGCTTGGACCCTTCATAGTTCAATGGTATTAAGGTACACTGGGCACCAGTGTCTACTAGTGCTTGGTACTCTTGTGGATCTGATGTGCCAGGCCATTGGATCCACACAGTCCAATAGATCCAATTATCCCTTTCCTCCACCTGGCTGGAGGCAGGGCCCCTCTAATCTTGCTCATTGTATTTGCTGTTTCCTTTTTGCAAGAAAGACTTAGAGGTCCCTTCAAGAGGGTCACAAGTACAATGACAATCACACAGTCTGGTGGGCTGTCTACTGGAAACTGGTGCAGCATTTTTCTTGAAGGAATCTTTTTTTTAACCTGTTTTTCCTTGCAGCTCATTCACTTGGGCTCGAAGGGCTGAGGTCTATTATGGCCAGCGAGTTGGCATACAATGCTGGTGCACTCCACACAAACTTGTGCCACATGGGTCAGGAACACGGGACTTCATCGGGATCAGTGGGCAGCTGTGGGTCATCAGGATCATAGTAGACCATTTCTCACACAGCTAACTCCCTCAAATACTGAATACCCCGCTCCATGGTTGTCCACTTGCCTGGCTGACACAGGGCATCTTCAACGAATGGGTATCTTTCCCTTACACATGATAGAAGTTGCTTCCAGAGGCTGAGGGCTTGGGATTACTTTCTGATCGCCTTGGCAATGCCGCCTCCTCTCAACAGTGACCCCAGCTGCCTGGCCTCCCTGCCTTCTAATTCCAGGCTGCTGGCTCCATTATCCCAGCATTGGAGTAGCTAAGTGATCATGTGCTCCCCTGGGAGGCAGCTGAAATATTTTCTCATGTCCCTTAGCTCACTCAAAGACAAGGATCGGGTTATAACCTCTGGTATCACCTCTTCTTCAGGTTCTCATGATGGTCCTGGTTCATCACCACCATCATTTTTCATGATGCAGACTGATTTCTCAGTGTATTTCTTCTTCTATATAGGGGCAACTGATACTGGTATCAGGTGGCTTCCTGACTGGACTACATGGTCAGCCTCTGAGCTTTGAGTAGCTGCAGTGCTTGTGGTGGGGACTGGAGGAGCTGCAGTCTCTGAAGCTGGAGTAGCCATAGTGCTTGTGGGAGTTGGAGGAGCTGCACCCTCTGATGTCTGAGTAGCTACAGTGATTGTTGTAGGGGTTCTTTCTGGCTCAGCTACAGTCTCAGTTTTTGAGGTTTGGGTAGCCACAGAGTCTGGGGATTTGTTTTCCTTGTCTGGATATTTGCTCATACTGTCCCATGAACCATGCCACCCCTGAAACTTCAGCCCCAGGGAAAATCTCCTGACAATACTCTTAAAACAATTTCTTGCAACACTTCAAACTAGAACAACACTCAGGAGAATAAGCAACAGATACATGCTAGTCTGAACAACCCAGGATAATCAAAGTTATTAAAGTAACAATTCTGAAGGAAAAAGGGAAAGAGGAAGCATCCCCCCCCAAAGGCTCCTGTCTTCCCCATAAATTGAGTGCCATTATTGAATAAAGCTATGCAGCCCAATAGTTGGAGATGACAGAAATGCCACATATACTC
>VZTU01006697.1:9978-30117 GCA_013400835.1 Zapornia atra
TAAAAAAGAGAATAGGGGCTGGTTTTGGTTTTTTTTTATTGGGGGGGGGGGTTGGGTTTTTTTTGTTTTGTTTTGTTTTGTTTTGTTTTTCCAGTTTATATGGGAGAATCTCACTTATTTGCACATTTGTGCAAGATTTTGGACCATTTTTTTCAGGCACTACAAATATCTTCTGTGGCTTGAACTTGACTTGGTAGTCCCAAGTTTGTGTTTTAATACTGCTGCTTATTATACCTATATTTTATTTGTTCCTTTCCTACCTTCTAATAAAGAAATTTAATCTGCAAGGATAAAAAAGACAGGAGAGGAAAGCCTTACATAATGTAATTCATGCAAAAGTGCTGTAAGTGGCTCATTAAGATCTAGTTTTGACATATGGGCTAAATTAAGACTTTAAATAGTGCAATACATCTTTTAATGCAAAAGAAAGAGTATAAATGAGACTCAATTAATGAGCGGAAAATGTAAAAGACATTCTGGAAAAGCTATCAATTGCTTACTAAAATAAACCAGCAAAATTAATAGATAATGACTCTTGCAGCTCACTGTCATGTCCTCTTAACCACAACATCAATCAGAAAAAAACACACTTATACCCAGTTATTTTACTTATTGAAGCTGCATGGATGAACACTCTGATGAGGATAATTGCAACTCTTTTCAACTGCCAACACAGAGGTACATTTGGACTTTGGATTAAAAAAAAAATGTTATTCCTTCCAGCCCCACGTGTTCACACATGGCTCCCTGCTCCTCAAGTAACAGAGAAGCATCTATCAGCAACTCTTGAACCCTCAAGGAGAGGGATGGTTTCTGGTTCCTCCTCCTGATCCAGGGAGGCTCTGCCTGCCTCCCAGGCTGCTCCTCCTGCAAGAGGAGACAGGCTGTGAAAGGATGGATGGTGGAGCCGTTCCACAGCAGGCAGTCCAGAAGGAAGAGGAAAATCACAGAGGGGAAGGATGGGGCAGGTCTCTGCCACAATTTGGTGGCACCGGTGTAATGATTTGTCTTCCCCAGGGACAGGGGGCACAAGGCAGCAGGACACATCATTGTGTGTTTAGGCACAAAATTATTGAGACAACAGAAGGTTTTATTTCCTTTCCTGTAACTGTCGATACCAGCGCTATTACCATCTTGTGAGATAAACAATTCACTTCAGGCTTCATCAATTTTATATCATGCTTACAGAAGAAAAACTGCTGAGGTGTGTGATTATTTATATTACTGTTATGAATGGTGACTTTAGCACTAACATCCCAAAACAATGTATAGCTCTGCTTAACGTGGTGCAAAAGCCATGCGTGATAGTTGCCATTTCATCTTAGAAAACTACCATTTAGCTCCACAGAGAAAAGTGGATTTCTTTTTTCTTTCCTTTTTTTTTTTTTGACAAATCATGCAAAATATTATTTCTGATCTTTTATCTACTTGTATGAAGATGTTTTTCTGTTGCAGTGCTTTTAATTACTCCTAAAAATCTAGCTAAACATATATCTAATGTTCTACTGCTCTTAGCAGTGCTTTGAACTTCAGCAAAACTTTTTGTATTATTACTTATTTTAACCAGTTTCTGTCAGAAATATTGCTCTAGGATGGCTGTTTTCTTGTGCTTTTGGGATTTTTTGGAGGGTTTTTCTGGTTTTGTTTTGTTTTGTTTTCCTGCCTTCCTTCTTGATGCTTATCATGTAAGTGGTACTTTCGGATTCTGCTTTTATATAACAATTACTGTAACACTGTTTCTGAGACTGCTGGAATGCTCTTGCCTGCTGTCTATGCAGTAGTTTCTCTGTGTCTTCAAACATTTCTGACTTCTTTTCCCCATTAATTTTCCTTCCAGTTCTGTTTGGCATGCTGCTGGAAATGGTTATACACCAGTATTTCAAAGAAGGGCAGGTGAAGGCAGAAATTGCATCAATAGAACAGACCTAATATAACCTACCTTCAGATTAGAAATTATAATCTGAAGAATCTGAAAGATCCTCACTCTGAAACTCATCAGATAATAGAGAAACCCTCTTTGGAGAGGAAATGTAGGGCCTGACCTTCAGTAAACTTCCAATAGCAATAAGCATTGATACTTTCAAAGCATTTCAGATTTTGCAAACTCATATTTTCACTAAACATATTTCTCTTGTTTTAAAAAAACATTGTTTTCTCTCTCCAAAACCTGCTTGTTTTGGAGACACACATAGCAAATTGTAAATTTGTGCTAACATTCTTGAATATATTATCTGCTGGAGATAGAACTATGAGCAATTAATGACAAGCCTACAGAAACATGGACTTATGGAGGTCTTTATGTGTATATACTGTTTCTTTGTGCTATATATATCTGCTTTCTTCCCCTTACAGCCTACCCTGTACCACTTTCTCCAGAGGAAAGATGGAGAAACCTGGCCACTCAGATACATCTACTTTCTTATAACTGCACACATTTGACTGGCCTGAATCTTTCTATCTGTAGTTTATCATAACCTGTCTAATTGTGCTACTTTTCTTTGGTTACAGTTTAAGTATTTTAAATAAAGAGCAAAGATACATTTATGTGTTCTGGGAGCCTCACGCAACTAAATAATAATTCAGTTAGGTCATTCATAGAATCTCAAGGATAAACAGTGCAATCTTTTAGGCATAATTTGTCATTGTGGCAAAGCATGACTGAAAGCAAAATATCAGAGTCAGAGTCTTGAATGTAGAGGAAAAGAAAACAGTTTTAAAGCAAATTAAAATATTACAATTAGAGTAACATTTCAAGAACTGGATAGAAATAGATGAAGAACATTACATTTGAACATTGATGAACCACTTAAACAATAAGATTATGCTACAGATAGGATTTTTTTTTTCCCCCACAGGAAAAGCTCATTAGGCAGAATATTTTGTAAGACAAACCCAGATATTGTGGTGTTTATTAAAGAATAGTTTAATCATTATATGGGAGCAAATCACAGTATATGACTTATTTTGATCTGCCAAGAATGTAGGAGAAAAGAAAAATGTTAAGCAATAGGGTAATGTGTTCACTGTGATCATCATAGGCGGGGCAAAAAATAATTTACAGTATTCTAAGCAAGAGAACATGAGGACAGATATCAGGGGGAAAATGTCTAACAGCGAGAGTAAGTGTTCTTCATTAAAACACAACGAACATTGAGATGGGGTGATTAATATAATGTGAGTTTACAATCTGATGTAACAAGAAAAAGTTTGAGAGTGGTGGAAGTCCAGATGTGGGATGAAAGTTGTGTAATAACATTTGGCTTTCAGATCAGACTATTCAAACACCAATCAGCAACGTTTTGAGTTCAGCTGCTTCTGCCTTTGAATAAACAAATGATCTAGTAATGTCTTAAGGCCCACCCCTGTTTTATTTCCCATGATTCCAGGGTTCTGGGATATGAGGTCACCATGTCTTTTAATATCAGAAGGTTTCCAGAAAAAAATTGTTCCAAAAATCTGTTTTCAACAATGTAATAATTATCTTTAGTCACTCCTTCTACCTAATAACTATCATTTAGAGATTGTTTTATACTTCATGGATGAAGACATTTTCAGTCTTCAGTAGTTTTTAAACCTACTGCATGCAATGTGGAAGGAAGCACACTTTTTTGTTAAACTTCCCTCTAGACTTTGAAATTTTTTAAATCTTATTTCAGTGGCCTCAGAATATGTTGGATTTTTTCTATTCCTGTTCTTTTGCCTTTGTTACCCTTCAGCAACATCAGATACTATGGCATCAAAACTATTAAGGACAGTGATTTTGATTTGCACTGGTGACTGCAGCAGCTGGGCCTCATTTGAAACTCTGGCTGCATTCAGAGTTGTTTAAAAGATTTGTAAAAAACATAATGCTTTCTGTCCTTCCCGGATCGTGAAAGACCATCTAACAAGGGCTGAGCTCAACTGACCATTTACAAAACATTGTTTTCTGAAAATAAGTGTAGTAGAACAATCAATAATTTTTTAGAAAAGTTATTTCACTTCTGGATTAGGATTAGGATTAAGCTAACAGGATTTATGAGGTTTCAGACCCCGGTCATATAGAAATTACAGTTTTAGGAATATGTTGTTAGAATGTGCTATTCACACCTACACAGAATTAAATAACTACGTCAGGTCAACCAAACAAAAGTATAAGCCAATAAACTTGTTTCACATATTCACAGAAATACCTGCATTTTTGCATGAAATCTTTGAGGCTGGAGTACTGATGCCAAGAGCACGAGGCTTATTTTTAATATGCAGGTTTATCCATTTTAAATAAAAGACCTTGCACAACTCCCAAATGCTTTTTTTTTGCTCAAAGATAAATAGCCCATTGGCACTTATGGAATATCCTACAGTGCTTTACATCAACAAAAGTTACTATCATAGGAATTTGAGTGCATTTTTACTTCACATTGGATTATTATTTATGTCATCCCTGCAGATATATGACTCCTCTACCACATATTTTCATTAAGATTTAATAGGTTATTCCTAATGAGTTGGCTTGCTTTTTTTGCAGTTTTTTTCCCATAGTAGCACTTGTTTCTAGATAAAATCATATTTTTAAAATAGGGTAACTCAGTGACATTTTGTGGTGCAGCATGTGTTTCTGAACTGTTAGCAAAGTAGTACTAAGGAGATAATATCTTACAAAGGTTGGACTACTCTCTATTTTTCATGCAGTAGTATAATAAGAAACAACATGACAGGCTGGGAGGAAGAACCTTGAAGTGGTAACTACCTGCACAGAAATGAAAAATGGAGGGAAAGAAGTTGAGTGACCTTCCTCTGTCATATGTGTCATACTCGCAGATCAATGATCAATTCTAGCAAGACACAGGTATTTGCCTTAGTGACCTCAACTTGCTGTTGCTGGTGGGTGTCAGTTATTGCTGTAAAGAATAAAAAGAAGAGGTGGATTGATGATAAATAAGAGAATGGAGAGGAGAAAAAAAGAAGACAGTTGGATAGAAATCTCCATACAGTATGAATTCTTGAAGAAGGACTGTTGGCCCAGCAAGTGTCATATTTGCTGATTTTTCCTTTTCTTTTTTTTCTGTTCTTTTTCTTTGTGTGTATGTGTGTGCAAGTATCTGCAGTTTCATGAGTTTTGTTCTCATGCAAAAAACTATATGCCTACTACGTTTTCTGAATTATAAAACTAAGAATGATTCTGATGAAAGAATAGTTAATTCAGCACTTACATATCTCTTACATGGAAGTCAAACAAAGAAATAACTTAGCAATGCACAGCATTACTCTGTTTCCAAGAAAAGGAGCCATGTAACTGCTTTACTCTGAGTTTCAAGTAGACTGGTATTTTTTGAACTCCAGTATTGTCAAGGAGATGAGTGAATAAATAGCTTTGTCACAGATTTCTTTGTTGTCTAATTTATCAGTTGTGGTTGTGATCCAAACTAGAAACCCCTTAATTCACATAATTTTTATCTGCATTCCATTTTAAAACCAGAACAGCAACCAAAGAACAACTCAAGATATTAATATTTAATTGCTTCTTCTGTGTGAATCAAAACCAACGCCAAAATGAGTGACCTAGCTTAATGATGGGTACAGGGATGATAAAATGTATTAAAAAGATGCAGTGGTATAAAAATTAAAGTTAAGAAGAAAGATATAAACATAAAGATATACCTAAAGATATGAAGATAGGAAGTTATAAAGATACAATGATAGATAAAAAGACATAAAATAAACTCCTCAATTCTTATATGGTAGAGAATTTTCACCTTCCATGTTTACCGACAGGAAATCTCATGAGGCATATCAGAACTCAAATGTATTTTAATGTCTAAGACAAGTTCTGATGTAAAGATTTAAAACCCCTTCATATTTGCAGTCCACTTTAACTTTTGTCTCCAGTGTGTGTCTTGCTTTTCACTCTCTTGAACATAATGCACAAAAAGAATATTTAATTTCAGCATAAAGAGAAGCTTCCCATTGGAACGCTTTGTACTGAACAAAATACCTATCCATGTAATTCTGCCTGCTGAATATAATCGTAAAGCACTGTACATGCTTGTTGGGTTTCTCTAATTGACCAAATATGAATTAGCATGAGCAAGGGCTGTAGTCTGGCTCTAAAAGGTTCTTATGGGTGATTTGCACATTATATCTTTGACTGTCACTTGCTCATCTCTCTAATGGCTATTCCTTCTTTTCCTGCATGCACTGGATACAGGCAGCTTCATACAGCACTGGGGATTATGCCCTCTGCCAAACTGCATGTCTCTGCCCTGGAGGATGCTGAATAGGTGCATCTGAGCCAGTTAGGGGGACAGATCAGAATCTATGCTTTCACTGGGTTGCCAAGGGTATTTACACCCTCACCAAGCACACAAAGGTTTTTGAATCTTACTTTTCTTCTCTGCTTGTGGGAGCTACAACTGTATCCTGCTCTGTATTCAGTTTTGTGGCAAGGACATGTTTAGGTTTATATAAATAGGAGTTATAGAAATAAAATAGGTGCCAAGAATTGGGAAATGTGTAGACATACACAAATACACACCCATATACATGCACATATACTTGCCTGTTCGCATCCAAAATCAATACTGCCAAGCTTTCTTACATCATCCTGTAAATGGGAAAACAGAATTTGACACAGATTATCTTGAATGTGGCAGGGATCAGTTAACCAAAAATATGGTTTAAAGGCCAAGACACATGAATCACATGGAAGTTGACTGGCTTTATCATGGAAGTGGATTGTTATCAATGCAAGCAGGCATCTGGCTGCATTCATTTTTATTTACTCTGCTGGGTTTTTTTATGGATGCAAAGCCATTTTACCAAGACAAATGGAGTGGTAAATATAATAAACTAAATGCTTATTGTATGAGAAAAGAAATGGTTTCAGGCTCTTTCTGTAGAAGTAAAAGGCCTGGAAGATATAGCTTTTGTTTCTTCTAAAAGATAGACACCAAAGACTGAAGGAAAAATAAAAACCTTTCTGTGAAAAAAAAAAAACCACAAATAAACAAACCAGTGGTTACAAAGGTTCGGGGACAGGGGTAGAGAGGGGTAGAGGGCTAGCCCTACCAGGGTGAAGATCTGCTCCCCCCACACACACACCTCCCCAAAAAAGCAGTTCTGCAATCGGTGGCAGATGTCACCCTGACAGGCAAAGTGGCAAGCGGCCATCTCAGCTCTGCTTGTAACTTCTTTCACAAGAGTCAAGCTGCTTTTTCCACTCCATTCAGCATGTTTGTGAGTGCTGGGTTTGTTCAGAAGACAAAAAAGGGCAAGAGTTCTAGAATTCAATAGAAGGTCATAATGGCAATCTTTTTTGCCGGGTTGGGCTTCCTTTTATACTGTGACATCTGGCGCCGTTACCAGAACAAATCCCAGCAATTCAAACCACCAGCAGGCGAAAGCAGGTTTTTCTGTTTTTCATACAGCGGAGCTACAGATTTGAGAAGAGGAACCGGGGCTCCCAACGACTCAGCGTAGCAATAGATTTGCTACACTTGTTTTACAGATTCGTACGGCAACAAATGTAATCAGTGATTAAGTTAAAGATGTCCATCCTTCAGCACAGCCTCCACGAAAAGGAAGAGAAGAAATAATTACGCTGATGAGTTTGCACTTCATTTTCAGCCTGTTATAGCATGAAGCACTAACAGTTCCAAGGAGGCACGCTGCAGACTACATAGCAAGCCTCCTCTTCCCCTGTCTGGCATTTTAATGTCTGTGGCTAATGTAATTGCCTTTTATTCTGTATTTCAGTAAATAATAACACATATTTTACTTCTAGATAAGGGTATAGCCTCCTTGGACTATTTGGAACATTTAGCCAGTTACTGATATTAAACATATTTGAATTTTTGGCCATTTTTAAGCTTTAGCGTACAGATTCTTCTCCATTTCCTCCTATACTTAAATAGAATTGAATTCTCTCTAGTGCCTGCAGACGGGAGAGCTGCACAGTTAATACATCTTCTAGGTACATTAGCTGCAGGCAAACCCAGGTCTTACACATGTAATTTATACTTGTTAGTGGGACTCTGTTCAACGCTAAAACAATTTATTGTGTCAAATTGGACTGAATCTCACTTGCAGGGGACTTTTACAGCTTCTATTGTTAGAATCATTCCTTTGTAAGAATTCAATTTTCATTTTGATTGTATAAGCTTTCTTTAGAAAATATACCTTGCTGTGATCTTCCATTCAAGCAGAAAAAAATGGGTCTTGATGAGGTTGAGCAGAATTGCACGTGCAATACTAAGGCCCCCACTTCATTAATAGGAAATATCATCTTCTTAATATCACAGGCATTATGCTGCTATCTGTTAACTCAGCAGTTGTAAAAATATCCCCTTTGAGCATAAATCTCACCTTCGTCCTGAGAGCCTATTCTGACACATCTCTGACACCTTGCTATTGTGCTGATGGCTGACAGATGATGACTTTCACTTGCAGCACTGAGTTACATGGACTTCAGAGCCATTGCAGTTTTGGAGAAACTGCAGATTATTTGACTGACTTCTATACACTTATAAAGGGCTCCTGAACAGATTTATAACGTTAAAAATAAGCTCTTGGAAACAGATTTTTTGAAGAACTACAGGTACCATTTAAACAGAAATGGGTTCATATGGAAGTGTACTCAATACAGATTGAATAGGATCAAAGGACCTAAAATTTGAGTTCCAGTCACACTGTAAAATTAATCCGTCACTAATTATGGACTACCTGTCCTAACTCTACCAATAATAGCAACTTCTCTTGGTTTTTTTTTTTTGTGAGATTTTTTTTTCTTTCTTTTATATGCTCAAGTGCAATTTTTAATTTTCCAGAATTACGATGTCATGAGAATTGCAGGTATAACTGACTTAGTTCATAGGAGCATTGGTCAAAGTTTACACCCTGCTATGTATTATCTCTTATTTGCCAGTGTTTTTTCATTACATCATTTGGAAGCAGACTTGATGCTGTTTTCTCAACACAACCCTTGATACTGAAGGACATCACTCATCAAACAGATCGACAGCATTTAAAAAAGCTGTTGTGAAACTGATAAATTCTTCCCTGTTATCTAGATTGATGGAAAAAAATCTTTCTTTACTGGCTTTCCAGAAGACTTCAAACACCCCTTTAAGATTAAGACCTCATTATGGGGAGATTTCTTGTATAAACTGCAAGTTGAATCACTATAATTACTTTTTTTGTTTTATTTTTTGTGGAGGGGGGCACAATCTCTACAAAGATGAAAACAAAAACATTTTGCTTGAATTTTCTTGAATATCCACCCATTTCTTCTTTGGGTTTGTTTTTTGTAATCCACAAAACTGCAAGTGCTGATATATGAGACCTAGTTAACAGAGATTGCATCATTTCTTTTCTCACAAGAGTAATAGCAGTAAAGAAAATAAGAGTTCCACCATTAAGTATAATCTAATGTTTATTTCTGAATAAACCAAGCTGAGCATATGCTCGCAAATACAGAGCAGAAAACTGAGTTTACCCAAGTATAATCTGTTTATTTATTCATTCCATGCAAAGGGTCACACTACCAAGAGTAATTTAAAAGCAGATATATATATATATATATCTATAGAGAGAGAGATATCTGCATTTAGCCTTTGCCAACATGTGGGATTAATATGAACCACATGAATTATCAACAGAAGTCTGTGAATACAGTTACCAAGTTGAATAGTTTACATATGATTTAGTACAGGTTGTAAAATAACTTTTATATAATAGCGAAAAGTCTTAACTTCAAATGACACCTGAAAGTCAGTGCTATGTTCTCTAATGGTCAGCTCAATCTAAGAAAATACATCTTAATATAGTGGGTATAGTATGTTCATTTATTAACGTGTATCTTACCTCTTTGGAATTACTCATGCAACCTCAGAGTAGGATCAGTGTCAGAACAGGTGTACATATGACTTTAAGAGATTTGCGTTTTGCAGAGCATATTTTTACCTAGAGGCATTTATTTAATGGAGCTATTTATTTCAGAATCAATATTCCTCGTCTTTATTGTTTCATTGGAATATACAGATTCCTGCAAATAATTAATGACAGTGAGCCCTGAGGAGAAGAGAAAAAATATCTAGGGTCCCCTTTGTGATAAATAAATTCATGACTTTTGACAGTGACAACTTTCTTAGAGAAAAGATGGTTTAGGATATTTGTTTTGTGTATTTATTTCACATTCAAAATGACGTTTGTTTTACTTTTGCCACAAAGAAACCTACCACTTCCTGAACATGCTGACAGAATGTGAATCATATTCAAGGTTATAGTATACTTTATTGTTCAAAATTCATGTCAAAATTAATTTGTGATTAGTAAGTTTTTTCACCTATCCTTCCTTCCAGTTACTCCCATTTAAAGAGATTCCTTTAAATATTCCGCAATTAATGTTAAACTGGCCTGGTTAGAGCAGAGGAAAAGATCCTGACATGATCGATATCACACTTTTTTCTCCAAAGCTGAATCAAGTGATCTGTGAAAAGTACTTTCTATTTTTACAGCTTTGCACCTTCAGATCGAAAGACAGAGAGCAGAAAGTGTATCCTGAACCTGAAAGAAAACAGCCAGTACATCAATATTAAAAAGTAAGATTATCAACCTGAGTAGTTATTGCAACCAGTAAAGCAGAAATAGTTCAACACATGAATCACACTCATATTCCAATGATATTGAAAGTAATGCATTTAATTTATTAAAATAAAATTATTTTGAATGAACCTTTTTTTTGTTTTGGTTTGGTTTTTAAAATCCTACTATATACTCAAGGCAGGTCTGTTCTCTCAGGGAAAACAAAAGCTATGTGCCTTCACATTCAGAAACATTTTTCTTTTTCACTAGGGCAGATATCTAGGATTATTTTGCAGGTAAAATTAAAGATTTGTAGAAAGCCACAGCAGAAAATCTCAGTTCAGATGTTCAGGGTCAGGTAACCTTTCCAAGGGCAGGAATAACTCTCCTCTCACCCTTAGGTCACAGACAGTGAAGGTTTCCCTTCTCTAGGGCTTGAGAAACACACCTGCCTGATCATGAGGTTTTTCTACTGATTTGTTGTAGAAAATTTCAGTCATGGTTATTAAGCTGACTTTCAGTGAGAAGGGAAACAAAAATAATCTGTAATTCTTTGTTCTGTATGTGCAGAGCAGCAGTCATACACTGTCCTCGCAACAGTGGTCTGGCACAAAAACAGCCTAGTTTCGCTGTGGGCTTACAGCCAGACATTTTGTGCAGGCTAACAATAGAAAATGATTTCATAGGCACAGGGTCTGCCCTGAGCTCACCCAGAGGCTTGAAGTCATTCACGCGAGCTCGCTGTTCTACTCCGTCCTTTCCCCCTTGTGCCCTTCATTGACATCCAGAACACAAACCTTCTTGACTAAATTTGCTAGTTATATGGAGCTCTCTCTTGCCTGGAACTGCCAGATTTCCAGTGTCTAAGTACTTAGCTAAAACCTCAATTGGAAAATGGGATTTCTGAGATCTGACATAATCAACATGCCATGCATTTGCCAAATGGGATAAAAATACTGGAGCTTCTTAAAGATAGGCAAAGTAATTTTCTGTGTGCAAGGACATACTACTTTTAAGCGACATTTAGAATTGGATTTCAGCTGAATGCAGTGAAGGTCTTGGGTGTCATGAAGAACACCCCTAAAATTTTAGTTCTCACCAGACAGAGCACAAACATGTATGCAGTGACGAATCACACAGCTCACCTTTCTCAGGCCTGACAGGGGGCTGTTACAGAAAGAAACTTACTTTCCTCACTTCAAGAAAAGATGAAAAGTGGCGTTTCCCAGCTGTTAAAGCATTAGCCGAGGACACAGGTATTTGGTATTAAAATGCAATACCGGATAGAAAAGGCCTCTTTCTTGTGCCACACAACCTTTCCTTCACTACTCCCTAACTCCAGGAGCTGCTCACCACCTGGCTGGAGTCACGGCTCTGAGGGAAACTCCTTACAGATATTACTGTGATCCAGCTGTCTACTCACTATGTGTAATGGGATCCGACCTCTCAAGGAAAAAGGACAATCTTCTTCCATCATGATCCTTTGCGAATTCATTTACGTGTTTCAATTTCGCATGTCAGGAGTGGAGAAGGAGGGCACACTATATGTTTTACACAGCTAATGGTAAAGTGAAAATTTCAAGTACTTAAAAAGAGGGCAATGTAAACTTTTTAAAGATTGGCTATCAGATCCAATGGTAAACTAATAAATCTTTTCTTCTAAGCTTCGCGTTGATTTGGGGGGTGGGGTTTTTTGCTTTGGGTTGTTTTAGGGTTTTGTGTTATTAGGTATTTGGTTTGGTTTTAAATCTGCCTATTCCAATGAACCTGGACAATCTTGAAAAATTCCCCTTGGAGGGCCAACTTTAGCTTCCCAAAATAGTTCTGGTTTTGGAGACAAGGATATCATATTTATAATATCTCATAGACAGCATTTTCTTACTGATCCAATTTCTTTGGCTAAATCTATAAAAATAAAGAAGAGTTAGAGATGAACTCTGTCCCAGCATGTGACAACTAAATTGTTTCCTACTTGGTTTAGTGACAAAGAAAGGGTGCAACTGTCATAATATGATATCTTACATATATTCCTAACACAGATTTGAGATCAGTCTTAACAGGGGGGTATGTTTTATCTCCCCAGATTTTTAGAAGTTACCTGTAAGGCTCAGTTGAAGAGCTTTGTGTATTTTCTGTTCTCTTTTTCCTTATCTTTCAGTTAAACACAGGAAAAAGTAAACTTCCTTAGCTTTTTCTTTGCACGCTTTCCTTTTATCATGCTGCTGATTTTTTCTCTCTTCGCTATTTCTAGTATTTATTTAGCTTCACCTCGATGAGAAGATCTTAGCTTCAAGGGGCAGAAATGGATGAGTGAACCGATGATTGCAACTTGGTTTGCATCCCACAGGTTTTCCTCTGGTTTTAATAATCCAGTAGGGGTTTTGCATATTCATATTGTCCTTTTCATAGCACTGGTACAGTAATTCAAACACATTTGTAATACACTCCACAGCATTTTCAGTAACTGCTGCTATATATAGTTCATGCTAAGCCTTTGGAATTACTGTGAAACAAAGAGGTTGTGCTTTTTTCTAATATTACTTGGAACAATTCTTATTTTCCACTGAAACTAGAACATATGAATGTGTTTTTGGATATGATGTCCCAGTTTCCTCATTTATATTAAACACTATCAGGAAAGAGTATATAGAGTAGAAGAAGAAAACCTTTGCTAATTTGCTTTATGGACTGAGGAACACTTCTTAAAGTTGTAGAATCATGGCTGTCGTGTGTCTCAGAGGAAAAAAGATTAGATTCCAAGAAAACGAAAAAGGAGAGATACATCTATGTGTTCCTTTTTTACACCTCTATGATACATACAGTGAAAAAATAAATGCATGTTTTAATTATACTTTCAAGCAGAACATAAATTTTATTTGAACGATTTCTACCTGAAAGTTTTGCTCAAATTAGCCTAAATTCCCAGATGTGAGTGTGATAACCTTGCCACAGGAAGGAAAAATAAAATATGCCATAGACTTAATTGAGCATTCTTGCTTGAACACTGCTGGACTCCTATAAGACTTTTTACAGACTTTGACTATAATAATTCAGGAGTTTTCTGGTACTATATATGGATATTCTCTGTCCCTTCCTGAGATACATAAGATATGACCTTCCCACAGTGACTGATAATCTTTTGGCACCAAAGTGTCCAGATTGACTACGTTCTCCTGTAAATAAGGTTTGCTGCCTGAGGCTTCTCCAGCAGCTCTGTCTGAACATGAAATTTCTGTAGCTTTACATAAAATGACTTCAAGAATTTGTGACAAGTGCATGTATTACACATACGGGCACTTTGCTCATACTTGAAAGGAGATTGCTGTCAGACTACATAAGAATAGTCATACAAAACTGATAAACAACAAAACACCCTTCCCAGCCTTAGTGGTCTTATTGCTCTGAAGTGTTTTGGGCACAAACCTTCCTTAGGGATGTATCTTCAGTATTCAAGGGTGCTGTAAAATCAAATACCTTCTGTACTTGTGTCCTTCCTCTTCTCATTCCTGGTACTATAATTAAATCAGAGTAGCATTCTACTTCCTCTCTGCCACAAGTCCATAAATTCCCAAATTCATGAAATCAATCATTTTCCTTTCCTTTACAAAGCTTTCCCTGTGTGTTTGTATGTTTTATCCATTTTGTCTTATTTCCACAGTAATGTGTTTTTGCCATTCTAAGTCTTGAAAATTTTCACTGCTCAAGTTCTAGCCCCACAAAAGTTATATTCCTGCTGAGACAGATACTGTAATAATCTCTTTGAGGGCATACTGACTCTCAAGGGCTTCACCACTGCCTGATGAGAACACAGGCATGAAGATCTCTTTGTTCCTGGCCCAAGAAAGATTTGTTTCAGCTTCTCTTTGCCAACAGGAGCTTCCAGATTTGCTGGAACATTCACTGATACAACAGGTAAAAAGAAAATGAAAAGAGCTTCAGAGCCTGTATCTGACTTCATAAACTACTGGTGTATTGGTTTTATTACGTTTTCTGAGGGAGTAGTGGGTGAGCTGGAGTTTTGATTACTGGGTGCTTCATGCTCTTAGATGTTTGGGTTGCAGAGAATTCAATGTTTAAAATATGCCCTCCTTGCACTCCTCATCACATTCAAAGTACAAATTATGCAGTTAGATTTTTTTTTTCTTTAAGGGAATTTCAGTATTTTCCTACTTATCACAAATTTCACTAGCCAGAAGAGGAAACTATGCTAGAAATCAGAACCTGTTTTTTACATTAATAATAAACCAATACTGAAATTCCATAATCAAAGTGCTGTTGGATTCTGTCTCCACAAGTCTTTAAATTAAGACTAAAAAACCTTTCTGAAAGAAACTCCACAAGATGTTATCTATGCTTGCATACTACAATACTAAGCAACAAAATAAAGCCTCACTATAGAAGAATTACGGGACAAAATTTTCCACCTTTACAATTCAAAAGGTTAGATTAAGTGGCCAAAAAGTCCAATCCAGTGGCTGGAAACTGATTACAGAATAAGGATACCTTGTTACCTCTTTTTAAACTGGTCAGTATTAACTTTGAAGAGAGCTGTAGAAGGGACTGCTGAAAAGGCTCTCCACACCACAAAAATAAGCCTTTATTTGGAAAGAATCAGAGCTGATACTGAGATTGACCTTAAAATAGCTTTTCAGCAAGAGTGAATAACTAGAATGCTGAGATATCATTACTGAAAATATGGTATATGTAAGAAGGAATATTTCAGATTCATCCAACTTTCTTCTTATTATTGATTTTTTAGCTAGTTACTTTTTTTTTTTGTTGTATACATTTATTTTAAACCTATCTGTTTCCATAAGTATTCATTTTTAAGTTTCTGAATACAGCCTGAAGTCCCTTGTTTTGTTCAGCCTGGAGAAGAGACTGAGGGGAGACTTCATCATGTTCTATGGCTTCCTGAGGAGGTGGAGCAAATCTCCTCTCTTTAGTGGCCAAGGATAGATGAAGATAAGACAGGGGAAGTTTAGGTTGGACGTTAGGAAGAGGTTCTTTACTGAGAGTGTGGTTGGGTACTGGGACAGGCTCCCCAGGTGACAGCACCGAGCTTGACTGAGTTAAAGAAGTGCATGGACAATGCACTCAGTAACATGCTCTGACTTGTCCGGCCCTGTGTAGAGCCAGGAGTTGGACTTAATGATTCTTGTGGGTCCCTTCCAACTCAGGAGATTCTATGATACTATGATTATTTCTTCCTTCAGGAAAACATCACAACCTCTGTGTGTGTGTGTCTGTGTGTGTGCACATGCACATACGCACACCTAACAGTTCTCATGCAAGAGTAACTATGAAGTTCCTTTCTAAAGGTGAAATTGTATGTAAGAGAAAATACCTTTACAGTAGGAGAAAAGACCAAAATTTTACTCAGCTTCCCTATCACTTTTTTTTGCTCTTTGCTTTAGCAGTGAAGGAACCTTGGCTTTTCTCTACATGAAGGACCCTAGGAAGATTCCAAGCAATCATTTAACTGCAGCAGATGTCTTAGGAACCCAGACACCCCTAAACTTGAGAAAAGGATTTGTTAAGGTGAATATTGCCCTTCTGACTTCAGGAGAGTCAAAGAAAAATGATTGGATGTACAAGATCCATATGGTATGGTTAGTCTTTAGGAGCAACATGATACCTGGCAAATCAGTATCACAATGTTTGAAAAATGCTGTTCAGAGAGTGAAATGTCAGTTTGAGATCCAGTTCTTGATTGTGAGATCATTCAGTTGCTGCTGCTTCAATACAAACTCCAAACTGTACGCTCACATACTTAAAAAATGCAAGATATCTCTATGCTGAGTTAGTATTACTATCAAGATTAAACAAGCAAAATGGAAAAATGGGAGAGCAGCTGATGCAGTTGTAACGCTGTCAAAGGAGAATGCAAATTTTCTTCTTATATTACTAATTTATTTTGTATTCAGGATTTAGAATTTACTGATGAATCTTTTTGTCACATCATCCATCACAGCCTGGCACTAGAGAAAAGTAAAATAGAGAAATTAAAAACTTGCTTGTTACTGTAAACTAAAGAGCATGAACAACATCCATCAAAGACAGAAGATGGAAGATAAAAAAGTGTTAGACAGAGCCAAGTGATCTATGCTGATTTTCTTTTAAACATTTATTAAAAGGTTCTAAATGCAGATGCACTTTCTTTTGCTAAATATTTATTGTTATTTCTTTTGCCATGAATTGGAAACTGCAAACAGTGATAAATTAACTGTAAAGGTCTGTAATTTTACTCTTCCTTTTATAAATAAATCTACATCTGCTGAAGTGTAGAGATATGTCTTCTATCGGCTGTTTAGTAAGATGCTCTTTCCTTTTCTTTGCTGATAGTCACAGGACAAGGCATCTGTCATTAGCGGAGGACAGATACTGCACAAGGGACCTGATACAAAGCTAGCTGCTGCCAGTGGAAGCCTTTTCATTGATTCAGTAGGCTTTAGATCACGTTACAGATCAACTACTGTGTACCCTCAAACCATAAATATCTGAGCTTTTACTTACAAAGAAATACAGCTATTTACTTCTTAAGAGGTAGTCTGAAGGCCAGTCTATTTCCAAATTGGAGCTAATGCAACTGTATCCTCAGATTGCACAGTATCAAAATATATACCTGAATGATTTACCTTTGTAGATAAAATTGCAAGATGTAACATTTATGATAGCAGTGCTACTTGGCCTTAGAAAGTGTAAGAGGTGGTAAGACTGTAAAGACTGTTAAAAAAAAGAGTGCTAAGACTGTGCTCTGACAGCTAATCCACTGTGGGAAACCTGTAGCAAAGGAAACCTAAGTGTGCACAAAACAAAATTCAAAGGGCCTTGCTGAGAGGCAACTTGAGTAGCTCTACCCAGCAACTGCAAGAACAAAGCTGAAGAGAATAGAGCAGATCTCTTTTGGCTACAGGGGAAACAAGAAAGAATAAATGAAGAGACATGCCAGGTCATTGCAGTCTAGAACAATGTGATGTATCTAACAAGGAGGAAAACAAATCCGTATAAAGTAATAGGTTTAGAATTAGTTTTAATCTATCAGGGGAAAGATCTATGTATCAACACAGCCACCGTGTTGAACTCGCTTTCTCAATGCAAAGTGGTCAGAAAAGCTAATGATTTTTCTAATACATTACGAGAGGGTAGAGTATAATATGAGAAATTGTGTTAGTATAAGTTGACCCTTATTTTCAGTGCAGGACTGATTTGTATTACTTTATTCCAGTTTTGTGTCAGCAAAAATCCATTAAAATCCCATACTATCACAGAGTACAGATAGCCATCCGGCTGCATTACATTTCGTTTCCAGCAAAAGAATTCATCTCTCCGCAAAAGCGTATTGGTTGTTGGCATAGTGTTCTCTGTAAGAATCTCCTACCTCTGCAGTGTCTGTTCAGCAAGGTCAAAAATAATTCCTTCAGCTTTCTTATAGACTACAAAACATGGGCCCTGTGAGAAACTTCAAGAACGCTGTTTCTGCACTGGGGCCTCCAGGGCTGTGATAGAATTAATATTCATATTAACCCCATTTAACTTTGGAGTTAACTTTAATTTGATGCAGAAGTTAGCAAACCCTTAAGATCTTTGCTGATTCTTGAATCTTGAATCTTGAATCTTCTTCTGAGAAATCTCTTAGGAGATTTAGAGGCAAAGCTCCATTTTCAGACACACAATTTAGAATTTAAGGCCTGTATGTCTCACTGTCACATCAAACTTCCCTGTTATCCTTTCCAAGCTATTATATCCTTGTGGTGCAGTTATACAGGAAACTTGAGATGACTTAATAGCTTGCTACCTTCAAAAGACATATAGCAATATCCCACTCTCCTAACTCTGCTGCTTCCACATTTCTCCCTGTACAACCTTGCCCAACCCTGACCCATCTCAATCACTGTCTGTGCCATAAATCTGAAGGGGAAAAAAAAAAAAAAGAAAAAGCGAAAACCAAACCTTACCTACCAACCAAAAAAGAAAACAACAGAGAGAGAAAGAAAAAGAGAAGCAAGTAATTTTGTCTTATGGCAAGTGGAATGGGTCTGTCAACCCCTTGCTTTCACAGTAACAGATCCCTAACACAATAAGACTGACAGAGATAGAAGCAAACATTTATATATACCAATAAAAAAGAAAAAATCTTCTACTATTTAATTCTCACCCTTTTTTGAAGTTCCCAGTGTTCTGATGATAGGTTTCCTGATGGAAACTGGAAACTTTCCTCCAAGGAAATGAGCTGTTATAATTACTGCAGTCATTTTACACAGGTTATGGAAGAGATACTGGACTTTGAAAAGTGTAGTGTATCTCTCTCTTGATCTGAGTTAGACAGGGAGCCAAGTGAAATTTTCCTTAGAAACAATTTTTTTTTGTTTGGGTTTTTTTTTTTAATTGTTAGTATATTTAGACAGTTTATTCCAGAAATGCATTTCAAAAGACTAGCTAATGAGTTCCTATATTGCATACAACTAGTAGCCTCTTTTCTATTTGCTTCATAAGTTGAAGGATGTGTACAATGGGAACCAGGTAGCAGGCAGTTGGCTGTTTATGGTTTTACCTGAGTTTATTATGCAGTTAGAAAGGCAAATCTGTGAGAGTATAGTTGAGAAAACACAAAGCTGCTTTAAAATATTGCTATGAATATTTGATGAAAACATAAAATGTACCTGAATGACTACAGAACATTCTACAAATTTTGAGAGGTGAATCAAAACCAAGCTTTCTAGTTTATTAAAGGAACTGATACATGTTGGTGACAGATTTTGAATCTGAAGAACATTCTATAGCATTAAGGATCTAGGAGTAAATAGAAAATTGGAGCATGGCCCATATAAAAGATAATAAAGCCATAGAGCAAGGTTCAAGGAAATGTGAATAAAGGAAAGAGTATAAATGAGTTCAAGAGATTCCTAGGATACAATTGTTTCTCAACAAGGAAGAGATTGATGGATATGATGAAAAGGTGAGAAGTTGAATTGTGGGAATAAGANNNATTGTGGGAATAAGATAAACCCGGGGGGGGACAAAAAAAAAAAGTACACATGCTGAGCTGCTTGGGCACTTTGTATTTCAAAAGTGTCTCATGTTCACTAACCTCTGATAGAATTCTTTATCAGTTTGATTTGATCGTACTGCAGGGTGCACTGTGGCAGACTTTTGCCAGAGCTGCCCATTGCTTCAATGAGAGCTGTTAGCTAGAAAGTGTGATGCTTTCTTTAATTATTTCCCTTGAAATATGGAGCCCTATTGTGTGTATTGAGTATTATTTTTAAATAAGATTCAAGCCTTCGAGAAAGCCACATGTGGCCAAGTGTGCTGAGGCAGTCGTAGGTTTTTGTGTGCTATTTAGGGGACATTTTCTCTTTTTCTTTTTTGCAGGAAGCTTAACGTGACTTCTTTTTCATTTTGGCAGTCAAAATGTCCAAGATGTATCAACTATTACATGTTTGTTCAAGTTCTTATCTTCACCCTAGAATAACAGTGTTGCACATCCCTTTTTCACTATCTGTGTGTAGCCGTGACAACTACTGTTTGAAGAAAAGCTTGCAGGTTTGCCCAATGAGGTGGACACCTGTCCTAAAC
>VZTU01006699.1:316-32762 GCA_013400835.1 Zapornia atra
CACCACTATGTTCATATCGCTGCAAGGAACACTGTAGCCTGAACTTTTTCTCATTCAAACACAATTTGCAATTACTTTAGAATGCATTAGTTGAATGGTCTCTAATTTGAATCATTAATCTGGCTACTTTTTACTGTGGTTTGTTGTATTTTCAAAGTCTTTAGATAAGGGTCTTCTGTTAATAAAAGGTGTACTTTTCTCACTTAATGATCATATACTCCAAGACCAAGACCGAGGGCAATTTTACAACTTCATTTCTGTAAGTTGTATCAGCTCTTTATCAGAAATTTTGCATAGAAGCTTAACTAAGACAAAGCTTAACAAAGAATTTGATTTAAAACACAAATGTAAAATGTATCTAGAGTATAAAGCATAAAACATGCATCACCATAGGCTAAACAACTCTTCATCAGCTTACTGAAGTGAGCAGCAAAGAATATTTTTGCAAATAGGTCAGAATGTTTACAAGTCCTTTAGAAAAAGTTGTGATCATAAAGGCCAATTTCACATGGTCCTCTAAGCCTGTGAGGTTAAGGTGAATGGCAAATACATTCCTAACAACATTAAGATGACCTTTATTGTTCCTAATTGAGCTTCTGTGTCTTCTTCTAGCTAGTGAAAATTCTGTCTCAAACTGAAATTTTTGTACAGCCACCTGGTTATGACAAACAGGAATAGATCCATGTGAGAAATGTTGGTGAACTTCCAACAGTACATAGCACACTTTGGCCTCTGAAGTCCAATGTACATGAAAATAAAGCCTTGAAATGGTTCAAGAAAGCAATTTCTACTGGTGCATATTAAAATGCAAATTGCAGGAGATTAGTCTAATAACTCACAATTGGTGACCTTAAAATAATTTGCTTCTAATCCCCACTTAATTTCAAACCAAGTATTTTAATAAACAGACTCCTTATCAACTGTTTACCCCATTGACATTTTTAACCTATACCTTAACACCTGTACTTTTTCTCTACGGTGCTGATTTGATATTTTCTCTTCAGTGGAAATTAAGCAAGGGTTTCCCCTGTACTATCAAAGAAACAGAATGCTTCCTGACTGAATTCTTTTCTCTATGCACTTAACAGCCTTCATACTTTCAGAACAAACTTTACTACTTGTTTTCAATATTTATCTATGCTAAAGAATTTGATTTAGTAGAAATGTTACAAATTCTTTGCTTCTCAGGTGAAGAATAACATAATTTCCCTGGACACGTTTTCCTCTTTGTCCTAATTCATACTAGTAAGACCTTTTTAATGAGTATTTTAACAAGTATATTCCTGATTCTGCACCTTTATCTTAAGTTGTCAACATGCTCTGTTCCCCATGGAAACAAACAATAAAAGACTAACTTGACATCTTTAACAAAGGTTCTGTCCTTCAAAGACACTGGGCGTAAAGGAGCAATTTAATTAAGATAGGAAAAGAAGCTGCCAATCAAATTTTAAAACACCATTCATTAGATGGGTTAATAGATAAAACGAGTGCCACAATTTCTGGAATCCAATCTTTTTCAGTGCTGGGAGCAATAGCTCACTGAACATGAATTGCTAAAAGGATTGACATAATATATTTTGGGGGAGGGAAGGGTTAGAAATGCTCACATATTCCAGCGAATCACTCTGCCATAATGCTTGCAAACTACCGCGTTCCCCTTGGGCAAACACCTGTTTACGAATTGGGACATATCATTAAAAGTGACTTCACCTTCTTTTATGCTCCATGCCAAATTCAGTGCAACTCATTTGGGTTATGCCAGACCAGCATTCCATTCCCATGTTCTAGACAATTAATTGCAACCTTCAGTTAGACTACTTAGCTAAGGTGTTTAAAACACCGCCTGAACACAGGGGAAGAGACAGAAAGGGCTTTCAGAGTTTCCACACGAAGAACCGTGCCACTAGCTTAGTTAACACAAACACACCCTCAAAACCTACGAATGAATGAGGCAAGTTACTAACTCACAAAGTATACAGCACTTCTCATTTATTCATTGATGAGATCATACAAATTTACAGGGGAACATTTCTTAAATACCAAAAGATAATCAAACATGTCGGCATACCGTGGAGAAAACATTCTACTGCAAAAATTACTCAAAGACTAAAAAAAGCCTTCTGTCCTCAACAGCAATTTTGCCAAATTCAAGTATGCACTTTTTTTTCCAGAGATTTATATTTTGTAGGTTTTGCTGAAAATGTTTAACCAACTTGTAGAAACAATAAAAAAGTAAAATGACAATTTATCCACTCCTTTGAACACCACCACATTAAAAGTCCAAGTGCAGAATCCAAATCAGAAACCCAAAGCTAGAAAATAGCTAGAAGCTAGCCCGTAGGCTATTTAAGTCCAATAGGCTGATGTTCAAATGAGCTAAATTTCTTCCAATAATTTTGGAGAATGCAAATACTCTAAAAGGCTTAAAGTTCATTACTATTTTAGGTACCTAAATAAGGTGTAGGAACCTACAGTAATGTAAATTTGAAAGCACAAAGACTGATACTTTTAATATTAAAAAAAATCTTCACCCATCTGACATTTATCACTGTACTTTTCATTTTTATTACTACCATTGGTTATCTCTTCTTTTGATTGTACTAAATAACTGTAGACAACAGTGGTTAGAAATAACATAGTAAAAACTGATGGAACATTATAAACACACACAGTTTAGTTGTAGTGGACCACATCCTGATTACTAGGCAGATGTTCGCTTTCTGCTAACACACAGTAAGCATACCATCTAAGCCAAAACAGGATTAACTTCCTATATCACTTGCTCCAGTATGAGAGACTGCAGCAAAGTCAGCTCTGTGCCTGTAAGCTTCTCTACCAGTCTGTCTGACCTGATCTCTACCATCCCAGCGGGCACAACACACTCCGCGTTGCACCCACAGGGCTGCCTCACACAGAGCCCCCGAGCTGCTCCACAGCACACCAAGCCTGCACGTAGTAACAGAATCACAGATCAGTAGGGGTTGGAAGGGACCTCTGGAGAACATATAGTCCAACCTCCCTGCTAAATGAAGTTCACCTAGAGCAGGTTGACCAGGTGTGTTTTGAACGTCTCCAGAGAAGGAGACTCCACAACCTCTCTGGGCAGTCTGTCCCAGTACTCTGTCACCCTCAGAGTGAAGAAGCTTTTTCTCATATTCAGAATAGGAACTTCCTGTGCTCCAGTTGATGTCTGTTGTCCCTCATCCTGTCACTGTGCACCACTGAAAAGAGTCTGGCCCATCCTCTTGACATCAACCCTTTAGAGTCCATACTCCACCCCAAGCACAGCTGTTCTTGGGTAATTCTGCATGAAACAAAATTCATTTCAAAGCCCATGACAACCAAACAGAAGGCACTGGCTTGCCAAAATGTCTCTAACAGGCTAAACTGGTTCTTTTTCTGGAGCAGATTTTAAGAGGCAATATCTAAATGTGATAGCTAATGCTTTTCTCAAGTTTTATGCAAGACCATAGTCAGACAGGATTGTACACTCAATATTACTATTAAGACACTATATTGATCTAGTGGTTTACATAAAACATTTACATTTAGATTCTTTATTTATTAATGTAAATATGAATTTTAATGAACTTTTAAACCTGAGAAAACTATTGCAACGCTATTTCTTAAATGCAATTGATAAAATAAATCATCCAAAGAATTAAGATTAATTCATATTACAGTGTTCTCCGTAGTATACATATGACAGTTCCCTGTGGTTTTCAAATATATTTCATAATAATGGTCAAATTAGGGAAATATTAATCCTGTAAAGAAAAAATTACTGCTTGAGTTGTGAGAACAGCAAAAGAAAGGACATTTCTATTAAAAAATTTACTTGTATGGAATTAGTGTAGTTTCAAAAGATTCCCTATCTTCACATCCCCTTCTCCATCCTAGACAAACTAGGGAATTTATGTGTTTTATACTTCCAGATAAAGCAAGGGTGACCATGACTAGTGATCTTATTGGCTCCACAGTCTTTTTGAAAAAGGTAAGGACAAGACATTCATTTATGAAAACTGCATCAGACTATTACGGTAACTGTGGCCTTTCTTGCTCATTATTTCAGACAGTCATCTTACTTGGTGAAAATGGCCAGTTACCAGTTTACTTGGAAAACTGACATAACCAACACATGAAAGTCACACAGGCAGCTGGGATTAACCCATCACTCCAGAAATCTTGCCAGAAGTTCAGTTGCTGATACAGCTTACTCAGAGTCAGATAATTAATATCAATTCTTATGACTTAAGATGGGTAAATTTCAAAAGATATGATGTCTAGCTGGATCAAACTAACATCTGGACATTCGCTTATTTGAAGGCTGATCCACCTAAGTCTGAGCTTTCAAAACTGAGTTAAAATATTATGAGGCCAGGGGAGTTTTTGGAGACAGTATTACTATGCCTGTGTAAGGAAGTGTATGGAAAGCTTCCCTCTTATCAGGGTACAAATGGCAGGTCTACATCAAGGGACCAAATTTTCATAACTTAGTTATGGCCCCTCAGTAGAAAGTTAACACTCTCCCAAAGGAGACATTTTAACAGATTTGGTTTAACAGGACCTTCTGAAACATCTCAAGCAAAGCAGAATTCTTTATTTCAAAATTCTGTGTATATTAAACACTTTTTTGTTGTAACAGATTGGGATTGATCATATATGAAACCACAAGCAATGCACGTAAAAGGCAGCTGAAAGTGGCAATATCCATGCCCTGTGTATGCATCACCTCTTCTTAAACAACTTCAGCATCATAAATCAAAAGTTTAAAAAATGGAGGATCTTTCATTTCAGAAAAAGTGTTATTTGAAACTTAGAGTCTAAAGCTTCTTAGCTGAGTTCCTACCTTATCTGAAGTTCAGCAATCTGTCCGTAACTTCAACCTCGAGACACTGTATCTTTTAAGCTTATTAGACACAGATGTCTGCCACTACTGTCTTTTAAAATTGAGCACTTACAGGATGTAGAGTCTCCTTTGTAAGATCTGTTTAACAGCTCAAATCCATGAATTTAAATCCACCACTGAGCATCTAAGCAATATTGTTTCCCCCTTGGAGCTGTGACCTGAATATAAGGGAAAACATTTCCCCTTGTTTTCTGAGAGCTAGATAGTATTAAAAAAGGTGGGAATCACTTGCACCAAATTTTGTTTGGGTAGCTCTTATCATTAAATGATAACTGCACCTTCAGAAAGTATGGGCATAAGTGAACCTTGAGGAATGTACCACTTGGGAATGAGATTCCAGTAGTAAATGCTATTTAAAAGTGTCCTGGGAGATTATCAGCAAATTGTGTAAATGTAAGAGAGGATCCAATAGGAAACCAAACAGGTCTGTCCTGAATATCGCATTTCACATTTTCATTAGGCATGTACCAGCATGGATCAAAAAATATATGCAGATGACAACGCACAACACCACATCATGAGGGTGTACCAAAAAACAGACTTAAACTTTCAAATAATTCTTAAAAAATGAAGGTTGAAAAAGTTTTCTATGCAACAGAAGCAAAGAAAATGAATGCATTTAGGCAGAAATTATTACTTGCATAATATAAGGGAGGGTATGTCTAGGGTTATGTAGCAGAACTGCAGAGAAGGACCTCAGCATTGCAGCAAATCAAAATCTGAAAACAATTCAACATTGCAAAGAAAAACCCACTAACAGAATAGTGCAATGCATGAAGTGATGATGTGTGTATGTATTTGCAGAAAATAAACCTTTTATAAAAATTGAAAGAATTGTTCCATCTTGCTGGAAGTCACCTTGAAAGGACTATGTTTTAAAATTAAGGACTCTGTCGACAAACCATTATTCCCATGCAACTCCACTAGAGTAGCCATTTCCATCTAGATTGTTTTTCTGATATCCATGACTAACTCACTGTCCCATTCATTAGGCAAAAGTTACTCGCAAAAAGGTAGAACATGTATCTGCATTTTCAATTAAAGAGTTGGGGGGACACAACTAGATCCTTCACTTGTACAGCTTAACTGCAGAGTCTTAAAATAGTCAGGAGATACAATCACTTTGCTATCTGTACCCAAGAATTACATTAAGTATTCCTGAAATGGACACTGTATAAAGAGTTTGAAACATTTTCTCTTACTCTTTGCTAGCAAAAGCACCTTAACCATTTTTTCCCATAAAATACAGAAAAGCAAAAAGCCAACAATAACTTTTCTGCCAAATCCCACTATTTCTTTCAAAGTCATTTCAGACATCTTCTATAAGCTTCAGTACGTAAATTACACTAAATTACTTCTGCAAGTAACATAACTATTTTACAGATTTGAAAGACAGCACTAACACCTTGGAAAAATACAAAAGAAATAAGGAGCCCTGTTCTCCAGTGTGGCTGAGCTTTGTGCAATTGATGTTTTATGCTGTCCTTCAGCAGAAGTGAACTGAGCCACTCGTACTTAGTTATCTGCAGCCACAGGAATTGTGCAGCTAGTCCCAATTTATCTTGTCTAAGGGATACTCAAGCATGACCCTATATAGAGATCTCACAAGCAACTGATATTTCTATGTCCTCCTACAAGGATGTGAAAAAAAACCCCAGATCTAAAAAGGCAAGTACAGCTGGTACAAGGTTCTCTAGCTGCTTTGTGAACAGGTCACAGGTACAAGTGATTCAGTGATGCCTCACCTAGTGAGCTGTAGCCTAGAAGTTTTACTGAGGTGTTTTTGGCACTGTGCTAACCCCTTAAGCTTGGGCACAGCGCTTCAGATCTCGACTTCAGAATTGCAGCACCACCAGAACCATCTGCCCATAATAGCTGTGTAGACCAAAAGCAGAATTCTCATAGGATCCTTTCTCATACTGAGACAGTACTGTTGCAGAGCCAAGGATCATGCTCAATAAATGTAAAATATATACGATTGCAATCTTAGTTTTAGCTCATATCTCATCATAGAGGAAATAAGTGGCTCAGTGTTGAAAAACAAGTGCTTCAGCTCTGGGCTCAAGGCTTTGCCATCAATTCCTCATGTGCTAAATAACTGGAATAAAATCTCACACCTTGGTCTCCAATGACAGATGAAAAGTACAGTGTAAATTATCCAAAAAAGAGCTCTGTTCCTCCACATTTCAGCCAAATTATTTAACATACTAGGTCTAAACAAAAGAAAGTATAATATCCAACTTGGATGAAGTACAGCCGTGTCTCCATCCGGCCACAGAGACATGGCTGTCCCACCTGTTTTATTACAAACACTTCATTCACATGTGAAACATCTGAAACATTCTAGAAATCAAACTGAATTTATGCTGCTAGAAGTATTCTAATTATCTTTATAACCTCTGTGTTTTACATATATACATCCACACACGAATATATATCTGCACAAATGATACAGAACATCTACACATTACATAAATACACATCCACATATCAGATATATAAAATAAGCATGAGGAATCTATGCATTTCCTATGCACTTTCACAAAACCATTGTAAAATTAAAAAGAAATGAATACAAACTTCCTGTTTGGTTCGGGGGGGTGTTTCTAATATTCCTATTTAACAGGGCATGCCGCCTACACTAAACAGAATTGGCCCTTTTCAACAAGGACCAAAGCAGTGTTATAATACAGAATTTTTTCAGAAGTGAACTGTAGCATAATGCAACTAATATGCATACAGCACACTCTCTCAGGACTAGTATTCTGCTGTCAGAACAAGGGAGGCCCACTTATTCAGCTGACCTCCCATCCTGAGAGGTATTAGGACTCCTCCTCAAACTACCGAGTCTCAATCCTGGCTTGACTCCAGTCCTGCACTCGTTTCATAAATGTGCTTTCAGAGCCAAGACATCTGCGTACTTCAGTGACATGCAAGTTATAAAAGGAGTGTTTATATCCAACTTCAGTGTTATGTGAAAGTTTAGCAGCCACAAGACAGCTTTATACAGTGACTGGACGTTACTTAAAGGCTTCATTGTACTTCCAATGACAGTACTCAGCAAAACAACTAGAACTCTATAAATTAATTACACTTTCTTCTAATAATTACTAATCTCTCCTGGGTTTATAAATAAGATAGCCCAAGCATCAGAAAACATGGCAGGAGGCCCAAAGACTGATTTAATATTTATCCCTGCTGACCAGTACTTCCCATTATCATTGTTCACTTCAGGAAACAAGAAAGTAAGCTTCAAATCGTACAAGATATAGCACTGCAGCTGCTGAGCCGCACAGCCTTCTCAGCATGCTTTGCCCCCAGGGCCAGTTCTCTGATGGGACCGAACTTCATTCATGCCTATGAATCCTATTCCTGATGTGGCATTTAAAGTCTTCATTGCTGTTCCCTCACAATTCAGTCTTCCCACAGGTATTGTTCACTCCAGTAAACTCCAGGTAGCAAGCACCATGTACATTCATGTATTTTCCCAGTGGTTTGAAATAAATGAAAAAACCCAGTATTTTCGGAGATCCATCTAGCTCTTTCAAACAATAATGGAACATATTACTTGCCTACAAGAAGTAATTACTTGTCTTCCAAATAAAGCTGGACACAACAGCTTTATACTCATAAAATGCGTGACTGCAGTGTTATGAAAAAGCCACTGCTATGAGCTGAGAGTGCAAATAAGTTTTATCATCATTTATCATCATCTGAAGCAGTGTGGAAAAGTCACAGCTGCCAAGAGAGATACCTAGATAAACATTATATTGGAAAAGGAATGCATCAGTAAGGATGGAAGAAAACATCTGAAAGAAAAAAAGCACTGTTTCTACCTAACTTTCCATGGAAGACGTTCCAACATTCCAACACCCATGCCCACTCTGCTTCTTACTTTTATCTAATGTTCCTGTTCTCATTTCCTAAAACTTCCGATTTCAGAGTATCTTAACTACAAAATTTATTACAATCTATGGTGAAATGTATAGGAGTAGTACACCTTTAAGTAAGTGAAAAATAGAGTGGTGTCAGGACTTTAGCAATTTGACAGAATAATCTACATAATCTTTGCTGACTGTAAGTTATTTTATATTTTAGTGTTATCAATCAGACTTTTGCTTTTCCTTTACAGCTTTTAACACCAGATTCACTGGGACTTTGACCCATTTTCAGTAATAAGAAGAAAAGCAGAAGCAGGCAGTACCAGTTTGGAAAGGTGTACAGATGCCTAATTTCCTCAGAACAGCTAGAAAACACATTCCTCTTCTCCTTTTCACCTTACAGATTCCCACTGGCTGCTTCCATCTTCCCATGACTTTATACACATACCCCAAATTCCCTGCCTGGTGGCTTTCACGCTCCCCTGCACAAATTTCCTTTCACTGCACAAATTCCCTTGTACTCCAGAATGAATATATGTCCAACTCACCACTTTCTATCTCCTTAACCATTTACACCCTCACGGACAAACATTGTAGGGATAAAACAGGCCTAATACACAGATTGAGATTTTATCACTTTTATCAGGTAGAATATATTTAAAATGTAAAAGTTCTTTCAGAATTTTTTAGGAAAGTTTGTCAGCAAACATTTGCAAGCAAATAGTCTTTTACAAATGGTTTGCAAATTAATACAGTTTGGCAGATGTCAATTTTTTTTCTCTTCCCTTCACTGACTGTCAGGCAAGATGGTAAACTCCATCTTCTCCACAAACAATGAAATAAAATCCCTATCTTACTTGTATAAATCAGCTCCACCTTAATTACAAAGCTGCAACTGGCTCCTTAAAATGTTTTATGCCCTTTCTAGATATGTCCAGTGCTAAAGCAAGTGCAAATAAATTCAGAATTCTTCTAGGATACAATATTTAAATACAGTACACAAAGCTTCTTCTGTCGAGCTGGGGTCAATACTCAATACATTACATTTTCTGAGACAGCTCCACTGCCTCCTTTCCATAAAGCCTTACTTGTAGAGTAAGGGGGAAAAAAAAGGCATTTTCCTGTCAAAGAGCTCATCTGCTAGCACTGCAATGAATGCGACATTTTTAACTACAAGATGAATGTAGTGTGAAATGAACACAGGTATCTATGATCCTCCCAGCTCTAACTGGAGCTGCGTTATGAATATTTAAATAAACATCTGGATTCCCTTTAGAATTTAGCTGGGAACGGAATGCTATGCTGAGAATAGTGGATTGGGAACAAGGATTCAGACTTGTTTCTAATGCAAGAAATAATTTGTTACATGGTTTCTGTATCGCTAATGAATATAAAACCACACCTACATAACAGCCTGAAAAATATAATTAATGGAGAAGTGCAGATTTTAACATTTTAATTTTGCAGAATATTTGGCAATTTAAAATTTCAATGCAAACACAGAGTATGAAAACTGGTAGAATTTTCAAAGCTATTCCATTTTCAAGACATTTAATTTGTGGGGCTTAAGTTTTGAAATGATCATGCTCTCAACATGGACAATACATCTTTAAAGAATGAAATATGAGTGGAAAATATTCATTCGACTGAAACATTCATTTAACTTAATTTCAAAATGTTACCCTTCCATTTTTCTCCTTTAGTCTTAGGAAATACAAATCAATTTATATTTTTACATGAACAAGAAATCTTTACACATGCTCCACACAGAAAATATTCTAACAACTATAAATGTTGTTATGAAATGTAAAACACTCTAACAACGATAGATGATTCTAAACACCTGGAAACCAGCTAACACTAGTTAACAGGCCAATTTTAGTGACTCGACATTTTCCAATAAAAAAAAGACTTTGTCAAAAAAGCTAAATAGCTCCAGAGAAGATATAATGAACTCTGGAATAACGCTATACATGTAGGGAAAACAAAAACTGCAAAAGACTACTTAAATCTGAGGGCAGAAAAGAAAGCACCAAAAGTAAAAGCAGGAGAAAGGAGAGACATATCTGCAGTAGACATTCAGGGTGCCAGAAAGAAGTGGCTCCTGGACATAGAGGTTTATACATGTTAAAAGTCGTTGAATTAAATCTGTAGGAGAATATACAAGGGAAGTATAAAAATTACTTCCAATGCAGGCTCAACCTAACCTATTTTAGAAACTATTCAGATGACAACCTGTACTATGAAACCACTGAAAAGTATCCTTAGGTATTCTTTCAATATAACAACAACCTTGAGCTAGAGGAAAACATCCACAATGGTGGCAGCAGTAGCTTTAAAAACAGTGATTATGGAGTAGAATTTATCCTCCTATTTCACCCACGGGGCTCTATAGTCTAACTTCAAGATACTTGCCTTTTGCTTCCAGGCAAAAAATTAAACAAAAGCCACACAAATGTAAACCACAACAAGTCCTCGGCAAAGCTCAAGTACGCCGAGATCTCTTCATGGGCCACCTGAGTTCATTTCTTCTAGTGGTGTTCTACTGCTTCCACATAATCTATTAACAATCCTCACAAAGACTTTTCAGCACCTGAGTGGAATACCAACTGCCCCACTGGAAACCTGATGTGTGTGTTTAATTGAACGTCGTTCTTCATCAGTCTTCCTCACATTACTTAAATATTCCACAAGGCTGCAATGTGAAGTTTGTAGAGATACAGAAAATTCCACTGTCTTATGGTTACGGGTTTAAGACTTCACTACTAAAGCCAACCAGAGGTTTAAATGGGTGCTGAACCAGGAATCATGTGTGGATCTCAAGCTACATCTGAAGGCATATCTAACACTGCACCCACGAGCAAAATGATGTAGTACTGTCAATCAAGATTTTACATTTAGGGAATTAATTTCACAGGTTAATCTGCTGGTCTGTTAATTTTTCCTAATGTTATACACAGCCATAAGTCTCTGACCATAATACATTTGACCTGAAATGTGTAAGAACCAAAATTTATCAAGTTAACCTGGTAGAAATATCACTGTTGAAACATTCTAAAATACACAGCCAAATTATGATGCCAAAACAATATTTGTTCTTGTTGCTGGCTTCGTTCCACCTTTTTTTAATTATTGGTGAGATGGTTAATTTTTGCTCTAAGAGGAACTGCAGCATCAAATATCTGAGTAAAGATGTCAAAGAGGATTATCTACTCCAACAAATGTATCAGAGCTATAAATAGACACTTAAAAAGAGTATTTCAAGCATTAATACAGAGTAATTTGCAAAATTGATAGAAAAATATTTTAATAGGAATACTGAAAAGAGAAAGGTAGATCAAGAAAGAATTACCTTAGATGACAAAAACATTTCATTTTAGTCAGTACGATTAAAGAAAGATTGAGACTCGGTGTCTTAAGAAATAAATCCTCTTATTACACTACCATTTGTAAATAGCATTTATGGCTTCGGTTGCACTTTTAGTGCATTTGTTAGTACTATTTACACACTAAAATGTAGCAACTTAATATTGTAAAAGCTGCCCTAGTAAAGCTGAAAAGGCTCACAGATCTTCGAGCAGCAGATCTCATAGTATACTCAGTGGATCACATAGCCCACAATACAACTAATTACATGTGATATAGAAATCCTAAACACCTAGGTGACAAGAGACTGCCTGCTGAACCTAATTATTTTTTTTTAATTGCTGTGTTACTGGTTTGAAGTAAGCAAGGAAAATATGGCCCTAAATGGATTAAACTTGAAAGAACAGAGGAACTATTTACAGGATGAACCCAGAATTCCATAGTAGCTGGTGAACTCCTTTGTTGTTATTTGGTATCTGCTAAAAACATACTGGTACGTTTTGTAAGCAATCAGTTTGTGTTACTCTAAGTTTTTACCTTCCTGGAACTGGGAATAATCAATATTTTGTCACTTGCCATATTTTAAAGTAATTTATATCTAGCATAGTCCTGTTGTGATTAATATACTATATATATAAATACTTTAAAAATATACACTATTTTTCATTTAGTAGTACCTTAAACACATCTCATCTACTGTCTTTCATCTGAATTTTACATTTGTAGTGACCCTGACTGAAGAACAGGGTGCACCAAGGAGTCTGTGATCCACACAGCAGCTAACCTCAGAGGCCTTGGGCAGCATCGCACTGCAAGCCCAGCTGGCCTGCAGCTCTGTGCTGTGCTGCACAAGTCACCTGCCCACAGCACAAATGCATCCAAGGCATTGTAACAGAGAAACCTGTAATGCAGCACCACCTCCATACCCAGGTCTATACCACTTTGCATGGCCTTGCCTTTATGTGGAACTGCAGCAACAACAGCACTGTTCTTTGACTGTAAAAATCATAAAGAGTTGTTTCCTTCTTTTACAAGAAAATCCTCTAATAGCTTGAATGACCAAAAGGAAGAATATCTTCTACAGATGGTGCCTGCCCAGTAGACTGCACATGTATGGGAGGTGCATTTGGTGCTACAGCGCCTGGGGTTCCCAGCATCTAAAGGGACATAAAAATATCTGTGCTTCTTACAGTGTTAGCTCCAATAAACAGTATTGTGAGTGATACCTGACAGAGTCCAAGTGCTCTTCTTATCGGGATCATAACTGACCAGCAGTTTCTAGTTCAAAACAGTATCTTCTACCTATATTCTCCTATCCAACTGCTGCCTTCTCACACTGCAGCTGAGAAGCCCACGGCAGCTTGGGGCTCTACAGTAGCTCCTGCTACTCACTACAGACTCAGAAAGCCAAACCCAGGAAAGCATCTAATGGAAACTGCTTATCTTTGTGCAGGACTCTTTACATGGGGGGTTAAATCACTGCTGTAGAAAGTGTGGTAACATCCCAACCCTCTTAAATTCCTATTGGAGATGAAAAGATGCTGAGATGGGATGCTCCAGGTAAAGTTGGACCCAAATGAAGCAGGGAATGGAAAACTTAAGGCCAGAACATAAAGACTATAAACTGCAAGCCAGGGAGAAGAAAGATCTTTCCTACAGAAAAGTGGGAAAGGGACTGTTCATCAGGGAGTGCAGTGATAGGACAAGGGATAATGGCTTCAAGCTGAAAGGGGGTAAGTTTAGATTAGACGTGAGGAAGAAATTCTTCACTATGAGGGTGGGAAGACCCTGGCACAAGTTGCCCAGAGAGGCTGTGGAAGCCCCATCACTGGAAGCGCTTAAGGCACTATATGGGGCTTTGGGAGCCTGATCTAGTGGAAGGTGTCTCTGCCCATGGCAGGAGCTTACAACTAGATGATGTCTGAGGTCCCTTTCAACGCAAAGCATTCTATGATTCTATGAGCTGTTTGGCTATGGCATATTCTACTGTGACCAGACTAAATTCTTTCCCCATAACTGTCCTATTCACTGGAATGTGTTCAGATGTAACTACTCTTATGAAGATAAAAGATATTGTAAAAACTCTTCCCCCTTCCTGTGCTGGATATCATCAGGTAAAGGGGGGAGGAAATACACTTGGGGGGAGGGGTTTCACTGGTTTTTGGACCATTTGGTTAAAGCCTCTTCCCTGTTTTTATGTAAGCAAAGAGGTTCACCCCATACTATTTTAATTAGGATTTTGATTTTTTTTTTTAATGAATTGGTATAATTGTCTTACATTATATACATGCATGCTGCAATTAATGAAGATGAAATATATTAAGCACACAGCCTACAACACCAAATACGCTTCTGAAAAATTGACATAAACATGTAAGGTAGTGAATCAAAGTCTACCCTGTAAAAACGTAGTGTAAAATCAAAGATAGCCTGAATATGTAAGTGACTTGCCCGTATTTTCTATACTAAAATCTACTTACCACCTCACAGATAACTTATGCTGCAACAAAGACATGATAGCACTGCTGCAAATAACTAAATTTTCTCTACCTCATTTTCATTTAAGCTCTGAAAGTTAGTGTTTTATTGACATAATTTCCAACATGCAAATTTCCTTGTCAGAGAACCAGAAGAAAAAAAATCTTTTTATATATACATATATATAAAAAAGTACCTTTCAGAACATCGAAAGCCTGGTAAAGAATGCTACCCTCCTTATTCTCCAAAAGGCTGAGCAAATCTTTTCTCCAACCCCAGTAAAGACAATCATGCCTCTCCAGATAAGCACAAACTCAAACCCAAAACTAGTCACCCTCCCTCACCATCATTGTTTCTCTTTAAACTTTTGTTTCCTATTCCTTTGGTTTGCCCTTCTTTGACTATTGAATCCACTACTTTTGTACCTCAGGCCTTCCACCTTATTTATCCTTTAAAATCTTAGGACTTTTTCCCACTGTCAGTGTGGTTGATCTGTGAGCTTCTCATTTTTCTCAGACAGCCCTTCCAATTTTACTCAGGGTCTCGCTGTTTCCAGAGATAAAAATCCAAAGAAAGAAAGTTTCACAAATGCCAGCCATTTCTCCTTCATGACACATCCACCCTAAAGCATGAGGGTTTTTTGGTGGTTTTCTTTTTTATAAAGTATTCATGCCAGGAAGAGATTGTTTCATTGTTTACACAGCTGTTTTTAAAAATGAAAACGTTTGGAAAAAAACCACATTCTTCAAACTTTCAATTTTATTTCCTTGTACTTCCACATCCTAAGTATTTAGGAAGCAAGATATTTTTAAAATTAATCTTCATTCATCTGTCTAGAGAATTCAGTTTTTTATGGCCTGGTGAAACCTTAAGTATCCACCTAAGCAGGCCAGGCCCAAATCATTCAGGCAATGAACAGATTATCACTGAATTTGACTGACATTGGGCTGGGCACATGAAAAAAGTCCTTCTACTACAAGTTAAAGAAACAAATGTTAAAGATTTTTGTGAAAAAGTTCTTCTTTCTTTGGCATTAGCATTAGTTAGTCCTTCAGCAATCTTAATCATGCTGAGAAGCTGGCTTTAGAGCGTATTTAAATCAGTTCTACACATAATCATTTTCATGACCAAAAGGATACCCATAGGATCATTCACGTGGACCAAAATGCCAGACTATTTTATCTTAAGGCAGGTTTTAATTCTGTTCTTGTTATTTTTGTAATGTGATGGTTCCAGTTATTTGGCTGTTCTAAAGATCTCAGCTATCAGGGAAACAAAGATATAATACAAGAACTAAAAATAAACCAGTTCTGATACACATTCTGCCTTTCACAATTTGGTTTATAGGTCTACAGTACATTTACAATTCTCATCACATTGGAGGGAGGAAGGGGAAACAAAGTCTGAGTAGTATCAATAAGGTGGTGTTGTTCACTCTGTCTTGTCACTAAATGTGAAACGGGATCTGAACCACAGCACAAGTCGCTGTACAAAGACTCTTCACACAAGATTACCGCTGCAGAATTCAGCATAATGTTGGCATTGCTAATGGGATGAAACTAGAACAGTATGAATAATACATTACATGCACCAATCAATGTTACACTGTAATGGACTGATGGAAAATAAATACTCTTCATGAAAACCTAGGAAGACCTTTCAAACACAAATATTTTATGATTATTCATTTATTATCTTTACTAGATGAAAAGAATCAACTGTGACAAAAGTGTAAAAGCAGCATAAATGTTGCTTTATCTTTACCAAATATTTAATATTGCTTTGAAGCATGACTAGCTTCTGTACTTTCTGGGTTTTCTTCCTTTCCACCCTCATTTCCCCTCCCAATCAGGACATGCAAAATCTAAACACCTTCTCCTGTTTTAAAGAATTTATAGGCCTCTATAAATCAATTACTTGAATGTAAAAACTAAGACAAAATAGTCTGTGTAAAATAATTTGTCTTATTTTGTTCCAGATTCTCTTCCTCTCTTCAGAATGTCATCTCACCCATCTTTTCTTCCGTGTATAACCTCTAATACATTCCTCCAGCCCCCAGTTTTCCTAAATTCTTATTTTCTTACCCAGTATCAACAGACATTCACACACATCTACCTCCACTGAGCTGAGACTGATCTTTCTTAGTCTCACTAGCACTGATAGCTACACGTAGAGTGCATTCCTACACAATACCTTACTTCAAAACAGTCTGCACCCACTTCTCTTCTAGGCTTTACAAACTCAGATCTCCTTCCCTACTGCCCCACAGCCTCCATAAACAGTCAAGCTCTGTGCAGATCATAAACACTCCCTACTAGTTGCAGTGCTTGGAAAAGTAAAACGAAGGCTGGAAGGGGTCTGGTATCATGATAACAAAGACAGCTCTGTATTCCAGGGCCTTGAATCTCTCCTCCTTCTCTGCATGCTGTTCATGTGCTATCGTCAGTCCAAGGGCATACTGTTTGCATCATCATTGAATCAAAAAATAAAAAACCCACCCAGAAGCACACCATATTCTCTTCACCTTCTCTTTTCCTCATCTCAAAAATCCTCAAATGGTGAGCATGCTCTTTGTAGCCATTATCTTAATATCTTTCCCACTTGCTGAATTTTTGAAACCTTCGTTCAACTACTTACACAAAGTGGCTCTCAATGACTAATGACTTCTTCATATATTCATTTCAGAACCAACCTACTGACTCCCATCATGATAAATATTATGGCATAATTATCATCCCAAACTCTCCTCAATCCAAAGGGCTTTTATGACTACCTTCAGGTTAATTTATTATTATTAAATCTTCATAATGACACTATGCTATCTCTGCCATCTGAAAACTCTGTAAGCTTTTCCAGTTGTGATTGCAGATCTACTGGTGGTCTTTCTAGCAGAATTCATGAAGCAACTAGCAATTGAAAATACAAATAAAAACTACCTACACAGAAATCCCACTCAGCTGGCAAGTATACAGCTGCACCTGCCAGAAGGCAAAGTCAGAGGCTGGCTCCTGACTGCTCTCAGTGTGAACTGAAACTATCCATTTTTATAGCATTAAAGCAATACTTCTTGAAAATAAGATATTTGTCTAAATTCTAAGCACTTTATTTTCTAACTTACCTTGTTTCCAACTTCCAATCGGCAGATAAATAAATCAAATAATCACGGTGAAGGTACTCATGATGTTAAAAAAGGTCAGAGGAACACTGGTTTAGATTGGTACAGTAGTTGAGAAAATGACTGGCATTTTTAAGTTTGGACTGCCTGTAGAGAAGGGTTCTAACTTGAGTGTGGCCATGCTGTGCTACCACAAAAAATATTAAGATAAAGAATAAGGGAGGGGAGCCTTAAAATTAGTCACTGCCATGTGTCCCACACTATTCAGAGAGAATTTTAAACATTCTTAATGATCCTTATGGCCTGTAGTTGTTGATGACTTTTTCTTTAGTTTACCAAGAATAACAATATGCTTTGTAAACCTAAGCATCACTTTCACAAAAATAATGACCATTACAACAGTCACATTTTCTCACTACTGAGTGATTCTTAAATGTATTCCCATTTGTCTTCTTGTAAATAAACTCTTTACAAAGCTGAGGCAAGAAAAATACTAGATGAGTTTTGCACTGTTCTTGTTCAGTTAAGATACTCTGGTATGGGAAAGGTCAGTAACTAATTCCCTTCAGACCACAAACTGAGACAGATCCAAAAAATTAAACAAAAAACAGTATTAGAAAAGCCAATAAATGAACCCAGAGTCATATTGTGTAACAGCTTCCCTAAATGCCTCCATGTTCTTATCACTCTGACCTTCATCCTTACCCAAGGATGTTAGATTTGTTAAACTCAAAACTTGGTTAGAATTTGGTGTACTGAACCAGCAAGATCTTCAGGAAAAAAAAACCTCACCTCAAAAAAACCCCAACCATTTTATTCTCTTTATTCTGTGCTTGTACAGCATCCAATACACTGGGTGCCTTGAGCCTAACTGGTGTCTGCAGGCACTCCAGAAATTTAGAGTTACTTCACACTCCATTAAGACCCCGATCAGAACCAACTCAACGTTTTAACTTGTTTTAACCCCAGACAGCAACTGAGCACCACAGAGCCGCTCGCTCACTTCCCTTGTGGCAGGATGGGGGAGAAAATCATTAGAGTGCAAGTGAGAAAACTCGTGGGTTGAGATAGAGACAGTTTAATAGGGAGAGCAAAAGCTGCACACACAAGCAAAGCAAATGAAGGAATTAATTCACCACTTCACATGGGCAGGCAGGTGTTCAGCCATCTCCAGGAAAGCAGGGCTCCATCACACGTGACAGTGACTTGGGAAGCCAAATGCCATTACTCCAAACATACCCCCACTTCCTTCTTCTTCCCCCAGCCCCTTATATGTTAAGCATGATGCCATATGGTATGGGATATCCCTTTGGACAGTTGGGGTCAGCTGTCCTGGCTGTGACCCCTCCCAACTCCTTGTGCAACCCCAGCCTGCTCACTGGTGGGGTGAGAAGCAGAAAAGGCCTTGGCTCTGTTTAAGCACTGCTCAGCAGTAACAAAAACATCTCTGCATTATCAATGCTGTTTTCACCACAGATCCAAGACGTAACCCCATACTAACTACAATGAAGCAAATAAATTCTATACCAGCCAAAACCAGCACACCCAGACATTTTGAACTTAAACAGGACCTTTCTTTTACTGCCATCTGAGAGATTCAAGGTTACAGTAGAAGAAAATCATTCACCAATAGCTGCTAGAGCCAGAAGACATGGGAAAATTACTGTTTGTAACAGACTACAACACTGTGGTTGCCTCCTAAAGGTGTGCTTTGATTTCCCTCCAAACATTCCTACCCCTTCAGCATGGTGACATTATTTTCCACATAGGTTACTTCTCTCACTGTGCCCTAGGGAACTCTCCACATCTGACAAAGGAGCAGTAGAAGGAGGAAGGGACTACTGTAACAAGCAGTACCCCACACCTCTACCTGGTTAAGCTGTCAGGGAAGGGACGCTCCTGGCAATAGGGGAGGGGGACCCATGGAAGGAGGGGAAGGAACACTGTGAGGATGATGTATCTCCAGTGCCCACAAGTGACTGGATGGGGATCCCACACTCAGTCACCCTGAATCTCTCATTTGACTTGTTCTTGTTGATTAATGAGCTGAGAATGAACTCCTCTGGGAACATTTCCCACTTTAACTTTGGCTGTGCAAGGAAGTTTGAAACCCAGGATCAGGAGGACCAGGGGATCAGGCTGCAGCCCAAACAGTGAAAACTTAAGCCTGCTCCGGGCTCTAAATCCAGATTCTGACATGGCAACAAAGCTAGAAACTATTAGTAAAAATGTATGGCTTGAGTCAAATCAGATAAATTTTAACAGATGGGTTAAGGAAAACTACAGTCCTTAGAGGTTTCTTAAGAAATATTTTACATATCCATTTTAAATTCCAAACTCTGAATATACATATATTCACTAAATATGTACCTCTTACAGTCATTAATGCTTTTTAAGACTAAACTTCCTCTTTTCAGCTTCTGAAAACTATTACTGGCTTTAGTGTTATAAAGCCTGTACTTCTAGGTGGTCTCTTCATTATTCATTTATATTGCTAATATGCAGCAAAGCTATGCTTATATGAAGAAAAAATATCTTAAAGTGAGTTCAGACATGCAGACAGACAAGGAAGATGCAAGAAGCCTTCTGCATCATTTGGAATTTTCCCCAAGATTAAACTTAGAAGACTGACTTAAATTATATACATTATCCAGAAACCAGTATTTGCATACTACTTTTATTTATATTTCAGAGGGTCAAAGTAATTAGATAATTTTTCTTAATGGTGTCATTTAAAATAAACCTTCAAAAAGCTAAAGATTTTTTTTTGCATGTTATGGTAAAACAAAGGCCAAAAAAATACAGACTGCAAATTTCTAGGCAATCGAGCAGGGGGCACTGGAAGTGGGGGGGGGCGACGCACAACTGAAAAACATTAGTAGCTAAAATTATAAAAGGAGTGTAATAGCTTAAGTTTTGGAAGAAGGGAAAAATATTGAACTGTGATCACAACTCTTCCCCCAGCTTGTAGTCCAGCCTCAGATAAATTACTAACCAGTAACATTAAGCTACCTGAAATTCATAGTTCTGCTTCTGTTTACCAGGAATGCTTGAGAGCGCTTTACTTAAGAATTTACTTGTTCACCATAAATTAACATTTCTTTTACAACTGTTTTCCTAGTAAATTTGAAAAATGTCTCAAAGTTGCAGAAGTAAAAACCCACAAAAAGAACTTTACTAAGCCACAATCTTCTTATACAGTTCCTCCATAATATAATTGGTATTTTATGATTTATGAACTCCTTATATAAGGTCTTCCTTTTTTACAAGGTACCAAGTTTTGACAGGAAAGCTAAACATATTTACAATTTTTGTCTTTTGCTGCACTCTGCTGGAACAATCCATTTCTCAACTGAAAGCAACACTTCTGTATGCAATGCAAAAGTTGACTAGGGAGAGGCAAAAACCTGGGAATCCTCTTTCTTGTGCAGAAGTACTCTTCTGAAGCACATGTATTTTTCAAACCAGAATTCAGACATTTAAATCCATATTTAGCTTGACCTAATAAAGTGGCCTATTTTCAGACAGAGCACCTGAAACAGTCCTAGATAGAACAGGATTAAAGAGGGCTCCCTGCTTCTCACAACCACAACAAAGTGCTTCAATAAGGCACTGAAAAGCCTCTTGAAACATAGATTGGAAGGGTTCAGGCTTGCAGGCATCACTGTAACTATCCTTCAGCTGCTAAACACACTATTTTAAAAGAGAAACCTAGCCCCCTCCATTTGATCTGTGATGAATATACAAAAAAGTTAATAGATAACACAGGTTATTATAACATTTACTGAAACTGAGACAAGTGCTTGAATCCCTTTTTTTAAAAAATACTATGATTTACTGGACATTTTATGAAATCTAAAACTTACGCTTCCATTTTTTTTCATTTAAAAATGAAGCAACTTACCTGGGCTAGAGAACAGACCTCAGTTTTTGTTAACAGCCAGAGTTATTAACTCCCATGATCATTCATTCTGTCTGAGGATCTGCTCCAGAATCACCCAAAAGGGCTACACAAATTAAATGTGACCTCCTCCTAGAAAAATGCACCTGTGATCAAAACAAGGGGTTGTGACTTTTTTCTTTCCTTATTTCCCACCCCAGAGAGGAAAATCACTTACAATGACTGTAAACTTTAAAAAAAAAGAAAAAAAAAAAAAGGAAGTAAATAACACAGAATAGGAATATCATAGGCTTGTTCTAAGAGTTTTCAAAGGGCAATGAGTAAAAGCTTTCACTCTTAGACCTGTCCTCGGAGTTGCAAATACAGATGTTGGCACCAGTCCCAGAATACAAAGCATACCTTTCAATTTTTACTAATACCTGCTAAAATTGTATCTTAGCATTTTTTCTCAGAAAGAAAATTAAGGAACAACACTTCTTAATGCTTCGTAGTTGACATAAATCTCAAGAACTCTTCTCAGGGAATGGTTTCCACAGATTTTCTTTTCTTTTTTTTTTTTCTGCAAAGAACAACAGGGCCTCTCAGGCAGTCACTGCCTTTACAGATTGCCTTGTTGAATTCAAAGCCAGCAATAAATACAGACAATAATCAACAAATCACTCAAACACTCACACGAACAGTGAAGTGTTCACTTCAGAGCTTATAGATACAGAATGTATAAACAGGGACATAGGAAACAAAACATGAAAACAAAATATGAAAACAAGTTTTTGGAGAAATTATGTACTTCAAAGGTTTAAGTACTTAGCCTAAAACTGGACAAGGCCAACCCATTTCTCTTTAAATGTACCGCTGGTATTCCTCCCAACCACTACCCTCAAAAAAGTTTAATAAAATACATTTCAGAAATTGAAACTGGCTTTCATAGAGGCCAAATATTTCTCTGTTCCATAGATGAGTTTCCCACAGAAGAAAAACTCATGATGTAACAAAACATATGGGAAGACTGGGTGAAGAAACTTTTTGGAGACACTGGGGTTTCAAAAGCAAATGGACAGTGCAGGCAACATTTAAGAAATGGATAAGGAATCAAGTTAGATAGACAAATCTGTTGTACGGAAGCTTCCTCTACTGTGGATCTCATGGAAAAAAGAAGTAAAAAAGGAAATGAAGCAGGATATCTTTGCACATGAAAGGGAATCTGATATCATGAAATTCCAACTAACTGGAACTATAAACTACAGTCTCTTCACAAGTTTTTATACAAAAGAAAAAATAGCAAAAGATAAAGCAAAATAAAACACAAAAATACAATACAGTAGACATGAATAAAATACTGAATATCATGTCAATCTGCAAGGTGTTCATAGCTTCTGCTGTTTATAATTTCTGTATAAAATTTAAAAAAAAAAACCCAAACATAAGAAGTGATCTTTAAAATTGTCAGAAAAGACAATGCAATAAATGTGGTCCCTTCCAATCCAAGCATTTCTATGACTCTGTGTTTCAATGAATCATATTCCTTGTGACTCTGATCAAACAATAGATTTCTACCCAAGAGGTGGTAAGGTTCTGAAAAATAGCTGTTAGAACTCAACAAGTAGTCTGCTTCATATTCGTTTCCACAGCAGAGAAAAGAAACTGAGATGCTTATAAAAGCAAAAAGGAATAAAAGTAGCTAGAAGACACAGACTGTATTGAAACACAAGTCTTTTTGAAAATAAGATGGGCTTTCAGTTGCCTGTTGGAATGTAACAGAGAGCTAAACGTTTGTTAAGGAGAAATGAAAAAAATAAGGAAAACGTCAATAGTTTACTTTTCCTCCTGCAAAGCATGGAATTTTCTCAAAACTCTGAAACCCCATTCAAATTAGAACAGAGGCAAGGTCTACTGTTTTCTTTAACATGACAAATCTAATTAGCTAGCAAATATTTAACCAATAGCTAGAGGTTGCTCTTTAAGTACTAAATAATGAGATGTAATTAAGGTAGCGAAGGCAAAAGGTTACTAATTTAGGGCATTTCTATGGCGTAGTGTTTAAATTATAGGTTTTCTACAAAACGTATGGGCCAATGCACAAGAAAAAATCCAATTTTAACGGAATGCAGAACAAATTAACATTTTAACATCATAATACTACTCAATTGTATAATGGGATTTTGCTAAGTGTCACAGAACAGAAAATAAAAGTAACACTCCAAGGTATGCTTGTTAACTTCTTCAAGCTAAATATATTACGAGCCTACTGACAGCAGTAAATAGACACATTGTAACATGAAAGACTCTGATTTCAAAGGCCTTTTATAGGTGTTGCTTTTTCTAAGTAGATTGGTCTTAAGAGTATAAACAATGAACAAGATAAAAATTATGTTAACCATACCAAATACTTTCAAATTTCCTAAAGGGAAATGGAACGATTCCTTTGAAAATACCATTTAAAAAAAATCCAGTTCCTGTGATATATAACGTCTCTTTCTCCACTTCTCCTTCCCACATTACAGGAATTTAGGCTGGCAAGTACAACCTTCAGCACCCAAACATAATGTTTTCTAGGTTGACCAAGAGGCTTCCTGGAAAAATAAGGATTATAGCTCTTATGGTCAATACCTGCCACCTCAACATTTCAGCATCCTAGTCACCCATCCAACAAGGGACTCAAGCAAACGTTTTATGTTAAGATGTCTAAATAATATACCAAGTCTGCATCCGTAACAAACTGCCCATATTAAAAGAAGAAAATGGCTGCCACATAGCTTTTTTGTCAAAGAACTGAGGGCAAGAAGAATGGGCTGTACTTTCTTTTTAATAAAAACCTTAAAATAATACCTCTGTAGTTATGATGCTCATCATCACTGTCTTCTTCCTTCCTGACCCCCTGAATTCATTACACCAACTTTCCCTGCATTAACCGCCTTTTTCCTTTTCATATTCAAATTACTCACAACAGAATAATTAAAGGCTTCACAACGTGGAAATACTACTGTGTGGAAGTCAGTAGTTACGCACAACTGAAACATAAAATAGATGTGTTGAAATGCCAGCTGGCAAGAAGAATGGAGAAGAAAGTTCCTTTCCCTTTTGTTTTTGTCGATATACAGGTTTAACCAGCAGTTTAGCCCCAACAGAAACTGTACCTTTTATGAAAAAGATCTAAATTGGGAGAATGACCACACAAGTTATATTTTTCCTCAGAGGTAGTGGCTACAGCAGCAGCTCTGAGCTGACTTCAAGGAATACACAAAGAAACAGATTTTTAAATATTATTTTTAAAATTAAAACCACTGTGTTATTTTTGATTTTTTTTTTCTTCAGGAATCCATCTTCCACCACTATACTGACTCTGGTAAGTAGTACCAAGTAAAATCCTAACTCAGCTGATCAGGAGTGTGCAATGAATACATAAGTAGTATGTCCAGTAGACTGGGCAGAGCAAGAGACAGACAACCTGAAGTCTATTCCCACCTCTGACACTGCTCTATAGGCGAGATCAATGGTCTATACAAAACATTTTGGGTCAGACATCACCACTACCTAAATGAAATGTCACACCTGTAATAGCACCCTAGTTCAACAGAACAGTGATTTAGATTCTCATTCTCTGTATGTTAATGGACATAAGTAGTTGTTGAGACTGATGTACAAATGATTTTAAATTAGCAGACAAAATAGCTTGGTATTGCTGAGTTTGCAAGTAAAGATACAACAGTAACGACACTTCAGTAAATCCACTTCAATATCCAACATAAAATCTGCAAATATTACGATGAATAAATAATTTATTAGTTAATTTGGCCCTCAAATATTTATTTCCCAGATGTGTGCTGCTTGTTGTTTCTTGGGTTGGTATATTTTTAGGGGGGAAGTATTTTCTTTGTGTTGGGTTTTGGGGTTTTTTTGGTGTGGTTTTTTTTTTTCTACTCAGGGCTTTGGCATGAAATGCTATTAAATTACATGACTTATGTAGATCTCCCCCTTACTATTCAGGTGTTGATATAATGAACATTGACATTAACCCAAGCATTTCACTGAATCCAAATATCAAAGTGTCAGAAATATTTACTCAGAATGAATTCAAAACCAAGATATACTTGCCATCCAACCACAACGCAAAATTATTATCTTTTGTACATGAAAGAAATCAGTATCACTTACCATGAACTTACACTACCAAATTATCTATTTCAATGTTCTTTCAGCTACCTGAAGGCACAGCACCCATGTACACACTGGTAAAACAGGTACAGTAGTCACCCAAAATAAAGTTACTAAAATTACACCAGAAGCCACTGAAAATGTTCTTAGCACTGCAAGCAGAAATTAACCAAAACTGATAAAAATTTACTATTGGCTTAGTTCATTACATCTGGACCATTCAATTAAAATGAGCAGTTCCACAAAGATCAGGTATCCAAGCTCACAAAGCTGTCCCTTCCACCACACGTGTTCCCTAGTTGTTCTCAGCTGTTCTCAGCTTTCATACCTCAAATGCTTTTGTATTGCATAATTACAGGGCTGATATATAAAACTTTCTAGGGAGCATGAAATAATAGTGTTTTCCATCCTTCTATGAAGGCAGTATCATTTTTTTAATTCAAATTTTGATTACGACACTGCATAGCACTTCCTCTTGATATGGAGTGCATTTCTCCCAGTGAAAGAGCCTGTCAATGATTCAAGCATCAGCAGAGGTATCTGGTATTTCAGATTATCAGATAATGGCATTTCTGTCAAAGAAATAAGATTTATCAGTATTACTTTCTTTGGGGAATTTTAGCCAACTGGTTCCGTTTCCACTTAATTCAAATGCACACAGGTTCTTTCAGTCCCTATAGAAAGCCCTCCTATACGGTCTGGTGAGCTCATGTTAAGCTGAGGATACAAGATCCACCCCTGCAAAGGAATATGATTTTCTCACCTTCAAAAAGGCATTAGCCAATGAAACAAATACTACATGAACATTTACATCACAAGAAGTGGCATAAATCACTTCCTGCCATTGCCTTTATACACCAGAAGGTACAATCTGCCACCACTCCTGAGAACTAAATCAAAGTCTGGGGAATCCTTTGACAGGTCACACTCATGCAACAGCTCTAAAGTGGGAACCACACCCAGGGTGGAGTGGGGAAAAAACAACATCAAATAAAAATCACACTTCTGGTCCTCTAGCGATTTGAATGGAGCAGTGGGTGTTCAGACCCGGCTACTCACAGCTTCAAGAGAAGGAACTCAGTAGATAGGGCTGTACGACAGCACAGTGCAGCTGCAACCCTCCTTCAAGGAAAATGTGACAGGCCAGACTGAATGTGGTCCAGCAGACCCCAGATGAGGTGCTTTGTGCCACATTTACACACATGGACATTTTACATCAAACTCGTTTCTCTTGTGATGGCTGTATTGCTTTCAACTTTTACATGCATCTAACACCCTCCCCAAAAATCACCTTACTGAAGATACAAGCAATTTTACCCTTTTGTTCCACAAACTGGCTGACCTGAAGTAAAGACTGTCCCACGCTGTAGCAAGTAATTGCTACCACAGACCAAAATACAGAAAAGTTGTGCCAGGAATCCTAATATATGCTTCCCCAGCACAGCTAACTGCTTTCAGACATTTTTGAAATACATCTTCTAATAAAAAAGGGGCTTTGATGACATTGTAAGTATTCCACTGTTAAAGCTAAATAAGTCTTAGGGAAACAGAAACATAACACTATTTGACCACCAGTAAAATAGAGAATTTTAATTATATGTAATAGGCAATAAGCTACTTTTAGTGGCTATGAAAAAACTACATTTAGCAGAAACAGCAATAAAAGAAGTTAAATATAACTCCTCCAAAGAACAGCATATTTATTCAAGCCAAAAAAGAGCTAATTTGTATTATGGGTGTAGTTCTCACTGACATTATCTGGGGAAAATGACTATTACAGGAGCGGGTGTGATATATAGCCTTTGAGTCATGCATGATAAACCCTAATGGTTTTGCTTTGAGGTAAAAGTCCTTACTAATCAAGTAATGAATCATTCCCAAAATGTCGAGTTCCTGGGGCCATGTGTGTCAGAAGTGCGACTCTAGAGAGAATACTCAATCATTAATGATCACTTTTGAGATTTTTATCAACCGATTAATAAGCAAGGAAAGGAGTTAAGGGGCTTGAACAAAGAGTTAATGGACCTTTAATGACGTTCCATGTGTTTTAGTGAATAGAATATAATGAGTTTTATTTTCCACTGATGACAAACCACCAACAAAGCGCTCCACATGTTGCAAGTGTTAAAATAATGCAAAGAACAGTACTTATGCTTTAAAAAATATTACAAAATTATGTTTACTTAAAAAAATTATAATGTCCACACTTAATCCTTATTACACCTTTGTAGTATATTATGGATCAGAAATTAAGTGCCTAGCTTCCTAAATCAGTAGATGGACATGAGGTAAGGAGAAAAATGGCAAAATGTTTTTTTCTTTAGTATATCAGGTGCTGGACCTGTTGGTATCAGGAAGGAATGGAAGTAAAATTCTGGCTCTTAAGGTATCCAGTTCTAAGACAACATTAATGAACAAGTCTGAAGACTAAAATGAAGCTATGATCAATTATGTGCATGTACACATATATATACATGTGCACATATATCCTTGGTCAGGCCCCACCTGGAGTATTCATAGAATCATAGAATGGCATGGGTTGGAAGGGACCCCAAGGATCATAGAGCTCCAACCCCCCTGCCACAGGCAGGGCCACCAACCTCAGGCCTGGATCTACACAAGGTTGCCCAGGACCCCATCCAATCGGGCCTTGAACACTTCCAGAGATGGGGCATCCACTACTTCTCTGGGCAGCCTGTTCCAGCACCTCACCACTCTCTCTGTAAAAAACTACCCCCTAATATCTAATTTAAACCTTTCTTCCTTTAGTTTTAATCCATTCCCCCTTGTCCTGCCATTGTCTACCCTTTTAAAAAGTTGAATCCCCTCCTGTTTATATGCTCCCTTCAGGTACTGGAAGGCTGCAATGAGGTCCCGCCGCAGCCTTCTATTCTCCAGGCTGAACAAACCCAGCTCCCTCAGCCTCTCTTTGTAGGGCAGGTGCTCCAGCCCTCTAATCATCTTTGTGGCCCTCCTCTGAACCCTCTCCAACAGTTCCACATCTTTCTTGTATAGGGGGCCCCAGATCTGGACACAGCACTCCAGATGGGGCCTCACGAGGGCAGAGTAGAGAGGGACAATCACCTCCCTGTCCCTGCTGGCCACCCCTCTTCTAATGGGCCCCAGGATACCATTGGCCTTGCGAGCTGCAAGAGCACACTGCTGGCTCATGTTAAGTTTCTCATCCACTACAATCCCCAAGTCCTTCTCAGCAGGGCTACTCTCAAGAAGCTCTTCTCCCAGTCTGCATCGATGTCTGGGATTCTTCCAGCCCAAGTGCAACACCTTACACTTGACAGTGTCAAACCTCATTAGGTTCCCCCAGGCCCATCTTTCCAGCCTGTCAAGATCCCTCTGGATGGCTTCCTTTCCTTCTAGGGTGTCAACCACACCACTCAGCTTGGTGTTATCCGCAGTTCTGGGCTCCCTGGTATAAAAAAGACAGGGATCTCCTGGAGAGAGTCCAGAGAAGAGCTACAAAGATGATTAAGGGCCTGGAGCATCTCCCCTATGAGGAAAGACTGGTTGAGCTGGGACTGTTCAGCCTGGAGAAAAGAAGAGTAAGGGGGGGACCTTATTAATGTCTATAAATATCTTAAGTGTGGGATGCAGGGGGAAATGGCCAGCCCCTTTTCAGTGGTCTGTGGGGACAGGACAAGGGGCAATGGCTGCAAGTTAGAACATAGGAAGTTTCGCACCAACATGCAGAAGAACTTTTTCACAGTGAGGGCGACAGAGCCCTGGAATAGGCTGCCCAGGGCTCTGGGGTTCTTTTGTACTACTGTCTACATATCACCTACGTTAAATGAGGGCAAAGGCCTTCAATACACTCTTCATCTTTGTGCTGAAATCATTATGGAAATACCAAAAGAAATCACTCCATCTAACAGCCTGAAACCACCAAGGATTACTAACCTAGAGTATTTCCAAAAACAAAACACAACAAAGCAAGGTAAAGAACAGCAGTGGTTGGAGGCAGTGACAAGATCCAAATCTCTTGCCGAAGAGATGAAAGTTAAGTTAGAACCTTCTGATTAGGGTGTCTCTGTTTTCCACATGCTGTATTTTTCACGTTGTCTAACCGTAAAATGCACGTACACATGCAGAGTTAAAAATGCCCTTGCAGAATGTAATTATAATTTACATACCTTCAGTAGTGGGAAAATTCAGCACCAGGAACTGGACAAAGCTGGAAGAGCTGTCACTAGTTCAATCTAACTAGACTCAAGAAAACTGAGCAAGAGAAATACCACATGTGAGTTTGAACCCAGCACACATGCCTAGAGAATGAAAAACTGGGAGCACCTGCTATTCTTGTCCCAGCACCCAACTGCACAGCAAATAGTTACAACAGATCTGCAGAGAAGGGTGAGGACAAGTCACTGAACTGTTCCACACCAGCTGAGACAGGAGATCATGAACCATCTCCACTTGGGAGACACATAACTGCATTAATGCAGCACTATGAAGAAGACATATTAGTACATTTTTTTGTTCAGCTTTGACAAAACTGCAAAACTTCCAGAAGACATGATGTTCACATCTAGCTGGTGTTGAACACAGGTGATGCAGATGTGTGACATCTCCAGGCATAAAGACAACCCTGTAAATAAACTGGGCCAGAACCCTGTGTTAGAAATTAGCTATGGATCTGTTTTGAAAGCTGATCAAAAGTGTCAGACAAGAGGACAAAATATGCTTATATTTAGATATTTATCAATTGGAATATTGTTTTCATTTAAAATTATGATATATCAGAGAGGAAATAATATAATTCAGAAGATACAATTCAGAATCAATTGCGATCTCAATTGTGACAATGATTTACACCCAAAACTCATTTTCCCTGCTAGTATCAAATGCTATAAAAATGACAAGCAGCACACACTATTTTAATACTTAAAATACTGCTTGACATGATTTCAACAGTCTTGCCTGATCACAGACCACAACGAGATGCATGATCAGCATGCACTAGGCTAAAACTTCCTAACAATTGTCTTCTTAAGTAAGATGTGCTCAAAGGAATTCTAAGTTTCTTTAAGTTCTGTCCAAAATTCAGATTAATTACACATTCCACTGAAACCTCAAGAAACATAAATATTTAGTGCACTTCTCATGGCCCCCTAAATTATGTCCAGGGATACAAAAGATGTGCTTTTTCTCCATACATTTAACTTTGAAAGTTTGTTGTATCATAGCATTCCCTTTTTGGATGCTTTTCTAAAAAAACATTTAGTTAACACTTTAACATGAGCTGAATGTTCTTTTTGTGTGTGTATTTTAGAGCAAACCAAAAGCTGCAAGTCAGATCCTACATGCTTTAATAATTGTTCTCAAACTATTTCTTCTTTTGAGAAGAATACTACAAAGTTAGCTTTAGATTTGATTAATTAAATGTCAATTTTCAAGACTTGAATAGATCCTGTCATGTAGTACCACTACTTAGTGTCACTCTGAAAAGAACATGGGATTGAAGAACAAACATAAGGACACACGAATACCAGACCTGTGTACTTAAAATTGGCTGAGCAACAGTTAGGGCCCTAGAACTCTATCCCACATTTCAGCTTCACCCTTCCTTCTCTTGCTCTAAAAGTATATAACTTAAGTAGTCTTCTAAACATGGTTACAGGACTATAGTCTTCTAAACAGGGTTACAGTATTAAGGATGGCTTATAACTAGACACAGCTAGCATCATAAGGATAAAATAAGAAAAAATCCATGCAGGCTGAAATAAGAAATTGAATAATCTGACTTTAATCATCTGACTTAATAATCTGAATTAACAAGTATGTTAATTCCAGTTTTGCACCCAAATAATGTATGTACAGAGTCAATGCAAAAAAAATGTAATTTGAGGGCAAACACCCACAGCTATTGCCAAGCTAGGCATCCTTTTTTTTTTTTTAATATGGCAAAAAACACATTGTGGAAATTAAAGATCATTAAATTACACTTTCAGGCAATAATGTCTCCTAATGCTGTAGGTGAGCATTATACAAAGTGCTTGCTGTTTACAAGAGTTACCATAAAATCTGCTGCAATCTCATTTCATATTTGAAGGTTACAAAACACCTATACACCTATACAATCTCAACCACTGTCCAACTACTTTTAAAAGCATCTAATTAAATTCCTTTGTTAGAACAGGAAGGAGTGGCATATTCAATTGCACTGGTAATATTTTAACCCCAGATCAAGAAATTAATCCACAGGCATACAAATAGCATCTACTGCAAATTGTTTTTTCCATTAGTTCATAGCATCTTCCTACAAATCATTCCTAAATGTCATAAGAATAACATTTGCTTTTTCTAATATGCAAGGCTACCAGGTATATAACAGCTTTGCTTTTCCTTCCAAAATAGAATACCTGATGTCACTGGTTTTTAACTGTTGTTAATACTCAAATCTATTTAGGCCTACAGTATTACTTCAGAAAGACAGTCTAGAAGAAAAGATTAAATGGGACCATAACACCAAAAGCCAGATTTTTACTATTGCACACACTGATATCTTCCTGTATCTTTCTCTATTATTGTAAATTGTAAACCAATTACTTAGATAGAGACAAAGTCCTGGAAATTCTTTCCAAAAGCAAAAATGCAGGCAACTTATTTGAACAATTCTTCTGAAAACG
>VZTU01006701.1:0-22709 GCA_013400835.1 Zapornia atra
TCTTTTCCTTTTTCTTTCCTTTTCTTTTTGTTGAAACTATACATTTGTTGGGGAAGGCAGCAGACCTGCCAACAGCCTGACTCTCCTCACAGAAGACATAGGCCTTGACAATGTCCTTGAGTTCCCGTGAGACAGTAAAGTTACTCATGCTAAGAGGTTTTTGGTAATCACATTATCAAAACACAGAGGCCTTGAAGACAGGGGTACAAACTCCCCTAAACCAACAAGGAGTTTTTGGAAGATATTTGGGAGTAAGTGAACATGTCAAGAACCATCCATAATAAATGGTCAACACAGCAGGTGTGTAGATACTTTTAGACATCAAAGGTAAATTAACAATGTTTAACTATATGATATGCATATCAGAACTTATTATAATTACTAACCAATCAGTTTGGTGTGAATAGTGTGTGTAACCAACTAGCAGGTTTTTAGCTTGCCACATTTGCAGTAACAAATGTATATAATCTGTGTGATTTCGCCCAATAAACGGCTTTACCTTAATTCCTATCGAAATGCGTGCTGCCCATTGCTGATTTCCGTATACATTCTATTGGTGGAAATAGCTTTAAGACAAAACCACTTTGAAGCATGAAAACAATCTATACAAATCTCTCATTTAATGCTTGATCATTTCTCAATGGCAATTTGACAGACAACAGTTTGAATCTCAAAAATTCGTATCTTATTCATGAGGAAGGTCAGTTTGAATTCTACCACTATTGTCATGGATTTTAAAAAGTTGATGTTTTTTAATTAAAACCCATTTTTACAGTCTGTTGGAGAAGACAATAAGTGAATGTTTCTTTTTTTTTTTAATTAAAAAATGTTTCTACTATTGCTTTTAGTTTGATGGAAAAAGTGACACTCATTAGTCATTAATTTCATAGAATCATAGCATGCTTTTGGTTGGAACAGATCCTTTAGATCATGAAATCCAACCAACACCCTAACCTGCCATCCACTAATCCATATTCCTTAGCACCACATCTAACCATCTTTTAAATATGTCCAGGGATGGAGACTCCACCACCTCCCTGGGCATCCCATTCGAATACCTAACAACCCTCTCTGTGAAGTTTTTCCCTAATATCCAGTCTAAACCTCCCCTGGTGTAACTTGACGACATTTCCTCTTGCCCTATCACCTGTCACTATGGAAAAAAGGTCAGCCTCTGCCTCTCCACAACCTCCTTTCATGTAGTTGTAGAGAGCAATTAGGTCTCTCCTCAACCTCCTCTTCTCCAGACTAAACAACCCCAGTTCCCTCAGCCTCTCCTCATAACATTTATTTTCCAGTACCCTCACCAGCCTTGTTGCCCTTCTCTGGACACATTCCATCACCTCAATGTTTTTTCTGTAGTGACGGGCCCAAAACTTAACACAGTACTTGATGTGAGGCTTCACCTTCCTTCCTTCCTGCCTGCTTTCTTAACCAAGATTCCACTGTTTAATAATAAATGCATGTAGTAAACACTTTATTGGCCATTATATTTGTTTGCAAACATTCAATTTTTTTTATAAAATGCCCCTAAACATGACAGAAAAGACCCCAAATTATCATATTCCATTGCTGGAGAAAGGTCATTTTTAGGGCTAATCACCGAGATTAATTTGCTTGAGTTTCTTTCTTAATGATTTTTGTATTTGCTTCTTGACAACCTTTTTCTAATTTTGCTGGCAACATTAGCACCTGTACTTTTGATTGATGATCATGCTATGGGAAGGCATTCATAATTTATGTCATTTCCCGTAAATGAGTACCTCATTGCCAGCACAATATTGCTGCAATTTAAGACATATCACTTTTAATAATTACATAAGTGTTAAGTACATGTAATATATACTTAGATACCTCCCTAATCGCACTATTATAAGTGCTTTAAACTATGTGTTAATTTGACATTTTCATTGAATATGAAAAAGCAGGTGTCCAGATTCATACATGACTTCAGACTTTGCTAGGAGAAAGAATATTCTTTACACTTCAAAAAAGTGGTTTTGACTTCTGACTGCAGCTATGAGAAAAACATTGTCATTGCATCTAAAAGGACATGACAGAGCTCTTCAGAAGCTGAGTCAGTGCAGCTTCTATGAAAGGATGGGATTTTCACTGAAATTATCCATACAGAACAAAAGGGAAAATAAAAAATACTGTGAGGCAAAAATGTAAGTCTTTTTCAGAATTAAAACAAGGCATGTACCAGTTGTATTTGATAAATCACTTGAGCGTGCTCAGAAAAGGTGACAACTCATTGATGGGGTGTTTTTACTTTGAAGTAAAAACAAGAGTATACGAAGGAAACTAAAATATAATAGAGTAATATGATGTAATATGAGGTACCAGACACAACTGTAGCAGATAGAAAACAAATAAAAAAGTAATTCTAGCTATGAAAAGTGAAACATGTCTCTCAGTTCTGTAGCGATAAAGTTCATGCATGTTCTTTCTGTCATTTTCCAGTAATCTGGAAAAGTAGCTGAACAGTGACACAGTAAATGCAACAATAGAAAAAGGCAAAGGGAACAGAAACTAAGGGACTGATTAACATTAAATTACTGAGTACCATTAGGGTACGTAGCAGTCTGTGCTTAGAAATGTCAGATAATTCATATTGTAAAAAATACTTTATTGTAGGTTGTAAACTAAGAGAAACTGGAGAAATACAAGAGCATCATTCTAGAAAATTATTGTGGTAGTTTGACCCTGGATGGTGTCCAAATGCTCACCAAAGCTGCTCTATCACCCCTCTTTTCAGCAGGACAAGGGAGAAAATATATATTGAGAGTCTTAGGAGTCAAAACAAGGACAGGGAAAGATCATTCTGCAATCAGCATCATGGGCAAAACAGACTCAACACAGAGAAAACTCTCTAATTTATTACACTGCACTGCACACCCAGTGACACCAGAGTTGGTTAATGAGAAGTGCAACCAGATCTTAAAACACCTCTCCCCTTCCTCCCTTCTTAGCAGATGTCACTTTAGTTATGACTTTGCTCCCTTCTTTCCCCTCACTGTGTCACGGGGAGGGGCAGGGACTGGGGGAATGGGGGTTTAGGTCAGTTCCTCACAAGTTGTTTTCCTTCCTAGCCAGAAGGGCTCACACTCTTCCCCTGTTCTAGTGTGGAGTCCCACCCACCCACGGGAGACAGTCCTCCATGAACTTCTTCAGCATGAGTCCTTTCTGTTGGGTATTCAGCTCTTCACAAGCTGCCCCAGCTTGGGTCATTTCTATGGGGTGCAGTCATAGATCACAGAACGTCTCTCCTCTCAGGCCAACCCTGCTCCAGCCTGGTCCTCCACAGAGTCACAATCCCCCCTCCAGAAAACATGCTCTGTGTGTGGATCTCTCTCTCTGTCACTCATCTCTGTGTCTCTGTCTCTCTCCATGGTCTGTCAGTACTGGCAGAGGCTTGCTCCAACATGTGTCACAGCATCTTCTGTATGTCTCCACCTGCTCCAGCGTGGGGCCTCTCCACAGGCTACGGGAGGGGTCTCAGCCTTTTCCATGGGCTGCGGGGGGACACCTGCTCCACCATGGGTTTCTCCACAGGCTGCAGGAGCATTTTTCTCTCTGGCACCTGGGGCGCCTCCTCCCATGCCCTTCCCTGGCCTTGATGTCTGCACAGTTCCTTACATCTTCTCACTCCCTTCTCTGGTGGCAAAAAGTGGCTTCTTGTGGTTTTTTTTCCTAAATGTGATTCCCAGAGGCGCTGTGACCGTCACTGATGGGCTCGGCCTTGGTCAGCAATAACCGCAGCCTTGAGCAGGCTGGTGTTTGCTCTGTGGGGCCTGCAGAGAGCTTCTGGCTGCTTCTTGCAGAAGCCACCCCTGCAGCCACCCTCCTCAACCAGAACCCAGCCACACAAAACTACAACACTGATTTTAAATTACTTTGCATATCTCTCAAAAATTATGACAGTGATGTCATAGCAGATAATACAAGATAATACAGATAGACAAAGCCAAAGAGAGCAACTGGTTGAAGGGTCAGGCCAAGAGGTTGATCGTAAATGGGGTTACATCTGACTGGTGACCAGCTACTAGTGGGGTCCCCCAGGGTTCCATTTTAGGTCCAGTTCTTTTTAATATTTTCATAATCGACCTGGACTCAGGCCTAGAGGGTGTCTTAAGTAAATTTGCAGATGACACCAAATTGGGAGGATCTGTTGACTCCGTTGAGGAGAATGCAGAAAGACCCGGGCAGGTTAGAGAGCTGAGCAATCACCAATAGTATAAAGTTTAACAAGGGCAAGTGTCGGATCCTGCACTTGGGAAGGGACAGCCCTGGCTGTGCATACAGACTGGGGGATCAGACGCTGGAGGCAGGCCATACTGAGAGGGATTTGGGGGTCTTGGTCAACAGCAAGTTAAACATGAGCCAGCAGTGTGCCCAGGCAGACAGGAGAGACAACTGTATCGTGGGGTGCATCAAGTATGGCATTGCCAGCTGGTCCAGGGAGGTAATTGTCCCACTCTACACTGTGCTGGTGCAGCCTCACCTTGAGTACTGGGTGCAGTTTTGGGCACCACGGTACAAGAGGGATGCAAAAATATTAAAGATTGTCCAGAGGAGAGAAACGAAGGGTCTAGAGGGGAAGTCTTATGAGGAGATGCTGAAGTCCCTTGGTTTGCTCAGCCTGGAGAAAAAGAGACTGAGGGGAGACCTCACTGCGGTATATGGCTTCCTGATAAGGAGGAGCGAAGGGGTAGACACCAATCTCCTCCCTTCAGTGGCCAGTGATAGAACACAAGGGAACAGTATGAAGCTGCAACAGGGAAGGTTTAGGCTGGATATTAGTAGGAAGTTCTTTACTGAGAGGGTGGTTGTGCACTGGAACAGGCTCCCCAGGGATGTGGTCACAGCACTGAGCTTGACTGAGTTCAAGAAGCATCTAGATGATGCACTCAGTCCCACGCTCTGAATTGTCTGGCCCTGTGTGGAGCCAGGAGTTGGAAGTGTCTTCCAACTCAGGATATTCTATGATTCTATAATTCTAAATATATTTGTCATTCATAATTTGGGATTTTTTTTTTAGAATTATAGATCAGACAGATTCTAATTCAATAAATAGTATTCTGCAAATGTCCAATCTCTTCCATACATGATTTTTAGTTTTCATTCCTGAACGAGCATAGCAGTATTAAAATGAAGTTTCATCATGACCTATCCAAGGAGCGAGGTAGAAGCAAGTGACAAAAGGCAAGAGCTAACTACTCAGTAAAAAATAGAAAGAAGGGGGAAGAAAATCCATCTCTCTTTTCTCCTTCTCTTATGAGAACATGAAATGATCCAGAAACATCTGTATTTGGGAGTGGAAAACAAATAAGATCATCCAGTACTGTATTTAAGGTGGCAATCTGTAGTGAGGATTTTTCTCTCAGTTTTTATCATGAAAAATCTCTTTTAAAGAATGCTGCCTTGCTATGAGAGTCAAAAGATCAGTTAGCACTCATAATTTTGTTTAGAAATATATAAGGATGAAGTCTTTGCTTCAGGATACAAACTAACTAACAGGAAAACCTGTTTTATGAAAGTCAAGTGAAGTTTTGGAGTTTGGAGCATGGTTAGAATTTCAGGGTTTTATGGGCTTTATCATATAACTATATATATGCTGTGAATCTTGGTTTTTGAGAGCTCAGGAATAAAACAATAAGCAGTCAATGCAAAACGTTTTCATTCACTAAAAGCATATAATCAAATTTAGTGCAAATGAAAATTCACTATTGGAAAAGAGAATGTACAGATGATAATAACACTGTCAGGGGTTTTTTTTGGGTATTATTATTATTGTTGTTGTTGTTGTTGTTGTTGTTGTTAAATTCTGGAATATGAGAAATTGGTTGGACGTTTCTTCCACTGATCTACACCAAAATGTCAGCAAGCAAAACCTTACTATGTGATGAAAACCAGGAACATACAGTGAATCTTCTTGCATTAAACAACTGGCTACAAATATATTAGCCACTGCTGCTGATTTCTGAGCCTCAATTGTGAATTTGTTTAGCAAGTACATCAATTAAACAAAGGCAATGTTAGTTAGGCTGAAAAATTAATATAATAATTATATGGCTTCAAAAGTTGGGGAGCAATCAGGTCAGTTTTGGGTTTTGGGTTTTGTATTGTTTTTTGGTGGTGGTTGTGGGTTTTTTACTAAAAACATATGAAAATATGTACAGTTTTTATTATAAAAACTTACGTAGGTATCCACAGATCTGGCAAGAGTTACACTTTTGTTTAAATTTTTACATCAAACAAGTTGGTTTTGCCTACAACATTAAGACTATAACATTAAGGATCTCGAAGTAAGATATTTTAATTTTCAGGTTAGGTTAATAAACAGTGAACACTGACTCTGGAACTAAGCTATTGATTAATCCTGGATTGGGACTCATTCAAATCAGCTTTTTAAAGGCTGTCCATCTGGAATAAGCTTTTTAATCAGTGGAAAGAAGCCTCAAAGGCTGATTATTTCCCTCCTAAAACAGTTTAAATTACGTACCCTCTGTGTTACCTAGGTACTCTTTTAATCCTAAAGAATTTGCCTAGCATCACCCAAGAAACTATTGATTTAGCAAGGATTTAAGCAGATTTCTTGATTTTTGTCTTTACACAGCCCATATACTTTTAATGGGAACTTGTTTTATTAAATGCTGCTAGACATATCTTTATATATTTATATAAATATTTTTCCAAAACTGCTCTTAATTTAGTAAGAGTTTTTCCCCTTTTCTTTCCTCCTCTTATTATTCTAATAATTTTCAGTACTTCTGTTTCTTTATGTATACAAAGTACTTAAAAATTTAACCCCTTCCTTGGGGTTTGGTGTTCTTTTGTGTTGTTTGTTTGAATTTTTTTAATTACACAAAAGGCACATTTTCAGGTTGCTCTGATGCAGGACTAATATGTTAGCTTGATATATATGAATGCTATTAAATAGATAGATTTCATCATTAAGGAAAAAAATAATTCAAACATATGTTTCTGATCCAACTTGAACTTCTGTACCACAAATTATCTTTCACCAACAAAAAAAATCAAGATTTTTGTAATAAATTCCATTTAGTAAGTAAAATAGCTCTGAGTTAAAAAAAACCCAACAAACAACAACCCTAAATGTTAGCTGACCTTTAAAGATCAGTAATTTCATGTTTTAAGAGTTAACAACAATTAATGACAAAGGGGAGGGTGCCATGCATTTAAGGTAACCAATATTCTTAATGATGGTGGTGATGATGATGATATCTGAATACATAGCTAAGATTTCTGTTTGCATTCTATACGGTATGTTCAAAGGACATAAAATACTTGCCAATTTGGAAAACACTTCAGAAGATCTCTTCTTTTGCTAAAATAAGCACTACTACCTAGTAGTATGTATGCATGGAAAATATTTTTATTCATGTATTTATATATGTACATATATATATAATCAAAGTTTTCAGATAAAACTGAACTTGAATTTCTACACTGCTCCATTCAGAACAGATAATCTCAAAGAATTTTGTATTGTAACATTATGGAGAAAGTTTTCTGCCTGCCAACTAGTAATAGAAGTATAGATAAATAATATACAGTCAGTAGTGTTAGCTTAGAAAACAAAACCCTTTCTGAAAACGTTTCAGTCCATCAAAAGCATATTTTATGTGTATGTTCCTGCCCCATTTAGAGCATTCCTGAAGATTGCATCCTGAATTAACTATAGGTTTATGTATCTTACATTTTTTTACTTTCTTCAGAGGCTAGGTAAGACGTGCAGTTCTGCCCATATTTTTAACTTTTTTTAATGTGCTCAAAACCAGGAAGCATATAAATGAAAAATATGATTTAGTTTTAAATAAATGCATGTTTCCTGAAAAATTCCTATAGTGATTACACAAATCACTATCATCACTTAATATATAATTCTTTTATGCTAAAACGTGAAAACTGGATACTAATCTTCCTTTCTGCAGTTGCCTCTGGGAAACAAAAATCAGCTATCTTTTCAAAATGCTTTTCAAAACATGGCTTTGATACATTCATGTAGGTCTGCATGCCTTTAATATACAGAACTTCTTGTTTTGCTCTTTGGTGTAATGTTGTGACTTACAGTTGCTAGGGAATAGAAAACTCAAAGCAAAACTCAAGAACTGCACAGGCTGTTTTGCAAACATGTTATTCAGATCTTACTTTCTGATTTGTCTGTCTTGAATGATTGACAAAGACTTCTTTCAGATGTGGAATGTACTAGCTCTCATACATACATTCCATTCATTATAGGAAGTACAAGAATAAAAATGTATATATATATTTTAATTATGGACTCAATGATATTGCCATGCTGATTTGTTTTTCACCTATTTAGTGGTCAAAGGAGAGGAATGTGTCAAGCTGTTTTCATAGGGCCTCATACTAAGAGCAGTTAGTGTCAACTTGATGAGACTCCATTATAGTGATACAGTGATACTGTTATCGAGTTAAGATAATGATTAATGTTGAAATCGAAATACTAGCATGTTGAAGAATATCCAAGAAAAAACCCACAAGCCTAAGGTTCTGCAAAATAAGGACTGAATTCCAGTTGAAATACACACATCTGTATTCAAACACAGCTCTGCCTTTCAGTATGACTCTTTGTTTACCTGCTAGAAAAGGAACATGCAAAGTACAAACAGCAGTTGCAAAGCTGGGAAACTGGTAATCAGTGTGGTTGGCTTCTGTAGGATATAAAAGCAGTTATCTATGAGGAAAGAAACTCAATCTGAAGAAGATGAGGTGGAACATGGACATGGTAACAGTAGGCAGAAAGCTGAAATAAAAGAGCCAGTAGCCAGAAACCCTACTGAAAAGGATAAACAGTAGCACCCACACTTACAGCAAGGAAGAATTTGAGTATAACATGACAAAACCTTTCAAAGAGTAAGAATAGCTAAGCAATGTAATATACAGTCCAAGGGAGCCCATAGAATTTCTTTCTTTCAGAAGCTTCCAAGAGGAAATCAGGCAAGTGCCAGCTCCATCCAGGCATCTCAACAATTCACTGATACAGTTCTATAATACAAATTTGAGTACTATATAGTTCTGTTATATATTATAACAGTTCCTTAATCTATTTGCCCAGAGATGTGCAATGATACCAAGTAAGTAGTTTCTAAGCATCTGCAACATCAGTGAATATTATTTGTGACCAATTCTGGCAAAAGAATTGTGTTGTGTTCTGAATTTCTGTTGCAATTCATTCTACATGACTTTGTTCCATTTACATAGGATCAGTAGATAATGGCTTTCTGGAATAAAATTGTATATGATTTCTATGACTAGTAAAGAATGTACGTAAACTGAGCTTTTGTCAGTAGTAGGAACAGTATTTGTTAAGCTTCACTGAGGTTCTGTTAAAAACAGATAGAGATTGTGGAACTGACCTTTTTTCCTCTACAAAACTAAATTGTTCAAATAGATTAAAATAAGATTGGTAAATCCTCAAGGTCAAAATATATATCTGGCATGTGTCTTCAATCTATGCAATATTTCATCCAAAGTATGACTGTTAGAAATAAAAAAAAACTAACATCAAAATACCAACAAAGCCTCACAGAATATTTCTTCCAGAGGTTATTAAACCGGTATCAGTTTCTTCCTTAAAAATGTATGGATGTGGCTCTTCTGGTTTGTTTTGTGCGGTTTTTTTAACCTGTAGATTTGCTTTTGTTACCCAGAACTGTACTGGTGGCTGAAATAAAATGTGAATAATTCATGAAATGATTGTATCATCTGGTGTTTAAAAATGTAGAATGTATGTTTAGACATTAAAAAGTTTTCTTAAAAAAATTTAACCGTAGGTTCCATAGCTCAAGAAAAAACAATTTCTCTAATGAAAAAAAATTACTTTCTGGGGTATTTTCATATTTCTTTATACATAGCTAATACTAAACTGTACAGAGCTGGGCTATCATTTGTATTCCACAGAAGTACTAACAGGAGGAAAACGTAACTCCTAATAAGCACCATTGAATTAAAAATTAAGTATGATTATGCTTACTATTGTACTAGAAATATTAATAATAAAGTTTTCTTCTGAAATTGATGTATAAGTCAAACTCTAATAAATTTAAATATAACCCTCTATGGATACATCTACAAAATACAGTATAGACAGAAACAACTCAGACAAACAAAACTTACTGTTAGGACATCATCTGATAAAAGATTGGATAAGCTCTGGAGCAGCCCACAGACACCCCTTTTCCTCTTGCTAGGCAGCACTGAGAAGAGTCTGTCCCCATACTCTTGATACCCACCCTTTAGATATTTATACATAATGGTGAGATCCCCTTTCAGTCTGATCTTCTTCAGGCTAAACAGCCCCAACTCTCTCAGCCTTTCCTCATACAAGAGATGCTCCAGTCCCCTCATGATCTTTGCAACCCTTCAGTGGACTCTGAAGTGTTTTCTTGAACAGGGGAACCCTGGGCACAGTCCTCCAGATGTAACCTCACTAGGGCAAAGTAGAGAGGGAGGATAACCTTCCTCCACCTTCATGCACCCCTGGATACCATTGGGCTTCTTGGCCACAAGGAAAAAACCGCTGGCTCACGCTCCACCTGTGACTCCCACATCCTTCTCCGCAATTCTGCTTCCCAGTAGATCAACCCCTCACCTTTACTGGTGCCTGGGATTATTCCTCCCTAGGTGCATGAACCTACACTTTCCATTGTTGAATTTCATTTTGTGCCTCTCGCCCCAGTTGCCCAGTCAGTCCAGATCTTGCTGAATGGCAGCGCAGCCTTCTGGTGTCTTGGCCACCCCTCCCAGTTTTGTATCAGCAAATTTTCTGGGGTACACTCTGTCCCTTCATCCAGGTCACTGATGAATATGTTTAAAAAGACCACTGGTCCTTGGGACACACCACTTGCTACAGCCCCCCTGATAGAATTCACACCACTCATCATTGCCTTATCAGTGTTCTGCACTGCTTATCACATCTCTGCTATTCACACAGTTCTCAATCCACCTCACTGTCCACTCATCCAGGTGACACATTCTAAGCTTGCTTATGAGTACTTTATGAGATATGGTGTAAAAAGCCTTGCTGAAGCCAAGATAGACAACACCCACTGCTCTCCATCCACCAAGAAAGTCATGCTATCATAGAAGGCAATCAGATTTGGCAGGCATGATTTGTCCTTGGTGAATCCATGTTGACCACTCCTAATAATCTTCTTCTTTCCCACATACTTACTTATGACCCCCAGACTAAGCTGTTCCATCACCTTTCCAGGGAAGAAGGTGAGGCTAACTAGCCTGAAATTTCCTTGGTCATCCTTCTTTCCATTTTTGAGGACTGGAGTGATATGGGTTTTCCTCCAGTCCTCAAGAACCTCTCCTGTTTTCTATGACCTCTCAAAGATGATTGAAGGTGGCCGAGCAATAACATCTGACAGCTCCCTCAGCACTCATGGGTGCATCCTATTAGGGCCTGTGGATCTGTGGACATCAGGTTTGCCTAAATGATTTCTAAGCCAATCCTACTCAACAAGGGGAAGGTCTTCTTTTATCCAGACTTCCTCTCCTACATCCATGGTCTGGGCAACCTGAGGGCCAGCCTTAGCAGTAAATACTGAAGCAGGTTCTTTGTATCCTCCATCACTGTCCTGGGTTAGGCAAGGATAGAGTTAATTTTNTAGGGCCTGTGGATCTGTGGACATCAGGTTTGCCTAAATGATTTCTAAGCCAATCCTACTCAACAAGGGGAAGGTCTTCTTTTATCCAGACTTCCTCTCCTACATCCATGGTCTGGGCAACCTGAGGGCCAGCCTTAGCAGTAAATACTGAAGCAGGTTCTTTGTATCCTCCATCACTGTCCTGGGTTAGGCAAGGATAGAGTTAATTTTTCTTTCTAGCAGTGGATGGAATGCCATGTTTGGGAGCTGAGGTGAGAGCAATGCTGAGAACACACTGATGTTTTACTTGTTACTAAGCAGTCAGAGACTTTTCATCTTTTCGTGCTGTGCTGCTTATGAGAAGGCAAGGTGCACCCAGGAAGCTGGGGCAGAGGGATGGGGGGAAACAGCCAGGACAGGTGACCCAAACTGGCCAAAAAGGGTGTTCCATGCCAAATATGTTGTGCTCAGCATAAAGGGGGGCTGGTGAGGGGAGAAACGCATGACTCCAGGACATGCTGTTTTGGGAATGATCCGGCTTTGGGACAGCTCTGAGCTGTACAGCCTGAGTTGTGTGGTTTGGTGAGAAACTGCATTGTCTATCACTAGTTTTGTGGGTTTTGCTACAAGTCCTGTTACCGTTATTTCTCTCTCTCTGCAGTCCCTGTAAACTGCCCTTTTCCCAACCCATGAGATTTGCCTTTGGTTTTCTTTCCTTTTTCCCCCCAGTTGCAGTTGCAGAGAGAGCAAGTACATGGTGCTCAGCTCCCAGCTGGGGTGAAACCACAACAGTCACCCAGACACCCAACTCCCCAACAGAGAGCTGCCCAGACCCTCATAGACACAGGATTTCTTAAAACAAGCAAATGTATTGATATATTTACATGGGGTAAGCCTCTCCTGTGCTTCCTGGCAGGAGGGGCAAAGACACTGTGAGCAGGTGCAGAGGCTGTGAGGAAGATGGGTCCTGGCATCTATTCAGCTCGTCATGAGGTCAAGGAGGAAACACAGCACACTCTCCCACAGGTGCTCCACATGGCTGCTGGAGTGCCTCACCAGCAGCTCCCTGGCAGTGCCCAGTTCTGGTGGAAGCTTCCAGTGGGCGGTCTTAGGGACATGAGCAGCAGGCCGTAGATGATCTTGTCCTCATGGGTGCTCAGGTCTTTGTAGGGGCTGCCTACACCCATGGCTGGGTGCAGCCCCATCAGAAAGCTGTTCCTGGGAAGGCCACAGCCATTGCCCCTGGCTCTCTGACCCGTGGCACATGCAAAGCACAAACCACTGGCTGACAGGGCTCCCAGGACCTCTTCAGAAAGAGCAGCTGGGGCATCCCTGGCTCACACAGGGAGCTCCATGATCAAGTGAGCCCCATGCTTAGGCTCCCAGCCCCCTCCACAGCACCAGTACCAGCAGCAGCAGCAGGAGCGAGGAGCCTTTGGGCTCCCACTGTTGCTACTCCAACCTATGTCAGATAATTGCAGACCTGCCTTGCACCCAGAGGGTTTTGACCTCTCAGGAAAGCAGAAATCCCAAGAGTTCCAGAGGCATATCTATCACTGCTGATATTCCTAGTCTCTCTAAGAAGAAGGGAAAGTAAATAAAAAGTACAGGCAAAGCAGCATATTTTAATGCATTTTACACTGAGCAACTCCTGGCCTCTTTACATACAAGCCAAGCCTGAGGCTCTACCACTGACTAAACCTTCCTGTCAGAACCCAAACTAGGTTTTACCTGTACCTGGAAGCACCTTCTCAGCTTTATTAGCGACACCAGCTGTAATCCTTGTTTGGAGGAGTAGTACAGGAAGAAACGAGGAAGGTGTGTGCACACAAGATGTATACCCACAGCCACAGAACCATGTCTAGGGTGGATGAGCCTCCGGCTGCTGGTGAAGGTCTGGTGGTCAGAAATAGATTAAGCTAATGGCCTCCATAGGCCTTTTGGGGTTTGCTTGATGGGACCAACCTCCTTCAAGGAAGATCTTGCAGAGAAGCAATAAGACCCTGTGATAGAACTGCCAGATTTCAGCAGAGTCCTTTGAATGCACAGAGGGGTTGTGGAGAGAGGAGAGGAGAGGAGAGGAGAGGAGAGGAGAGGAGAGGAGTTGCTTGTGTGTTTCTTTTGGGAGGGGGTTGGAGAGCAAAAATTACATATTTTTACACTATCTATGTGTATTTAACCTTTATCAAATTTTGAGTGACACGTCTTTGAAGAAATATATGAGACTTTCTGCCCTGAGACGAAAAGACACTTTTAAAAGATTATTTAAAGATCTTGCTTAAAATATATTATTGGAAATATTTTCACTGAGGTAAGTGGCAGATTTTCTTGCCTATAGTGATGCATAAACCGTTTTTCCTGAATAATATAACATTTTTCTGGGGGCAGGGGAAATGGTGGCTGTAAATTCAAACCAAGACACCAGTACAAGAATGGACAGCCAGGTTTATTTGTTTGAGACAAACTTATCTGTTGACTTTTGAATTCCCAGTCTGACATGAAAAAAGAATGTCACTTATCAGAAGAGTTATGGAGGTATATCTATTAGGGGTGATATTAATACTATCTCTTATAAGGAAGAAATGTACTGGGAATTAAAGGAAAATTAGGTCTTTTACCCAAGGCAGCACCTTCCCTTTTAACGCTATTTGGGGAGGGATAAACCAGCCTGAAATGAATAAATACATAAAATGTGTATTTCTTAGAGCAGTGGAAAGGCTTCTCAATTCTTTTTTTCACTTTTCTATAGAAAATTCACCAAATGTAACAGTTTAATTTCAAAGAATGCTGCTATTATAAATGCATTTCAGACATCTTAGTTTAGTTTTTAAGTCTTTATACAGACAATTTCTGGGTTTTAAAAGGGGATACCAGTTGAGTTTGGCATGCAGCACTCACATAAATAATCTGACAGAATCTTTAGCAAACTTTATTATGTTGCCACACCAGCACTTCCTCCTGTGGCATCCCCCTCCGTGGTGGGACCTAACATGTACATAGGCATCACCAGCCAAGTTGAAGGGCTGTTCTGGACAGGGAAGGACATTTGGAAAAAAATCATTCTGAATTAGTTATTAAGGTGAGGTTGTTAATTTGAGTTGAACCCCTGATTGGAGAGTCTCGTAGAAAATTGTAATGACCTTAATTTGATTTGGCATGCTTTACTTTGAAAGTGATTTAAATTCATTTAATTAAACCCTGTTTAATTATCCTTATAGCTTTCACAAAGGGATTTTATGCAGTTTAACCAAACCACTTGTTATTTACACAATGTGTTAACTTGAATTAAGTGCCTTGAATTACCCTGCACAGAGGATACATAAGAAAAATCAGAAAAAAATATTAGAATTACTTTCTTCATTGATACTGATTTCTGTTGTATGCAGACAACACCCTCAAATGTACACAGGTGCATACATGCAAAGAGAAAGGTAAAAATGGCTGCTTGCCTTTAGACTGACAGATTTGTAAACGGAATTCTTCAGAATTTAAAAATAATCAATAAAAAAAATTCAAATTTGTTGAACATACTATTTTTATCTAATCCTAATTCAGGAATTATTTTTCTCCTGAAAGTTTGATCTTGTGTCTTAATGTGTTTAATAAGTGTTATAAAGCATTATAAAAGTATTATAAAGCCTGAAAATGATATTCATACTCTAGATTTTTATTACTCAGCATGAAAGAAATGCAAGTAAATTAAGCTTACATATGTTTTTATTTAATTTTCTTTTTGACAATCTGAACTTTGACAAATATTACAGACAAGGATTATCTGCTTCTTTTCAAATATTATTTAAAACTTGTTTCTTCAATTTTCTGCATTGCTAAAAGTGTTCAGACACTTCACAGAATCTCTGAGTTAGTTTGGAAATTATTAACTAGTTCTTTTTTCTCTCTTTCTCTTTCCAGAGCCATTAATATTCGTTCATGCATAAATCTCTTATCCTTCAACTTATCCTCTTCTGGAAGCTCTCATGCTGTTTTTTCCTTTTCATGGCCAAATGTGGTACTTTCTACTCCTCCCTCATTCTTCACTCTCCAGTCCTCATTTGGTCTATTCTACTTTTCTCCCAAAGTGTCGCTGTTGATGCTGATAGACAAGCGCCTGGAATCACACAAACTACTACTGCCTCTGAACAATTTGATGGGCAGTAGGGCGGGAGTTTCCAGGCTTGAGAACCTCTGGATGTTAATGAATCCAGATGAGCCATGGTGGTGCATGAAGAGGTTTCTGAGGTTTTGACACTTGGCTTTCCTGAAGCCTGAGCCAGAAAAAACTTCTGGTGAAAATTCGGTCTTACACAAACCACAGTGATGGCTTTTTAACCTAACCCTCTATTGCAGTTTCACTCGAGCCACTAGCAAAGCACCATGCAGCTGCTTGCTCGCTCCTCTTCCTGTTCCACAAAGGGATAGAGGAGAATGGGAAAAAACCCCAAAATCATTTCATAGGATAACAACGAGAAGGAACAACAACATTACATTAGATGCACAAATGTAATTGCTCACCATATGTGAAGGGAAAATAAACTAGCCCAAACATCCAGTCTGTTTCTGAGAAGTAAATCTCCCTCACAGCTAGCATCCCCAGTTACATATGTATAAGCAGAAATTTCCCTCTGGCCAGCCTGGGCCAGCTGCCCTGGCTGTGCTCTCCCAGTTTCTCCTGCACCTGGCAGGGCGTGAGGAGCTGAAAAGGCCTTGACACTGTGTAGGCACTACAACTGCCTTGCAACAGTTATACCCAGCAATGAGTTAGTAATACTATTCTGATACTAAATCCAAAACACAGTGCTATGCCAGCTACTAGGAAGAAAAATGAATTCTGTCTCAGCTGAAACCAGAACACCCTTGTGGAATCAGTGGAATCTGGTCATAGGTCTCAGATAGCATGTGTGTGTGCATGCACGCATGTGTGTGTGTGAGCATGTATGATTATGCATAACAATCAATAAAATATTGTCAAGGAAGGATTATTCCTGGGAGAAGAGCTTCTTGAGAGTAGCCCTGCTGAGAAGGACCTGGGGATTCTGGTGGATGAGAAACTTAACATGAGCCAGCAGTGTGCTCTTGTAGCTTGCAAGGCCAATGGCATCCTAGGCTCTATTAGAAGAGGGGTGGCCAGCATGGACAGGGAGGTGATTTTCCCTTTCTACTCTGCCCTTGTGAGGCCCCATCTGGAGTACTGTGTCCAGATCTGGGGCCCCCAATACAAGAAAGATGTGGAAGTGTTGGAGAGGGTTCAGAGGAGGGCCACGAAGATGATTAGAGGGCTGGAGCACCTGCCCTACAAAGAAAGGCTGAGGGAGCTGGACTTGTTCAGCCTGGAGAAGAGAAGGCTGCGGGGGGACCTCATTGCAGCCTTCCAGTACCTAAAGGGAGCTTATAGGCAGGAGGGGATTCAACTTTTTAAAAGGATAGACAATGACAGGACAAGGGGGAATGGATTAAAACTAAAGGAAGGAAGGTTTAGATTGGATATTAGGGGGAAGTTTTTTACAGAGAGAGTGGTGAGGTGCTGGAACAGGCTGCCCAGAGAGGTGGTGGATGCCCCATACTTGGAAGTGTTCACGGCCAGTTTGGATGGGGCCCTGGGCAACCTTGTGTAGATCCAGGCCTGAGGTTGGTGTCCCTGCCTGTGGCAGGGGGGTTGGGGCTCTATGATCCTTGGGGTCCCTTCCAACCCATGCCATTCTATGGTTCTATGATTCCACTCTCTAGTGGAATATTCTAGTTCTATATTATGGATATAAATTTCCCAGAAATCATGTTTTCTGCTCAAGTCATTATTTGGATTATCAGCTCACGCTTACAAAGGAACAGTTTTAAACCTATGCACTTAATTGTAATTTCATTCAGTTTTGGATTTTTTTGCTTAATTTAATAAAGGCTTTTGATTATGGCAAAATTGTTGGTCCTGAAATCATGCATGAGAGTGTCTGAAAAGCCTGCATGAAATGACTGTAGTGAGGTGCTGCTAACCAAGCCTCTAAGCAAAGCACTATTATTACACAGTTCATGGCTATCACTTGTATATTTCTGTAGTTACATGAAGTTCTGAATTTGATGCAGGAGACATTCAAATCTAGGAAGCAGAAGAGGATTTAAAGACTGATCAGTGGAAGAATGCAAGGAAGTTGGCACAACACATTACTACCCTCCTCCTTCAAATTTTTCTCACAGGTACACCCTTAGTAATGACCATCTTTCAGGTCTCTGATGGGCTGTTCACAGTACAGATTCAACATTAAAAGAAACAACCAATGATATTGTAATCTGTTATAGTTATCCTTCATAATTAAAACTGTACAAGACAAACATTTGGGGGCCTCTTTCTTTTTGGCTTCAAAAATACTTTTGCCCACAAATTTAGTCTAACAGACAAGATTTCATGATGCTCAGCTCTTCCAGCTGAGCATGTCATACATCTGCAGCCACACTAGTGAAGGGTTCATCAAGATTTTCTGTCCCTGACACCTCTGTTCATGAAGAAGGAAAGGAACTGTTACATTTGGTCATTGTAGGAAGCCTGAGACTCCCACAGTGGAGTCATCTGCAACTATTTATGCAGCAAGGAATATAAGAATTAAGGATATCCCTGCCCGATTATCTGTCCCAGGGGTTAGAAACAAACAAGCAATTCATCTGCCTACAGGTAATGCAGGAACGTGTAAATTTACAGGAAGTTTACATGGGATTAGGAAGAAGATTCTAAGCACAAAATATTGTATAATGGAAAATTGGTGCTACAGAATACTTTGTTGCCACTGTTGTATTCAGTTAGACTATGGAAATTAACTGACAGGATAACTTAAGCTTTGTTTGTACCTGAAGTATGACTTTGTGGAAACATATTTTACTCACTATTTAGCAGTATACAGAGGAACATTATGCTTTTCCCTTCTTTTTGAGTATGGTCAGTTCCCTGCTTTAATAAAATGAAATATTTTCAGTCATAAAGAAACTAATTACGTGCATGAAGAAATTCTGCTGTGCAAAATTGGTGTTTAGAGACAAAACAAATAATCGAGACATAGTATGCACAAAAAGTAGGAGCAAGTTGAGGTTATATGACCTTTTATGGGTCAGGAATATAGATTAATTTTGTCCATCTTATGTAAAGAAATAGTGGTTTGGGAATGGGAGATACTTTGTGTCTATGTGGATTTCTGAGCAAATTATTGTCAGACAGAGAAGAGTCCTTCTAGTTTGGGGGACCTCACAGTTGTCTGTCTCACCAGCTATCTGGGCTCTCAGGCTGTGAAATGGATTTATAAAAGGAGGCAGTTGCTTTTGGGATAATAATCCTACCAGTGTTTTATCATGAACTCTTTTAATATCTCTTCTTGCATAGAGGAGTGATTGTTTTTTACTAACTCATATTGCCTATTTAAAACAAAAAGTGATAGCTTATTATATTATACTGTACTGTATACCATATATTATATGTATATTATACTGTAATATATAATATATATTATGCAGGAAAGATTAGCAATACAGCAGTTGAACTCATGGGCAAAATGAACATAACAGTGAATTATGACCTAGAATTGTATCATAATTTATTTTTTTTTAAGTTGATGAAAATCAAAACATTTCATTTGTCTGAAATGACGTGTATGCTAATGTACCAAAACATTCATGCGAGCATCTGTAACAGCATATCTCTGGTAGGTATATTTTCCTTGATGACTAGCAAATGACGATCATAAAGAGTTGAGATCAAAGAGAAAGGGTATTTCTATGATATAACATCTCTTTTCATTAAACTATTCCAAATGTAATGCTTCTAATTATATTTGCATATTATGACTACAGAGTAAGATTCATAAATGCTGTGAGGCAGAGAAAGTTCCTGAAATGAAGAAGTTATTTTGATTTACAACAGCTTAAGTTGGGCCAGGGGTGCAGTCTGCAGAAAGAATTCATTACTTTCATCCTAGCCTCTTCACAATTGTGTATTTTATTATACTAACGCTTCTTACAGTAACTACAGCATTATATTAGAATTTCTACATTACGATCCATACATACTGTGAAATCTTGTGTAAATAAATCAGGAAAACAAACTGAAGGTTTAGCAGGAAGATTTATGTACTCACCTACTAAATTAGTACTCTAAAGTTTAAGATTTTTCAAGAAGTTATATATGCACCATACATAAATCAGAGCAATATACCTGATTCTGAAAGTTTATATTAATGAATCATGGAAAAGAGATTATACTCAGAAAGTGTTTTTAATGTGGCACTTTCAGTTTTATTTCACAGCAGTCACTAGCTTCTGAGAGGCTTGCTTTAAGCAGTTCTTTCTCTTACATTTTTGACACAATAACCACCACTACTGTGGCCATCATTAGATAAAGAAAGTAAGAGTGCAAAAAATGAAACACCAGACATGGATTAAATGTTTAATCCACCTAGACCTTCAACTAATATAAAATCAAGGATGTACAGCAAATGATGATCAAGTACCTAGTCCAGATTAATACAGTTTAAACTGTATGTAGGCACTTCTGGTATTGTTTCTTTCTAGCTAGGTAATTTTAAAGTCTTAGAACCATGCGGTTAGAAAGTGAGATGACAGAGGTTCAGTCAGGGTTGAATATTGTGTTTACTGCCATCATTATTTGTGCCACTTACAAGCCTTTTCCATAGCATGAGTCAGGGAGTAGAATTATGAACATTTCTCTGTCTACTGAGAATTGACATCACTGCAATCTTTTGGGGTGGAATAATGACCTCCACCTAAGTTACAAGACAGCTCAGTATTTATTTCAGACATAATATCCCTTAGGAGGACATATTATTGCTTTTATTATGGATTTATACTAACATACGAGACAGAACAGAACCCAGTAATGATCAGCTATGCAGCCTTGTCACTGGGGTAAGCTGCTTCATCATCATCCACTCCAGGGACATTTCTTTTCCATGCATTGTTCTAACTTCTCTGCTCTGACCTTCATACATGCATCCTTTGACTTTTCCACAATTTCCCGATCTCAATCGTTTCAGAACTCTCACATTAGATAACTCTACAGTCCTTCTTCTTTCTACATTTTTAAAAATATTGTTCACACTTATTTACCACACACAACTTTTAAACCCAGTTCAGGCTCTTAAAGAATTGTTTATCATTCAATAATCCTATATGGGAAAGATCCTGCTTATTGTGAGTTTTTATAGATTATTGTCCTCATCCACAAAGTAGTGAGCTTCACAAAAAAGTTTTGTGTTCACTTTATCCTGTGAGCATGAGCTGAAAGAAAGTGTAACAAAGATTGTCATCAAGAAAAGTCCCTGTGAACACTTTTCTCTCCCTAACGTTACCAAAACAGGTATTAGAACCTAAGCTTTGCTTTTCAAAAGACATTAATTTATTTCAGAATTACTTACAGAAGCAGAGGTAGGTTTGGGTTGGAAGGGACCTCAGAGATCATCTAGTTCCAACCTCCCTGCCATGGTCAGGGACACTCTCAACTAGCCCAGGTTGCTCAAAGCCACCATCAACATGTTTTCATGAGTATGACTTCTTATCAGATATGTGCTTTCCTCCCTTCTGTATCTCTTGTTCTAGTTTCTTTAATTTGAAGAAGTTCAAATCCTGCAATATTTATAAACCAACTTCAGTACAAAACTAAATAATGATCAAGTATAAACTGAAAAGATTTGGATCAGTTATTTCTAACCCCAGCAATGGCTGACTACAGCGTGACCATAGGTACCTACATAGTTTTGCAAATGTAGTCCTTGGCTCTTGGTGGAAAGCAGATGACACGTGGTACTTTTTACAGATGGATCATACAAACAGTGTGTCTGTGAATAAGTGTCACAGAGGTATTTCAGCTTCTTTTTGCCAGCTGACAAACAGAAATCATGCACAGATGTTTCTAGTGGGAAAGGGGAGAGAGAGCAAGGGAGGGGAGTCAATTCTCAAGGAATATATGGAGCCAGCCTAACCCTCTGGTGTATGGGTTAGAAAAGCAGGCATATGCCTAACTGGGGAATGTTTCCAGACTCACTTAAAAAGGTAAGATGAGCTCAATATTGGCTGCAGAAAGCTGAATACTTCTATGCATTACATTGGAGCTGCAGCATCAGAGGTGAATTCACAAAGCACAGTGACTATGAACAACTTACACAAGAGATTCTTGCCATACATAATTTCTCATCTTCCCTAAACCTTCAAGTTTGTATTGCTAAAGAGTAGGGGCAAAGTGCAGCATTACATGGCTGGTTTTCATTTCAGGTATTCTTCTGACTTTCCAATATATGAAATCAAATTGGGAAACAGCAAAATAAAAACATAAATAGCAGGTTGAATTCATAAAAGAGAAGTGATTCACCTGTGTTCTGGACTAGAGGCAAACAAGCAGTTTATGTCTGGATATTCAGATAAACATAAAATCTAGAAAAAACCACACAATCTCATTAAATAAATCCATTCAACATTGACAATTAAGAATTTTGGTGGTTTTTTAAAGAAGAAACAGTCAAAGATGTCTTTATATTTTTCTTTTCAGGAAGAGAAATAGGAAGCCCTTGCTAGGTCATCAAGTCCTTCATCTTGCATGTGGGAGAATCATTCTTTTTAAATTGCTCTTTCATATTCAGTGCAGTAATACAATTCCTTTTGAGAGTGAACATAAATGAAATGAGAGAGAGGAAGACAGAGAGAGAAGCCATCATTTCTCCACAGGGATCACAGGAGACTGCTGAACTAGATGACATTTCCTAGGACATCTTCAGTGATTCCCTATGGCACAGAAAATGTTTCTCTTTTACTAAGGGGAAAAATAATACACACTCATGAAAAAGAGGATGAAAATGTTAAACCCATACTGATTAATTTTCATGCTACCTGTGTGCATGGATCTACTAACTTCCAAACACTGTTGACTTGGCCTTCATATCTAAGTCTTAGTGAGTAAGCACAGGACATGTTATGACTCTACTCTCATACCACCTTCCCAGTCTTCTTTTCCTAGTGATGTGTGACCTCTGTGCAAGCCCTTGGGAATCCATGTCCACACAGGGGATGACCTGTTGGAAAAGA
>VZTU01006702.1:1955-27999 GCA_013400835.1 Zapornia atra
CAGTATAAGTGAGAGCATATTGCATGGCAGAATCTTCATAGGAAGACACAGGAAAAAACAAACAAGTACTGAAACCAGCCAACCTGACTACTAAAATTGTACCTTAATATTAGCAAAGAATATAGACAACTCAGCTGTTCAAAGTAAGTCATGCAGTAAATCTGTCTAGACTGTATCACTATTTGGACCCCATGCCATTTTTCCTACACAGGAAGAAAGGTACAGCACTGCAGTGTGTGGTGATGTGATAACTGTCATAAGAATGAATCAGAAATATACTCAGACAGCCAGTAGATAGAAGATGACAAACTATTCTCCCTAATTTTGCTGCAGTCCACAGGGTTGCAGGTGGATTACCCCTCCTTCATCAATTCAGAGGTGATCACGGTGTGCTGGCATAATCCCAAAGGAATATAAATAAAATCCATTTCTGCTAAACTTTCTACCATATTTTTCTAAGTCAGAAAGTATGAAAACATCTTATAATTTGTGGCAATTTGTAAGTACAAAGCTCTAAATTATAACACAGAAATGTGGAAAACAATGGCAATGTTTTCAAGCATCTCAGGAATGAAAACAACCATTACAGAAATTTTCATTTTTCGGAGGTTTTAAAAAAAAAGGAGCAATAGTTTTAATGAAAGACAGCTGTGCATTCATCTGAAGTAAATAGAAAATCAGGACTCAGATTGCATACTTAAGTGCCAAAGGTAAATCCAAGAGATTAAACAGTCACTTCTGAACACCTTGATCCACCTCTTGATAGACAGAGTTTGGCAGGCTTAAGTAGCCTGAATGTGTAGTAAAGGTTCAATGTGAAACTCAAGATGCCATGGTTAACACAAGAGGTTTTCACATAAATGGCCACACTGGTAAATTCCACACTGTAAAATGATTTCTACCTCCTGCTATACCAAATGCTTTAAACTGCTGTTGAAGTTAGTGAAATAAAGGCAGTCAGTATATCATGAGGTGTCCAGCATGTTAAGGATGTAAAAACTTGTAATAAATATTTATTATCAGTGTTCCTGTTTGAAGCTCACATGGTTCCAGTGAAGTATCAGTTGTCTCCTATCTCTTTTCCCAGATTTGTTTTCAGAGGATAAAAATACATCTTTAAGATAATTGCAGACCTCTCATATTCACTTATAAAGAAACAGCTTAGATGGGGCCATATTTTAAATTTGGCATTAGTTCTAGACCTGACTCAGAGTTACTGCAAGAACCTTGCTTACAGGGATGACAGCAAATGATTCATTCAGTGCTGTTTTGTTGATCCAGCTGTAGGGCTGAATTAGACAGCAGACTTCTAGAAAGACAGAAAAATATAATTTTACAGCAGACAGAGAGTGACAAGCCTTGGATCCACCAAGATGACTCACATTCTTGCAGCAAGAAGTAACCCTTGTCTTAACCAGTTCACAAATTAGCAATGATTAATCAAGCATAAAATAAGAGTGGAATGACTGTGGAAAAATAGATCCCAAATGAAATCTAAATAATCTCAAAAATACTCATGAGTTTTTTAATATATTCATAGCTGTTAACAGTTCCCTCAAACTGTACGCTGCCACTGCTTTACTTCCTCTTCACAGAAAGTTACTGCAATAAAGGAGAGCAGAAATTTAATTTCTAAGTAATATTTGCAAGGTTTCAAACATGTTTGACTTCAGATTTCCATGTCAGCTTGGGGTCCAGAAATGACTCAGAAAACTGCTTATTCTATTGATGACCCTTTTTCAGTTTTATTTTATGCTGCACCTGTTTTTACGCCTTCCCCAAACTCTTATTATACTGAACAGAAAAGTGTAAACTTGCCCACCATAACTCTTGAGAGTATCCATTGAAACAAAAAAATGGTTAAACAGCAGCAAATATCAAGACATGTGAGCACTCTGTACCTGTGGCTGAAATATACCTCCCTGGTGACTCCTGTGACCTGAAAACACCATTCAGAGATCAGGTCACGATCGATCTGTAGCGATAATAATATTGGGGTGGGGGGAGGGAGGAGAAAATATCATTGCATTTTTGCAGACAGATAAACATGAGGAAACTGCAATCTATTCATAGCTACAGGCAGATGGTTTCATAGATTCATGTCCAAGAGCAGAAAAAGCAGCTCTGTTTGTCAGGAAGATATATACTGTGAAATATTCACTCAGCTCAAGTAATAAGTGGGGTCAGGGTAGAACAAAATAATACACTGATTTTTCCTTACCAAAAAGCAAGAATGTGAACAGTTAGTGCACGCATTCATTTGAACTGTTACACCAAGCCCAGGGACCATCTGCCTGCCCCTCGGATTAGGTTTCATTCTCATTCTCCTAGTCTTCGATACCAGGTCCACAGTTCTCAGACTGCTGACACTCCAGTCCCATCTAAGCCTTGGAGGTGCTTTAAATCAATTTGTTCCTCGGTTTCAGTGCATAAAGTTCCTTGGGACTAGCATATCACTTACTAAGAGATGTGTTGGCTGAGGGGATAAAGCGCCGACACTCCAGTGCAAGCCGATAAAAGGCACGCGGCAGCTAAATCTACCCTAACTCCTTAGAGAAGCCTGATCCATTAGACATGCTTGGGTCATGCACTGACTTCCACACAATAGCCTAACAGAATGGGCTAACATTTGCAATATGGGAAACCTACGCTTTTGGCTCTTTTTGGCCCATGGTAATTTTGAATCCACAGATCCAATTTTTAAGAAGGTGTTCTTACTGCAAGGCTGTGTAACAGCCTAAGATGAAGGCTAGCTCTACTACTGAAGCTACCAAAGGAGTGAGGCTGAGCAGAAGGGGAGACTTGCAGTACTGGAGCAAGGCTGAATCTGATGGGGATACAATCCAGGAAAGTTAAATGTCTTAATTTTTAGTAGTGTATATTTGCATTCAGGGTGTGGGTTGTATAAAAGGACCCCAGGTCCCTGAAGATGAGCAGTCAGTACTTTCTGAAAAACGTACACCTTCAAATTCATTGCTGACTTGTAAATATGCTGGCCTCTATTGCTGCTACTCTTCCAGGCAGCATGCTTCCAGCTTTCACACTGTGAAACCTTACACGGTTTTGACACATTCTCTACTGAGTATGCTGTTATCTATCATAGCCAGGTGCCATTAACATAATTTAAGATTCATAATCTAGCTCCTCATGAAACTGTCTACTTCTTACAAGAACAGAGTAAAAGGCAGTTTTTCCCCACAGATACTCAGAAGAAGCAAAAGGCATGAAGAGAAAGGGAAGAGACCAGCTCAGTGACTTGCTGCCGGCTCAGCAGGAATGACCACGCGAGAAACCTAAGCCTGCATTGTAATCTGATATTTTGGTGGCCAGCATTCAATTCTCACTCTCTGTCTCCTTTGTTACGCAGCTTGTACAATGATGTGCATTTGCAATCTTTATCTTCAACTTCTGTGTTTATCTTCATCATCAGTGGTCATCACAGACCTGTTTAAAATTTCAAAAATGGGGAACTGTGAACCGTTTTGTTTTGGGTTTCTCTTTTTTTGCATTAGCTTTGCCAAAGAGAGTTGCATGGTATATTAACTATTGTGTCACAAGCTGGACAAAGTACTTGCAACACTGAATGTGTGTGAGGGGGTATATAAAGATTTTATGCTGCTTTGCATTATATTCCCACATAGATTTAAATTCTGGACTTCAAAGTATCTTTTCTGAGACAGTGATTAGAGTTAGTGCAATGACAGCTGCCAGGATTTAAACTACATAAATTGAATTTTGGACATTTAAATTGCATTTCTGACCAGATCCCAAAGGCCTGTAGAGTGAAATGCTGGATTTGGGACATAATTAATTTCCAGTATATTTTAGAAGAAAAATCCATTCATGGCTAATATACGTCTATCCTTTCTGCTCTGTAAGGTACATCAAAACACCATCTATTGTCATTTAAGATATACCAAACTCCAGTGAACCAGACATTTGGAGCTTATACAAGCAGGCTACTGTTTGACCTAGTTTCATTACAAGCCTGAAACTGCCCATTACCCACTTAATGATGAGTAAGATGAAAAATTGAATCCAATCTACCTCGCAGGACTTGAAAAACCATCCAGACAACTCTTGTCCAAGGAAAGCAGCTCAAATTAATATGCCAGACTGTGAACTCCAGTGGTTGAGGGAGGAGCTGGCACACTTGTTTCTTCTGCCCGTTCCACAGGTGCCAGGTCTCACTAAATCCCAGATGTGGGACAGTTATCTGGGTGAGGTTGTACCTGAGCTCACCACACCTAAATTCATTGAAGCCAGAAGGTGAATTCATTGCCAGCACCCATAGCTTTTCAGTCACCTTTCAAAAGCAAAATAGCATCAGGAGCAGTGGGGCTGTCATGCCCAGGTTAACAAGCTCTGCTTTCTCAGCAATGCCTATTGACTTGGGCTTAATATTTCACTCACCATGATTGCTGTTTTCCAGGATGGTTGAGTGTGTTACTTAGTCTGTACGACCTGTGCTCTATGTAGCTATACACTTGGCTACCAAAAGCTGGAATTAACTAGGCAAGCACAAACCCTCTTTGTTTCACCTACATAAGGAAGGAAAACATCCAACACTTCAGAGTCTTCTTAACTATCTGAATGTCATAGAAATGTACTTAAGGTTAAAGGCTTGTTTAAATCACTGGACAAATCAAGGTCTAACACATGACAACAGATGGCTTATCCTAGATTTACACTAGTATAATTGAGAGGAGAATTTGTTCTGGGGTGTCAAATAAGTATAACAATGAATTAAACAGTGCAACCAATTTAAAAGAAAAATGCTCATTAGTGTGAATAGAAAACCATCACAGCAGAAAAATGCCAGCACTTACTGCAATACATCAGCTATTCCCATTAACATAGTAACTAACCATTTCTGGGTAGCATGATGCATGGATAAACAGAATACAGCAAAATGATAGCTCCCATCCACATGACTGAATTATATTTCCTCCCTGTCTTTATCACCCTATCTTTGCTGATGTTTTATTGAATTATTTTCACATGGACCGTGAAAAAATTGAGGAAAAAAGGTAAAGTTGTTTTACATATAATTATGCACACTGAGCTATACTGAACTAGACTGAACCTCTGTACAAATAAACAGGATAAAAATTTATAAAACCAAATTAAACCTTTGGTTTAAGAGATATTCTCCAAAACACTGACCATTTTTTTGAGTGGAGTGATTCCAGACCGACTTTGAAAATCCCAGTCAAAGCACATAGTTTTGTAGTAGACTCATCTGGATAGTTTCTTAGCCAAAACAATTTCAACAAAAAGGCTGGTTCCAGACATACCGTATTAAATAACCTCTGAATTGGCAAAGAGTGATGCATACATTCCATCTGAGAGTCTGCTACAAGTCCGGTCAGTTGAGGTAATGTAAGTTCAGTTTCACAGCTAGAAACTGTAACAGAGTTTTCAGCAAGTAATTGTCAAAACAGTCCTTTTGTGCATTCACTGTTGGAGGACGTATGAAAATCTGGCTGGATGAGGGAAAAGAAGGGTAATGTACTATTTCAGACTCTTTAAACTTTTAGAAACAAAACACCAGAAAAGAGGGATGAATGGTTACAGTGAGAGCAGAAATAAAGGTGACTGCTTAATTTTATTGGCAGACAGGAGTATATGGTTATCATCATACAAAATCCTGTTTTTTTCCTCAATTATGTCATAGTTCACTGTAATTTCACTTGCTCTGTGGGAGTTACTCACAGTCAAGATTTATATCTGTCTGCAAACTATAAAGATCGGATAAATCCTCATCTCTTTAGCAAAAAAAATAATAATTTTTGCCTTCTCCTGGCCTTTTCCTCACAACTGTGGAACATTTTTCCTTACTTCTAGTTTAAGAGCCATTTGTGTAGACAGGGATGATATGGAGGGAACACTGGAAAGAAGCTTTCTTCCCTGCAGTGGAGTGTGGAGGTGTGGGCAAAGCAGAAGTGACCACAGCTCTCCACAGCCCCTTGCGCAGGCAGCAGGAGTGAGGGCAAGGGCTGAGAGGCAGGGATCTGGCAGAACACCCTTTCACTCTCTTGTCAGGATCCTTTTCTTCATATTACCACAAAGATAATCAGAGGGCTGGAGCACTTCTCCTATGAAGACAGGCTGAAAGAGTTGGGATCGTTCAGCCTCGAGAAGAGAAGGACCTGGGGAGACCTTATTTCAGCCTACCAGTACCCGAAGGGGCCTACAGGAAAGCTGGAGAGGGACTGTTTATCAGGGAGTGTAGTTAGAGGACAAGGGGTAATGGCTTTAAACTGAAAGAAGGTAGATTTAAAAAAGACAATAGGAAAAAAATTCTTCATTAAGAGGGTGGTGAGGCACTGGAAGAGGTTCCCCAGAGAAGTTGTGGTTGCCCTCTTGCTGCCAGTGTTCAAGGCCAGGTTGGATGGAGCTTTGAGCAACCTGATCCTAGTGGAGGGTGTCCCTGCCTATGGCAGGGGGCTTGGAACTAGATGATCTTTGAGGTCTCTTCAAATCCAAACCATGCTGTGATTCTATGATTCTACGATTCTATGATTCATATGAATAGTTCAAAGCTTCTCCAGGGGAGATTTAGGCTGGGAATTAGGTAGTATTTTTTAAATGAGGTGGTGGTGAAACACTGAAACAGGCTTCCTAGAGAGGTGATCAATGCCCCAAGCCCACCAGTGTTTAAGAACCAGTCCTTTATTTGATTTTCAGGCAACTGGACTAGAATCATTGTAGGTCCCTTCCTACTAAAAATATTCCTCTCTTCTCAGACAATCTAATAATACAAAGAATCTTTGCATCACTAAAAGAAAAAAAAAATAACTTTGTTCTACTAATACTGAGTCCAGAGAGGGACAACTGAAGGGACAAATTCCCTACTTGTTATAAGACATTTCTACAGGATTTGAAGTGTGTACAAAAAAAATGAAGGAAGAAAAAGAGGAAGAGCTCTGGTGCACAGAGGCAGTGAACACACTAATTTGGGTTCATACAGTTTGAGCGAATTCAAACCAGTGTAGCTTGCATGGCATAGCTAGCATGTCTACGCATGTGAAAACATGCCTCTGTGTCTCTAGAAGAAGAACAGAGGTAGCTTCAGTTCACATCTTTCTTATTGTGACCCCTACTTGCAAGGCCAATGGGTCATTGCTTCAGCACTGATTTCATTTTGATGAACTATCAAAATCAACTCTTCTTGTTACACAGCCTTATACAGAAAGATGACTGGGACTAATCCCAACAAAGCTTCTAGTACTGTTAAAAAGAGCAGAAAAAGACATAGCTGTAAATTACAACTGATGACTTCCGGTTCTTCAGGAGCTCATGCTTTTTTAAGGTCAAAATCTGAGCATCAAATGTCTACAGCAATTGATATCACTGATCAATTTAAGCTCCCACAAATGTTAGTGCTTTCAGTTTGGAGGCAGATATTTTACTGCTCTTTCCATATTTAGGATAGTTTGGTTGCTTATTGACCTGTAAATATCTCAAATGCAAAGTGTAACATGCCTTGGTTTATGCACCTCATTTTGAGTCGTTCCTTATTGATATAAAGAATAGTTTCATTATGCCCTAAGTGTCATTCTAATGCCTTTCAGAAATAATACCTGCATTATGATAGAAACTAGAAATATTTTGCATGTTTTGGTGTGTACAGAACCCTTCAGTTTACTACAAAAATGGGACAAAGACATAGAAATTTAAGTAAAGTTCACACAAGGGGAAAAGGATCCAAACTCATATAAGTTATAAAATCTCCAACTCTGCTCTCTGTTCTTTGATAGACTGCAAACTGTTAGGGACATTTGTTGTGCTCTGACAGGAATATTAGAGATCAACCTTATCAGGGGCTGTAGATGCTAATGTAATACAAACTGTGTAAATAAGTATTATTTTCTTTGCAGCCCTTAATCTAGGATTTTTTTGCATTAAGAGGTTAATCACTGAATAAATCTACAAATAACTGTGGAAACAAAGCGTGGTGTAAGACTTCCATTGTGGGTAATCACTCTGGGCTGGCAGAAAGAGATGTGCCTTTCCCATTTGCTATCCCTGTGGCAATATGAATCTCTGTGAAGTAGCCCAGCCACTGTGGAAAGCAGCCCCATGACTGGTGTCCATCATAGTGATCACATTGCTTTCTTTGGGAGTAGGATCTATAGACTCACACCCCTCAAGAAAGAGTTTCTGGGATGAAGGTCAAGTGGTTGGCTCCCACAAGGATGGTGAATGATTGTTCTTGAATGAAAATAAAAGGCTTTGTTAGTGTCAGAAACACTCTGAACGTGCCCCATGGGTCACTTAGGGAAGTTGGGAGACATTTAGGTACTTTCTTAGCCAGTTCTGAAACTGCTTAGCCAGAAGGTAGGTGTCCAGATGTACCAACTGGGATGTGCCTGGGCAGGCAGAGGGAGGACTTGGAGCTCTACTGTGGATTGATTTTAAGTGCCTTTGAAGGAGCAACAGAAGTTCTTTCTGAGACTTTGGCTCCAGAATGCTGTCACATTTCCGGCCCTGGCACAATGTTGGTAACCCAAATCTCACTGTGGACCCCCGGTTTCTTTGCTGCCAATATATTGTAGTGAAACAGGTCTCAAAATCAGTAGAGTTGGAATAACTTACAAGATCCACATGCTAGGGCAAGTTAATGCTCAGAGGTGCCTGAGTTACGGAGATAATGGATAAATGTTTGCAGAGTACTTCACCACTTCTCAGTCCATATAAGCTATAAGCAGCATGTGTCTAGCATACAGTTTTCTGAAGAGAGCTATATATTCTCATTGTCCTTGAAAATTGTTCATTTAAGATGTCTGTCTTCAACTATCCTTGTGCTGAGTTAGATGTCAAAGCTTCTGCCACTCCATCAAGCCAGATAATCTATTTCCAAAGTAACAGCTCATTTAGCATTAAAATTGTCACTTAAGGGTTGATATAAAATGTAAATTAAATGTAGGATATGAGTAAATGAGGCTACTCTTATAATTCAGCTTTTGTATTGTTCCCAAGGTTGATATTTTTATCCAAATCATAAATACTTTTTCTCCTTTTAAAAGTGTGGTTTTCAATTTCATTTGTGGTATTGCTTTCAAAGCACAGAAACATCACCTTCACTACAAATTCACATGAGAGTAATATGACTATCAATCACAGTGGCTTGGAAAGACCTAGTAAGATTTCAAAGCTAGGGATAAAGATAAAAGAAATTAAATTAAGTAATGCTAGAATGAAGCAATCAAGATTAAATGTGTTCTCAGCTGCTGAGTTAACCAGTTTTGAGTTTTTATCGAACAAAAGGTTAAAGAAACGAACCCTTAACAGCAATTTATTTCAGTTTAATGTTTTTTTAAGCCCAAGCTCAGAGCAGCTGAATTTCTTCTGACACTTAAGAAAAAAGTAAAAAAACCTGACATTATCATTTCTAGATAATGGCTCTCAAGAAGTTAATTTAACATTCATGATAATCATGTCCAAATAGACTGTGTGATTTAATTAGTACACTAAGAGTTTTGAAAATCCCATGTAGTAAGCAAAATCATGGGCCAATCATTTAAAAACTGGTCAAAATTCTTGAGCCTGAATTGAATTGAATTCATTATTTCATGGAATTAATTTTAACTGAATTAAACTGAAAATAATGAAAATAATTCTTAAAATGTGAAGAATGCCTGAGAAATCTTAGCTGCTAAATGCTATCCTGGGGGAAAATAAAACCCCAAACAACCTTCAGTGGATGATGAGCGAATATCTTTGATGAAACTGTTGTAAATTCAAAACATGGTGTTCATATCTGATAAGACTGGCCAATAGAAATTCAAGAGCTCATGGCTCAATTTTCCTCGAATATAAGCAATATTTTTCTGAGCAGTTAATTTTTTTGATTCCTTCATTTGCCAACAATGTCCCTCCAGTACTAAAGTTCTTGCTACTGTGTTTTGTCCTGTGCTGTGAAACTTGAGCTGGAGGGTCAGCAAGGGCTAGACTTACGTGATCATAGAATCATAGAATGCTTTGGGTTGGAACTCAAAAATCATCTAGTTCCAGCGCCCCTGCCATGAGCAGAGACATCCTCATTAGACCAGGCTGCCCAAAGCCCCATCTAACTTGTCCTTAAAAACCTCCAGGAATGGGGCTTCCACAATCTCTCTGGCCAAGCTATTATAGTGCCTTACCATCATCATAGTAAAGAATTTCTTTCTAATGTTTAACCTAATCTACCCTCTTTCAGCTTAAAGCCATTGCTCCTTGTCCTATCACTACACTCCCTGGTGAACAGTCCCTCTCCCACTTTCCTGTATGACCCCTTTAAGTATTGGTATGCCACAATTAGGTCACCCTGGAGCCTCCTCTTCTACAGACTGAACAAGCCCAACTCTCACAGCCTGTCTTCATAGAAGAGGTGCTCCAGCCCTCTGATCATCTTCATGGCCCTCCTCCAGACTCACTCCAACAGCCCAACATCTTTCCTGTACTGGGGACACCAGAGCTGGAGAAAATAGTCCAGGTGAGGTCTCACAAGAGCAGAGTAGAAGGGTAGAGTCACCTCCTGTGACCTGCTGGCCACACTGCTCTTGATGCAGCCCAGAACATGGCTGGCCTTCTGATCTGGTAGAGCACACCGCTGACTCATGTTGAGCTTGTCATCGATCAGCACCCCATAGTCCTTCTCCTCGGGCTGTTCTCAATCCATTCTCTGCCCAGCTTATAGTTGTGCTTGGGATTGCGCCAACCCAATGATGGGTCTCATGATGGATGAACTTCTGTCACATCTTGGAGAACAGGCTGTCACATCCATGTTTTAGGGTTGCAGCAGAGCATCGTGCCTTCTGGTAGCTCTGCTCTGGATAATATCCCCCAGCAAGCAACATAGAGCCAAGGGCTGCATGCTTTTCAACTGATATGTGTGGGCAGCTAGTTCATGAACCACAGAGCAGAGCTGCCAGTGGCCTGGCAAAAGTGAGAATAGCAATCCGTAAGTTAAGGCTAGTAGCACAAGCTTGGTATTGAAGTCACATGCACCACACAAGACTGAAACACAGTTTTTCCTGGGGGTTTCTTTAATGCTCTCCCTCAAGAAAAGTAGACTGAATTAACTAAAACCCATGAAATTTGAGAAAGGGAGGTAAACTTCAGTAATCTCCAGTGTGGACATTCCACCTGGTATTATTGCCTTAACCTGATTTCGGGCTTTTGTATGAGTAGTCAGCTCAGAAATTCAGAGGGATTAGACAGGACGGGTTGAAGTGTGTTTCTTTGCCCATTGTGCTAGGGTGGGATATGCCCATCCATCAGTTCTCCTTTCCATCCTCACCACAAGTACAAAAACTCTTCTAGATGTGGAAGATCTCTAGGTGTTTCTTCACATGTAGCAGCATTGCTCACACAATACTGCTGAGCCAGGTGCTTCCTCACCTAGCTCATGCACTGGGCGTCATCATATGTGATACTGTCTGGCCATCTCAGCCTGTTCAGCAGCAACATCATGAGACAAACTGAAGGACTGATCAGATTAGAGAAACAGCTCTTTTGGAAAGTAGAGAGAGGTAGAAAGAAAATGATCCATGTTTGTCAACCAGGGAGGGAGAGTAATTTCACAGTTTGTTTAAACCAGACACAGTGCCAACTGTACTGACTGCACCTGAAGCGTTTCTCTTGCCGCCCCCCATCCACATCAGAGTAAGGCTCATGTGGTCATCTGGATCAGGAGATGATCTGGCTAAAAACCAACTGCAAATGAATAAATGAGAAGGATTTATGCTTAACCTGGGTCACTTATCTAATCAGGTTCTCTGCAAAGCACTGCAAATGGCTGTACAGACAGACGGAGACAGTGATGGAAGAGTGGGAATGAGTAACGTAAGGCGTGAAGTAGTAGGGGTTGCTTGTTCTGTATTATAGCTGAAATAAATATTGGTCAAATGACAGACTTAGTAGCTTTTTCTTTTATACTTTCACAAAGAAACTTCTCACACTGTGGAAAACTTTTAGGGAATTTGAAGAAATTGGAAGGTTTGTCTTGTTCACAAGAATTCATAGATAGATTTCAAAGAGAATGGAGGATTTTGAATCCTCAGCTTTTTTGTTTTACTTTCAGACTTGTCAGCACCACATTCTCAAATGCCTAAATCACAGAATTTTTCTCCAAGCACCAAAAAAAAAAGAAGTCTCCATTTGGTTCTTAAGTGTGCTAAGTATGCTTGAGTAATGAGACCCCTGAGGATAACGAGTGCCTGGCTGTTAACATGCTTCAGTTTTCAGCCTATTCCAAGTCAAGAAGGGAAGGAGAGAGCCAAGAATCCCAAATACTATTTCCCCATGCAACACATTCTGCTGTAAGGATGATGTTGAGTTTGTCCTCAGATTTCAAACATCTTGCAATTTTCTTTCTACAACTAATTTTATTGCTTTCTGGGCTTATTTTCAATACAAATCAGTGATGGAGCCAATTTGTTTAGTAGCTGCAAAAATGGACTTCAGAGTCGACCATTGTAACAAGTAGCTCTCACAGAAAAATCCTTAGTGACAAGGAAAAGGAGGAAGATAGGTGAGCCCACATAAATGCTATTGTATTAAAGAAAGGAGTTAATTTCAAGCAAACATTTTATGAGTGATCAGCCAAATGTTTCATTTAGAGCAATCAAATATTTGCCTAATAAATACAAGGTTTGATTCTTCTAAATATGACAGTACCATGAGTGTGTAAAACTCCTTAAATCATCAAAAATTATGACACCAAGTGTGGAAATGAGGGTCATGCCTAACAATCCTAAACTACATCCCAATAGATTTAAGAATGACAGTGGACATGGAAAATGCTGCCCAAGAATTCAAGGCAAACAATACGTCAACCTAGAGCTTCTGAGGAGTAGTCCACTGCACCCCACATCTTGGAGGCATTGTGTAAGGCTCCAACTATGTGGTGGTGACTCCCTCTCCATCCCTCAGCCCCAGCCTCAAGCTCCCAGACTTCCCCAAACACTCACCTTTTTCTCACAATAACTCATCAGCTCAGCCACGCCACCGTGGCTCTGTGGGACCTGTGCTGTAAATAAGATTGCTGAAATGTCCCCTTTAAAAAACAGTATTTTTTGGGGTTGCCTCAGTACATTTTACATTTTCTGCTCAGCTTGACTCTACAGGATAAGTTCCTATAGATGACTTTTAGTGCTAACATTCTCCTCCCATACCTGAGCAAGCTCTCTCACTGCCCAAGGCTGTAATTTTGGAAAGGATCCCATTCAATATGCTTAAGTTCTACTGAGGCTGGGCATATGGTTAAGTACTTTCCTGATCAGGAGTGTGCATATGTGCTTTCTCAGACTGATGTCTTAGATCATAACTTATTTGCAAAATATATTATTAATTCTCTGGCATATTTTACATGTGAGAACATGGATAAATAGATAAATGAGTAAATAAAGAAAAATATTTTTATATTGCTTGGTAAAGAGGGTTTTTGGGACTAATTTTCCTTTTCTATGTTCTGAATACATTTGTAGTGGTGACTTTTTAATCTCTATTTTAGGGGTTTAAAATCAAACAGAATGGAAGAAGGCTAAAATTATCTTCAAGTTTTTAAAAGTTTTTTTAACTGTTGTTTGCTATTGAATGATAAAATATTGTCCCTGGCAAAATGTTTGTAGAAAGCACTTGGCTGTTTTAGTATAACTGAAAGCCCTAGAGTGATAAAGTCTGCATAAATTCAAGAGACTTGACATATTCCTCTTTCTTACATTATTCAAATAATACAGACCCCATTTCCATTCTGTCAGAGGTCTTAACAGAAGGCTGTCAATTGTGACAAATTTCACAAAGGAATTCTTGATGTGTGTTTATGCCTTTTGGTGCTTGTAGCTGTCATGGAGTGACTAATTCACAACAAAAGCTTTATTTGATAAATTTAACATCTTTATTGTTTGCAGAATATCTATGTAGAGAATACAGTTTAAAAAAAAATCAATTACCCAACTTCTTCAGTAATCACTTTTTTGGAATCATTTAACTCCGTAATCATTCATGGACACTTGAAAATCAAGCTGTGTTCTGTAGTTATGGTTACTCAGATAACTCAAGTGGGATCATTTCTCTCTGGTGTTCGGCTAGGCATGGGAACATGCCTGGCAAAGACTCTTACATGTGCAAATGTGAAATATTTTCTGGTGTTCTGTGGGCATAAAGTTTTGAAATTTGCTTTTCATATCCACTTATTTCAACAACTAAAATCTTTTGACATTTCTGTAGGAAATGAAATTGGAAAAAAGTAAATATCACCCACAAAGAAAAAAAAAGGCTTGATAAAAATCATGATCAAATATTTGTTAAAATGTTTAACATTACTTGTCTTTCCGCTGTACAGCCTGTATTTATACCATCCAGCTTCAGACACCTGAACAAGACGTGTCCACAATTAGAGTAACTGTTCTGACAAGTCGATGCAGAGAGCTTTGCCCCTTGGAAGTGATTCGGGTCACCTAAGGTCTGATCTGCAGTCATAGGCTGCCTCTTCCCACAATCTGAACACATCGAGAGCTGAGGGCAATTAGGCCTCAAGTCAAGATGTTTCAGACAGATGCATAAAGTGCAGTGTTCTGGCTTTAAAGCAATGCCTGAACAGCTCTGAAGACCGAGTTTTCCACTTGGTTCCTTGGCTAAGTAGTGGAGTTTTGTATACCTACTGAAAATGAAGCAACAGAAAATGTTATCATCTATTTATATGGAGGAACTGGTCTCTAAACTGATCTGATGCTCTGGAAGAAATGTTCTTGGAGAGGAATCTAGACCCAAAATATCTTAGAAAGGTTACCAGGCCAAAGGTGACTTTGGCTTATGCTTCTTTTTCATGTGATTGCACAATACTGCCTTGTATTCATAATACAAAAAAATACATGAGTTCTGAAAGAGGGAGAAGGTAAAAAAGTTATTAAATATATATTTTTTAAAGAAGCTATGAAGCTATATTCAGAGCAAGAAATGTAAGAGGAAGCAAATTTTTGAATGGCTAACAGAATTATGATGTCTCAAGTGCCTCTGATCCATTGGAAAAGCCAAATCACAGAACACAGGAAGGGCAAGAAATGCTTAGGATAGGTAGATTGAGTGAATATTATACCTGTCTATGCTCTCTTATTCTTATATAGGTATTCCCTTTCAGCCAGGGTCAGAGTCAGGACATTGGGCTAGGCTGACCTCATTTTTTTTTTAATTAATTAAAGAAAAAAATCCTCTGATTAAATTCAAGTTGAGAAAAATTTTACAAAGCCAAGGCCAAGGTTTCACCAAGGCCAACCCCCTTCTCACTAAAAGTATCTTTTACATGTATTTAGTGCAACTTTAGATGTATTATGCTGATTAATGTAGTTGTTCTGCATTGGCTTAATGATCTTCTTCATTGAAGTGTAAAGTTCATAAAGGAAGATGATTAATTCATATCTGTATTGTTTATGCTTCCTTTTCTAAAGAAAGAATCCCAATTATCATTTTAATAATGGTATTTGACTCTACAATGGACCAAATATGCAAATATTATTGTACTGCTCTTCTAAGCTGAGCCATTATACTCCAAAGATCAAAAAAGGGTGGGCCAGTTGTGCTCCAATTTATAGCTGAGTGATGACAGAGCAGACTTACTCATGTAAGAAAAATGACTTTGTATTTACCCCAGTGCAACAGATAATCAGATACGACCCATTGTAATTAATATCTCTGGGAAACTTTGACATGTTATCTTTGAAAACATGATATTCACTTACTGCTAGGAATGAGTGATTTAAATCACAAACTTGGGGCATTACTTTCTCCGTGCCATTGCACTTTCAGCACATAAGTCTAGCTTTGAAAAAACTGCCAACTATCTCAATTTCCATTAATGACTGAGGAATTTCATGCAAAATGCAGCAGATAAAGTCAGTAAGTAAAGAAGACTTGTATTCATTGAACATCCATAAAAAGAAAATTCATGAGAAAAGGTAAAACACCCTCATTCAAAGAAACCCCTACCCCACAGGAAAAGTTCTGAGGTCAGCAATTCAATACTTTTGTTTTTCTTGAGCTGTATGGCCACATATTAATAATGGCTGGGGATGGGGGCATGTTAACTATGAAAGAATTTGGATATTTTCATTATTGCTGGGCAAATAACTCTTGAAAAGTAAGCATCTCTTTTATGCATAGATCAAGTGAACTTGGCAGCAGCAATGTCATTGATGCTAACAGTGTGTGACAGGAAACAAACCCATGTGACTGCTGTGTTTTGTAAGCCGAGCTCTTGTGTAAGATTCCGGTACATTCTTTTCCAGCTATTCTTTCAGAAATTTGAACTTTTAATTAAAAGGCAACATTGAAGCATGTCCAGCACTGACAGTCTTAATGCTGTTTCTTCTCCACATTAACATGCAAACCAGCTTCAGTCAGCATGCAAGGAGATACTGTATAATTAGCCTCATTGTCCATTATGAACAAATATGTGTTTTGGTGAGGGAGAGAATGTACTAGTGTTTTCTAATCAAATGATCAGGAGTTAGGATTTTCAGCTTTTAGTGGTCATGTCATTTTCTCATAGGCATCCTAATGACCATTTCATTTTATCAGTTGGAATGAAATAAACCTATCAAATTTGGGTTGCTTGTAAGGATATAGAAGCTATTAAAAAAAAAATCAATTTAGTTAAAAAAATACTTCAAAGTGCAACATTTATTTAAGTAAATATTTACTAAAATTAGAGCAAAAATTAAAATGCAAACAAATATCCAGATGTTGGTTTCTGGAAAGATGAGCTATAGTATGTATCATATAATATGCATCATTATTTAATACTCTAGAATACATTTCAGTAATGAGCACAGAGCTTGGTAATGTGTGTGTATCAAAGATCTTCAATACTATGCAATACTAACTTTTAGTAGGAAAAATCTAGGGACTGATAGAACATGACACCATCTGGTGACTTCAGTGTTGGATTTGAATTCTGAAATGAATTTTGGGTGGTAAGTGAAAAACACATTAGAGGTGATGAAGCAGCAAATAGAAAACTAAAAGATATGGGTTTTTTTAAGGAAGCTTAATGTTTCTTTTCACTGAGTTTTGGAGTTGTGCTGTAGATGTTATACAAATAACCAAACTTCTACTTGACAAAAAACCCCAAAACAACAGAAGGACAACAAACCAAAACTGCAATTTTAATTACTGAATCAAAAATCCTTTAATGGCAACACAGGACTATAGAATTAGATCTTGATTTCCAGGCTCATTTTATCTGCATTATTAATTTCCATGGAGCTAGTAATGAAAGTAGTACAGAAATAGAATCTGTTCTAGATTATTAAATAATCTTACAGGATCAAATTTTTATAGCACATTTCAAAAGAAGCACGTGTGAAAGCATATGCAATATTTGTGTAGTTAAATCCTTATGAAATAATCAGTCCTTTAAATATCACGTTTTCCCCTCCAAAGACTACTACCAGTTGTGTGAAAATCTGTCTGAACATATATAAACTAAGGTATCAAGGAAGCAGTAGCTCAGAGCTGTCACTATAACTATTGGAGGTTTCTGGATTACCCACAGCTCCTTCAGAAGATGGACTTCCTTCTGACAGCTTTGCAGGTGGCTTAACAAAAAGAGCAGAAAAAATCTAAAAGAATATTTGACAGAGAGACCATGGGCAGGTGCATAATGATTTATCTGGTTCACCAAACACATTTTGTTTGGTGTTCCTTCATAGATAGAAAAATTCATACTCATTAGAAACTTGTCTAGCATCCAAACTTGCCCAAATAGCTGTGTTTCCTGCAGAAAAGAAGCCTTTTACCTGCTCTAGTTCAATTTCTGCAAGGCAATGAATGAACTTTCTATTTATCTTTCTGGGTTTCATCAGCTAACATTACTCCTTCCTCCAGCCATCTCAAGACTTTTTGAAAATTCAGCTCTAGGCACCACACATGAGAGCAAAGACTTCATCAGGAGTGAAATCCTACAACACAAATGTCTTATCCAAACGTTTTTCAGGTAAGTGGCAGTCTTTCCAATGATTTCGGATGACATGCAATCAAGTCTTACTAACTAAACACGTAAGGTCAAAGAGTGCTTCAGATATACCTACAGCTGCATTTCTTCATTATTTTAACGAAGAAAGAGATGGAAAGAGCATCTCCAAACATCCTTTCTGTTATCATGTCAGTGCATTAGTAGATTCTGAGATTAGTCATGAAACGTACAATCTGCATCATAATGTCAGCGTAGAGATGTCTGACAGCGTTTTTTAACAGGAAAATTTTTTAATAATTCTTATTGATATGACTTCAGTTCACTTGATTTAACAAAAAAAAAAAGGGTCAGATGCTTCTACGAGTCTGACTTACCACAGACTGAAATCAGGGAAGAAACAATACTATCGTAGGCCTGTACTTAGACCTGTAGTAGTCCTGATTTCCTTCCTATGTTTTTTCAGTCCTTTGCTTAGTGCTGGGAAACTGGGAGACTTTCCCTGGTAAACCTAGTCATTCACTCAAACCGTGATGCATGTTTAGAAAAAACAAGCAATTCCCCCCCCCGCCCCAAACAAGGGAGTCATAATTACGATGTAGTGATGACCTAAAAAAAAAATAATAATCAGTGGGTATTGAAATGTTCCAAGTTTTTAATAATTTTCCCATCAGATCTTTTTCCAAAACGTCAAATAACCTTCACTGCTATTAAAAACAAAGCCAGTCCCACATACCTCATCTTCAGGTAAAATAAACGACTGAAATTTTCATTATATGGATATACACATTTGAGAAAGATTTGACCGTCCTTTGACTGCCTCTGGTTGTGAAAGCCTGTCATGAAGCAGTTAAGAGCAATTCTGTTATCTCTGAAAAGCTGACCGCTTGGTAACTGTTGTTAAATGCTCTTTCAAATGCCTAATGCATGAAGCAAACCGTGCCCTACCCTCTGGGATCTTGACCAGCAGGGTGGAACAGCACGTGTTCCTTACTGACGGTATAGCCCCAGAGAATTTAGGGATCCACGGAGTCCTTTGGTCTGAATCCCGTGCTGCCACTGCACCTAATAAAAATAGTCAATTTTCAGATAATCACACATTAAAGTTATTAGTAACTCGATGTTAGACTGATGGATGGTGTTTGAAACATGAATGGTATGAAATACATATTTGTAGTCTCTTGAGAGCCATTCCAAAATCAGTTCAAATTTTTAAAAAAGGCAACATTTTCTACCATATCGGTTTGAGAGGACCTACTTTACAGACCACAGCTATAGAAGTCTCTTACTGATACTTGTACACAGCAACTGTCCAATTGCTCAAAGGGGATTTTCCTTTAGACTTCAGAGATTTAGGTGTCTCTGAAAAGAGTGTTCTGAAAGACACATTTTTTCTTTTCATAAATCCAATATTAGATTGTTTCAGCATAATTGTGAATTATTCTCAGAAGTAAAACTCACAATCAGTATTTTTGCCAGTGGAGTTATACAAACAGATTTGATGAATGCATAAAAACATGAGTCCTCCTATACAGGACCAAGGGCTTTACACACTCTGAGGATCCTGAGATGTTTATGCACAACACAGGATCAGGCATAGGATGCCAGCGTGACTCTCCAATCCTGAAGTGAGTGAAAGGATGGAAGTTTGATTAATCTATTCCTGTTGTTTTTCCAAAGAGTTCTTTTTGTTTTACCCTTGGAGTTCTGACTGCCAGTAAAAACCATCTCACACAGGCGTTATTTCCCTCCTGTCATAACCACACTTGTGCTGTGCAACAACCAACAGCCAACTCTGTCAAGGAGTTAATTCAAGTGAAAATTAACCACTTTCCTGGCAAGTTAGTTTTTACCCTGATGACTTTCCTGCCTCGATTCACTATCGAGCTGCACAAAATCTTACGTAAGCAAAAGGGAAGAGAGGGCCTGTGGGCAGGAGAGAGAAGGAGCAGATCTCTGAGCTGGGGGAGCACAGGATGCACCAGAGGAGGTTTATGTCAGGTTTATGGGGTAGGTGAAATCGCAGCGGAGGCTTATCCATAAAATTCTGACTTCCCCTGAAACCAATGACCTGACCCCATCTGGTTTTTCAAAGGTCATGTAAAACGTTTCTAATTGTGCACATAATTAACATAATTATGGTGTCTAGAATAGGTAAAAGAAACCATTTCAATCCTGAAAGCCAAGGAAGCCTTTCATATACCTTCGGTAATCTACAACATTATTCAATGCTAACATGAAAAAAATAGAAGTGTGGCTGCAGGCTGCATAAAATTAAGGAATGAGCCCTTTGGGAATTTTTCTGGGACCCCTTGTTAATGTAATATGGTATTTCCCTTTGAAAATGTTAGACGTTAGGCTAAAGCAAAAAGGCCCACAGATCTTTTCTTGCTCTTAACTGAATTAGCCATTGAATTATGCACCCAAGGAAGAACTACCTACATTTTGAATCTTTGTGGGCATAGCGAATCTATTAATTAGGAGGAGAGAAATCTTACAGCTTGAACCAACATAATTATGCTACCTGTCCTGGTCCCCTCCCAAAAACCTTAACAGATTCCATTAAACAAGTAAACAGTTCCTGTGTCTGTGCAGCTTATTCTGAGAATGGTACTAGCAAAGGAGCTTCTGCTCTTGTATAAGCTGTTTCCGCACAGGAGGGAGGAGGGATTGCGCAGCTTCAGCAGTACTGCTACCCCCTTTAAGCACAGGCAGGCCTTAAGGATGTAAGAAACTGACAGGAGAGCCAATGCAAAAGATACTATTGGGCTATCGTGCTTCTGAAAAACAGTCCCAGATGCTCCCTGGCATGTTTTGCAAACAGCGAAAGCTAAAACTGCCCCAAGCTGCCCAATATTATACCTTCCTCATGCCTGGCCACCACGTGTTTCTCCAGAAGAAGGATGAAGAAGTCAGTTCAGCTTCTTCAGCTGAATTCTTTCTTCTCAGTAACTTCAGCTGTCCTGATTCCTGTGTAGTACAACATACACTGCTGATGCTGAGGGTCCTGCATGGCAGAAGCAGGATGGCAGAACATTTTCCTGAGAAATGCACAACAGCTATCTTCTTTAAGTGCTGCATGTTAAGCCAGCAATGAGACATAGACTTTAAATGTATTTATGCCGATTCATTGCAATCAGGTCCTTCAGTTCACATCTTCATGGTAACATTTTCCATTTTTCTAAGAAAAGAAAGAGAAGGAAAATGAAGAACATCTTGAATTAGGGACTTATGTGTCACATGCAAATGAGATGCACTAAGAGACAATGTGTCTATCTTTGCCTGAAGAAGTGAGTCTATTATGACTGAACCAGCTACGAGATCTTTCTCAATGTACTGACAGAAATTGTGCTGTTCCTCACAAGTTCATCACATCAGGTCCAGTCAAGTTAATTAGTAACAAAAGTTCTTACTCTGTGATCATCTATGTTTTATATGATTCCTAATTTCCAGTTGCTGTTGGGAAAATATTAGTAGCTTTACAAATTATGATGAATTTTATTTCTGAATAGAACAGTTTTAAAGTTTAAAATACATGACAAATCTTTTTAAAGGACTTACCCTTAAGTCACTTTCCTTATCTGTCCAGCCTCCTTACTATCAAATGCATTACCTGTGCTCAACCAGGACTGTGTTTAGCGTGGTACGCAGATGCAGATGAAGAGTAAGTAAATTTTTTTCCTATCATGTGTTACTCTATATGGAAAAAAAACACAACAAGAGTGCTTTTAGTTCTAAAAAGTATAGAACCGTGTCAACATTAGTTTTAGGAGGAAGAAGGTTGGGCTCAAGGACTTGAATAGTAAATGATAGTAAATGATATCGCTGCATGATGATACTGTTGATAAGAATGAAAGTATTGCTATAATCAAAGCTTACCTCACAGCATATGACCAGCTATAGGGCCAAAATCCCTCATCTGTACTGATTTTATATCACAAGATATGAACAGTTCCATTTACTCCTGGTTCTAGACAAAGGTACTAGGTCAGAAGGAATACATTTGTGCTTTATATTACTCAAAATTATTGCTCTGTAGACAATAATATGTGTCAGATCATTTGTTTTATTGGTCAAAATTACATTTTTCTAGCCTTCCCTTGTTTTTTATGTCTCATTTAAAGGAGCTAGGAATCAAGTATTTTCTTGTCTGCATGTGAAAAATGACTTCCAAACATCTGAAATACTATTGCTTTATTAATACATCTGGAATTATTAAATGGGGCACAAACATCCACAAGAGAGAATAATGAAAACCTGGGAGAGCGGGACTTTTAATTTTTTTTTTCTTTTCCTTTTACTGTCTAATTGGATATATATCATGGAATCATAGAATCTTGGAATCACACAATAGTTTGAGTGGAAGGGACCTCTAAGACCATCTAGTTCCACCCCCCTGCCATGGGCAGGGACACCCTCCAGTAGACCAGATTGCCCAAAGTCCCATCCAACCTGGCCTTGAACACTGCCAGGGAGGAGGCAGCGACAACTCCTCTGGGAAACCTGTGCCAGGGCCTCATCGCCCTCAAAGTGAAGAATTTTTTCCTAATATCTAATCTAAATCTATCCTCTTCCAGTTTAAAGCCATTACCCCGTGTCTTATCACTACATGCCCTTGTAAACAACCCCTTTCCCTTTTATGATACATGCCATATTTATGTGCACCACATATATATATTTTGATATATACCATATATATGTGACATTAGCCTTTAAAATAAAGACTTTAAAATAAATACTGAGGCCAGATGTAAACATTTGTTGGGTTTTTTTAGGTATAACTTCTAAAAATTATAAGAGTACTTTACCTTGTATATTAATAATTTCACAGAAGCATACTGTATTCTTCCTTATCATCAAATGCTAGTTGCTTCATCGCATGTCCCTTTGCCATCCTTGGCACTGCTGCCTGTGCCTTGTGCAAGACAGTCTGCTGCTTATATGTCTGTACAGGAACAAAGAGAGAAGTGGGGTTTAGCAAGACTGTGCCCGTGGTATTCTGCGGCAGACACTGAAATGAGGGTGCAAGTTGGAGTGACAAAAGCTGGCAGCAACTGGGGACTTGACAGCTGCAGCCGTCTTATATGTACTTGGGGCAGAGGAACAAAAATTAGTGGGGAGCAGATTTCAGGGTTCTTTTTATCTTGATTCCATGTTCATTTTGACACAAGACTTTGACTCCTTTGTATGAATACTATGTCAGCTGATGTGGAACGGGGTTTGAGATACATGCTGACCCTTGTTGGTTTGGATGACCATGTACAGCTTCAGCCCATATTTATAGAAAACCCTGCAGAGGAGGCCTGGATAGGCCACATGGGCGAGTCCTTAACCCAGACAGGATCAGCTGAACTGTGTTATTCATAAAAGATGTCTTTCAAACCTGGTTTAAAACAACTTCAGTCCCAGAACTCCAACTTGCCCAGCAATCTGTTCCTGTACTTCATGATCCTTTCCATTAAAGCTGCTTCCCTGGAATTTCCATACTTTGAAATGAAAGCCACCATTTTTTCTCCTGTATGGACCTTACAAGGAGCACACAAGTCCCCTTTGCAGCAAATGAACTGTAAAACTATTTTCATATCCCACTTCCTGTTCTGTACGGTGTTCTGTACGCCTTCCATCACTTATTGTCACTTTCAGACCTTGACAACTTTTCCTTAAAATGTTCAGTGGGGTAGAAGGATTATCTTACGTGATTTGCTGATTACCTAACCTAGAATAAATTTTACCATTTTGCAAAATTAGGGCAATATTAACTTAAAATCACATCTTAGCACCTGTATCTCCAAAATCTCTTGCTATGAACTGCTATCTGTCCCTTTGTTCCTTCAGGCATTTTTTTTTTCATCTCTGTGTGAGGCAGTTTGTCTCTTTCCATAGTAAGCAATTTTGGCTAGGGACTCCCTAGAGTTACAGATATCTCTCAGTTCAGGTTTCTAGACACTGAAAGACAGAGAAAAACGTTCTTCATATTGCAAGGTGAGGGTGACTTGTGCATGAGCCTGGTGCTTCCATATCGTGTTATTCTTGCTGTGCTCCATTGGACACATTTAGCACTCCCAACAGATGGCATATATCAGGTCTGTCACTACTGGGACTGCCACTGTTGCATCTACCTGGTCGGATCCACAGGAATAAGGAACTATGCGCCTTTTTGTAGCTGAGTGTTGAAAAACAGCTTCATACTATAAGGGAAATTAATCCTATGTACATATAAGCAATTGAGCATTTAAATCTTGCTTAACACTTTTCCTTTGCAGATACAGATGTCCATTACTATGATCGGTATATTTATGAAGTACTGAAAATGAATTCTGAAGTTAAAAAATTCAATATATCTCATTACAAAATATATAGCAATACAGAAGTTTGGACTCAGGAAAAGAATAAAAAATCAAACAAAGTCAATCAGTTTCAACTCACTGATCTCAGACTGTGTTCTCTATTACCCATGGAGCTACAAATAAATTCAGTTTTTAGATGGGATTTGAGTGGTGTCATGAAGCGCCTGTCATAAGGCTGTTCTCCATTCATTGGGAAAGTGGGAGCATTAAACTGAAGTCATGTCAGAAAAATGAAAGAATACTTCAATGAAAGGGTTAATAGATGGATTGCAATAACAATTTCTATGATTTTTTGGTGCATATATAGTAACATGTCTGTATCCATAGACGTTTTACTACACATCTGTGGAGTGCATAAACATCCTGGCCCTGCTTTGTGATGTTTCCTTTATATACTTAAAATATTTTGTACTACAACTGCAGCCTTGCTGTGTTGTGTAAGATCCAGTCACATATCATGAGACTGTTCTCACACAGTTTGTACTATTTATAATTTCAATGTGTATGCTTACCTAGCTTACATATCTAAACTATGGAAATGTATATGGAGAGCTAAGTACTTTGACTGGAATGAAACTCTTCCCATCAGCCTTGGAAGGGATGTGATCAACTAGCTTAGGCAAGATGCTTAACTTTTAGGAGGCTAAAGCTAAGTGAGGTATCACCCCAGAAGTATTTGCTTATAAGGGACAGGGATGCAGAGCTAACAAGGTGGGGAAAACTGAAGTTACAAATTTGGATTTGTACATAAAAAATTAAATACATTCTATGTACTATTTCAAGGAAATAAATGAAGTGTGATCCAGCAGCACAAATACATGTGTATTTACATATGTTGCTGCTGAGCAGAACTTCATCTCAGGGCCTCTTGATAGATTTCTTAGCCCTGAATTACTCTTGTATAACTACTCTGTCAGCACAAGAGCCTTTTTCTCTACGTGTCAGTGACAAACATGTTGGCCCCATTTACAGTGCAGAAGAACCACACTTCAGTGCACTGGTGTGAAGCAGCTCTATTGCCACGCTGCTTTCTTTGTGCAATGATTCATTTTGTGAATTTGTCGGTGCATTATGCCTACTAGAGAATGCAAGGAACCCAACGAAGAAAGGAATGTCATCTTGCAATATTTTAGCTGTGGTAAATCAGCATATTGCCTTTGAGTCATCAGAACTGAAGAGAGGGTCTGATTCAGCAGGACTCCTGGGAAGCAAGGAAAGCACATGGTCACTCTATGGTTACTATCTGTGGTTCAATATCAGCTAAATATCTGGATAAGTAGAGACATTTTTAAGGAAAAAATACTCCCTCTTTTTTAAAAGAATTTATGAGTATGGATTAAATCTCTGTGTTTTTGTCTGGTTTTGTGTTGAAGTGAGAATGAGTCAAAAAGAGAACAAAATAAAAATGAAAAGCAAAAAACCTTAGATGGTCCAGCCAAAGAATGTGTTCAAACAGCTCTGATGTCAATCTCAAATGAGAGATTATCTATCTATCTATCTATCTATCTATCTCAGCTTATAACCCATATATATTATATACATTATATACGTATATAATATATATATTATATATCATATATTAGTGTTGTTGCTACTTGCAATCATTCAGTGTATCTATATAAAAAGCAATCAGGGAAAGATTTGAAAGAGGAAGTAAGATAAAATATAAAACTAGAGGAAGAGAGATTTTTCTTTTGAGAGAAGGAGACTTGGGAGAAGACATAAGAAAAAGGTGAACATG
>VZTU01006702.1:28212-144492 GCA_013400835.1 Zapornia atra
TGGGAGAAGACATAAGAAAAAGTTGAACATGAATGATACAGCAGTACAAAGGTGAAGTAGTTTGATAGCAGCTGTGAGAGAAGAGAGCAGGAATCTGTGCCAGTGAGTGGAAAGGATTACTTTACTGTCTCTGATGCTGAGAAAAGGACAAAATTGAAAGAAAGATGTCTAAACTGTGCAAGAAGGCAGATTCAGAAACTGTTAGGCCATAGATACCCTGCCAGATATTCTTTAACCAAATATATCTGATTAGAGCAAGTATTCCTTCAAGGCTAACCATTTCAGGCACTACTTTCCATATAAGATATTTTTACTCAGAAAAGAACTAATTTCTGATACCAGCCCTCAAAATCCATAGGTCCCACTTTGAGAAAGAGTTGTTTTGTGAAGAATAGGGAAAGCTGGGTGAGGAACCACACACCTCCCTCTGCCCAGGCTATTCTTGGCTCATTCACTTCCCTGAGCACTGAATTCATTCACAAATTGGGAACATCTCCTGCTGCTACTTTCTAGCACATTTGGTAAAGTGCTGAATCCCAAATTAGTACTGTGGTGTTGCTAGGTTTTGATAAATGTGCTTATAAATTCATTGCAGAAGGCCCTGCTTTACTCAGAAATACAGAAGTATAGCTCAAAAAGAAATATTTAAAGAAAATATTTTGTTAAGGTATAATTTTCTTCATACACAGCTACAAGAATGAGCCAGCTCTATTTACAGAACTATGGCATTAGCCCTTACACACTGATAATATGTAGGCTTTTAGTTAACCTAACAAATACTTTGCTGCGTAGCTGATGCATTAACGTGTATTAGTGAGCACTTCTCCATAAGGAAGTTGTCAGACCATCATCAAAGACTAAGACAGGCAGTCCCTGCTCAGGGTAAAAACACCTGGGGATCACTGAAGGGAATTAATGCAATAGATTAATCGACTGTAAGAATCATTTTCCTTGTTCATGAATCTGGATTTCCCTTCACTGTCAGAATTGTAGATGAAAGTGAAAAACATTCCTGACCTTCTCTGTCAAAGAAAATGTTTCTCCCTTTCTCTTTGTCTGATGTGCAGAAATAGGGATTTTTTTAACTTTTTTTTTTTTAGTGATTTACAAGGTCTGAGAATTGCAAAGAAAAGGTGTCAATAAAATAGTATTCCAGGTTCTCATTTATTCTGCTGTGTCCTGACCCATAAAGAGACATTAAAGAATGTTTCAAAAGTTGTCACCTTGTATCCTTGTAGTCTACCACACTTCCTGACTTCAAAGTCTGCCGTGCAGCTCTACCAGTTAGTTGTGAGCCGTAGTATAAATGCATGAAATAAGACCGCATAGAACTCAGGAAAGCTGTACTGTCTGGAGAGAGGTGATAGGTGCTCAAATCTTTGCTCAGTCTGTACCTCTCTGTGCAGCCTTTGGCAAGACAACTTGTCTGGCTTCCATTTTCCCATCTGAAAAATATCCCTTCACAGGAAAGTCAGGAGGTTCATCAATTAGTCTCTAATTAGGAAAACACTTAAACCAGTGTTTCAGTGAAGCCCTTTTCAGAGCAGTTTAAGAATGTGCCTAAATGGCATCCCGAATTACAGCTTACTGCTTACAAAATGCTTCATATCAAAGACAATAGATGGCATGTAAGCATTATATAGGTGAGTTGGGGGTTATATATACGTTGTTCAGTATAAAAATAAACTTATTACTTGACAGGGCAGTTAGCTTGTTTATCTTTTTACTGACTGTGCTTGCTGGCTCTTTCTGCCCGTATTATTTCTGGATGAATTATATTAATGGACAGAGCTTAATTAAGACAGAGGCACAACGGGGCTAAGCAGGGAATGAACTGTCTGACCTGCGATATACTTCGAGATTACAAAAATGTTCCATCTTCACGTTGTTATGAAACCAAAACATTTCAAAGTATTTCATCAATGGCAGGGGGACTTGGGGGNTCTCCAATAAGGGTATTTATCTGGGATGCAGGAGGTAAACATCCAACCCTGTGATTTCTCATTCTCTTGCCGACCAGACAGGCACCAACAAACACAGTTCTGGAGTGGACCTTCCTAGTCTGACCAGCAACTCTATCCTCAGCTTCTCCCCTTCCCCTCATCCCCTGCTCTTTATCAAAAAAATTTTTTTTCTTGTGATGTGATTGGATTTTGGAAAATCTGCACGTTCTGACCAAGTCTGTTTCTTTCACAGACCTGTTGTCCCAGGAAACTGAGTATCCACACCACTTTAAAATGTGATTAAGTTCACAGTAGGGTTCAGCCACTGAAGCAGAACTTACGCCAACCACAGGATCAGAATACTTGGGGAGTGGTGGGTGGGGAGTCCCTTTAAAAGTTTTAGGTATTCACCCAGTTAAATATTACTTTCTTGATAATCCTGACCTAGAAGTGGCAACCATTCAATAATACATGGCTTTGACTACAGAGGTAAGATGTGCTGCTTCAGTTAGAGATATTTACCTTATAAAACAGTGAAACAGCTTACAGTTTCAGTAAATTTAGTCCTTTTATGCCCAAGCTTATATAGCATTTGCTTTCCTGTTAAATTTGATTACTTCTTTGCAAATAAATATATATTGCTCTTATTTTGGAGTAATGATTTATGGACAAGGTGCAACATTGTGTGATGTCAGGCTTAGTCTCAGTGAGAGTTCTGCTACATCATAAGGAAGACAGACCTGTTTCCTATGAGATGTGTGAATATGAAAATACACAGCTTAAGTAACAGCAAGCCTTTGGTCCTTTGGGGGTTCCCTAGGAACTCTGTCTCTTTCTTTCTTTCATGTTTTTCTCCTTGTTTCTCACACACATAGAGGAATACTTCCTAATCTGTGGGGGTACAGTGAGAATACATTTTTTAATGGGCATGAAATGATAAATGACATGGAAGTGGCCTCAAGCAGCTCTCCTCTGCATGTGTGCCCACACCCTCTTATTCTTTCAGCTCTGGTTTCGGTTACCACTCCCACTTTAACCTATCCTATGTTTGAAGCTGCCTTTGTGACTAGAAGATCAAATATTTCTGACAGAAGGAAAGAGATAAACACAAATCCTAAGGTAATCACAAATGCTAAGGCCAGCCTTTCTCTTGGTTTCTGGAAACCCACTTCTGACTTACTGTGGAGAGCAGGAGGAGAGAAAGAAAAAATTGGTGTTTATGGTGTCAGGTACTTCATTTCAGAGGGATCAGTGTCATCAGCAAAGGCCAGGCAAGGCTGCCAGGGAATGAAACCTCAGTGGCTGGGTATTCCACCAAAATAGATTGGTTTGGCACAGAGGGACTCCACAGTGTTTACTGAACTTTTACATGTAATTTATTTTCTTCCAGTTTCAGTTAATGGACAAATAAAATAATGGAAGTGCTTTGAAGCATAAAAATGAAGACTAAAGACCCAGAAACAGCTCCAACTAGTGCAGAACACAACAGCTCATCTGCTCAGCAACAGATGTCACTGTGAAAGCATCACCCTTTATCTCTGCCCTCTACACCAAAACCTGCCAAATAAAGGATCGTTTCAGTGTTCTTGCCTGTGAAGTAGATACAAGTTCGACACATAGTCACCACCATGAGGAACTCCTGAGGTCTAGGGAATATAAGTAGTCCCTACTGTGTAGGCAGTGGGACTTTAAGGAGATCTTACCTATGAGTGCCCCAGACGGTACATGTGTGGACAGAGGGAAATAGTGGTGTTGCAGTACAGGCACAACTATGTCTGGTAATATTTGCTTTGGCAGGAACTGGCAAACCATCCAAAGTCCTGATGGTTGCCTCCCCTGTCCTCCACAGTGGAAAAGTGGTCTAACAGGTTAAACATTGAAATTGTTTGCCCCATCAAAATATGAAGTGCAGCTCTCCCCTAGGTGAAGACTTAAGTACAAGGCTTACTGGGTGCAGAAGTGTAGATACACCTTCCTTGGGTAAGAGGCATACAACCACAGCAAGAAAAAAAACCAATTTCTACAGTCCAGTGTAACTTCAGTGAACTCTTCATACAGAGAAAAGAAATTTAAAGTGATCTAGAAATGTTGGAAAACCATGTCAGTACAAATTTGAACTCCACAAAAGATATGAAAAGATCCTATGGTGAAGTAATCAAAGTGCTTTCTGTTAACTAGAATATCTCACTGGTTCCTAGAAATGCTGAAGAATACATAAAGTTAAATCGCGTGCTATTGAAATGAATTACAGTAATAAAAAATATTTGTGTTCAAGTCAGTGTGAACTAGGACTTTGTCTACAGCTTTTTCATCTTTTTCTTTAGGTATTTTTGGGGCTTGTTCTCTCTGATTTCCACAGGAGCCGTTCCCAAGCCTACTAAAATTAGTGCAACTCTCTTCTGTGATTTCTCGTCATCCCAGCGCTTCTGGGATCAGGCCCAGAAAGAGTAAGGAATGGCTCTCTGGAGAAAAGATAAAGCATATGGAATTGGAGCAGAGGAGAAATCTCAGGACAAACTCAGGGAGAAGCCCTTGTGCAACTTGGTCTTAACCTTCCCCGGAGCAGGCAGGTCAACAGGGCCTGGGGAAGCCATCCTCCACCCAACGGCTTACACATCCCCCTCTTCCCATCAGCAAGAGCCAACATGAGAAACTGAAGAGAGGCTAAGTCCCCAGGCTCCCTGACCCCTCCTCACAGATCTTCTCAGGAAAAGGCATGCCTGTAGGACTTCACATCATTGGCTGCTCACTTTCATGCACCATTGAAGGGCACTTAACCATGTATATCAGCATAGGGAACACCCAAAGTTTTCTAGAAAATTTCAGTTCCCCTATCAGGTATTTTAGGTAACGGGGATTTCCATTAGCTTATTGTCTGTATTTTCTTTAATTAGACTATTATTTTCTTTTAATACAGTCTAAGTATTTAGCAGGTATTATGGGTATTCAGAGATTCCTGGGAATCTCTGTAACACAGAAATGTCAGATTTATTTTATTAATATCAGTAAAGGTTAGGGAAAAACCGTCCCTGGATAGGAGAACACAATAGGACATGAAAGACACTTCAATTCGGAAATTCCAGAAAATATTTGTTCTAGTGATGTCATTAATTGTTTTTCCTTTAAGGAAAATAATATCATTAGGGCTCAGCTGCATTACTGGAAAGCAGTTGCTCATGCTTGTTCAGATGAACCAGTTTTAAAGAGCTCGCTCCATCACCTATTTGAACTAGACCAGCATCCAGGTAAATGAGCTGAGCAAGTGTCTTTCATTTAAATTGGTGCTATTTTGATCGAATGGATAGTTCGTTAGTTGCTAGCTGATGATGGAAACATACCGATATTTAATTGTACCTCTCTAAAGGTTATTTCTTTCACAAATCAGAAAAGCTTTGGCATAGTTTGTTCTCCTGAAGGCTGTTAGTTTGTAACATAGGTAAGGGTTTCAGCTCCCTGACCATAACCAGATGACACGTGAGTACATGATTCATGTGCTGCTAATTAAAATTGCTAGCAACACTCACGGCTTTAATATATAACTGGGATATTTGGTACACATATAGCCTGCACCTGTAAAAGTGATGTAGATATCACGTGATGTGGAAGACCATCTGGTGAGAGGAAAAACTGACCTTCCCTGAGCAAACAGGAGAGTGTACTGAGGGGAAAACAATGCCCAGGTCTGGAAAGGAGATTCCCGATCCCTTTTTCTTTTTCTTAACATTATGACTCTCTCTGAAAGCAAGTACTGAGGAAGGTTTATTAGCATACTAAACAACAAATAAAACCACAGACAAACAAGAAATATAAGAATTGTGAAATGATGCGGCATCATAGACCTATCTATATAAGTGCATATTAGAGAAATAGGCAAACTTGAGAAGACTGGAAGGTATTCATTATCTGGTAAAATTTATTCCTGAGTAGAACTGTTAATTTCAGTGATATTCAGTGGTTTATTGTACAAAAGACAATTTGGGACATAATTAGTAAGGGCCAATCTTTCATTCATTATACCCAAGGTTTGACTGCAGCAGGAATTCAGGGTGTGCAAGACAAACAAACCCAAAAAGATGACATGATTAAAAATCAGACAGATTAAATCCTTCTTTTCTCTAAGGTGAATATCATAGTATACATATATAATAAAGCTGCTTATGGAGAAGATATGTGACAAGCTGGGTACTGAAAAAATAGCAAGTGGGAAAGCGTTTACAAAACCCTCCAAAAATCAATGCCAGTTCCTAAAAATTATGTGAAGTTTGTCTATGTGTCAAAACTAAGCAGTAAGCAGCAATGAGTAGAAGACAGTTTAGCATCTAGTACAGTCAAGGTAGAACAAAAAATCTGACTACTAAATTAATGATTTGAATGGTCTTACAATACTGTCTCCTGTAAAGAAGCTAATTTGAGCTTTAGAACAGATCAATTAAGAGTTGTGATTAAGTCAGGAATTCTGAGAAAAAAGGGCCTTTGTACAAACATGGGAGAATATAAGGGCAAACAAAGAGTTTCTAGCTGGAGGAACCGATTTCTTTCTTCCTCTTTCTTCTGATATTTGTGATGCAGGAGAGAGAATATCTAACACTCATGGGTTTCTGATTGCAGCAGGCTGCTTGTTCAGAGAATCCTAAATCTCTGCCCCATATATGAATTTTCTGTTAATGCCTTTTGCGGACTTTAATGTTGTACGGCTTTCATCTAGATGAGCCAGAGAAATGCTTCTCTTTGTGAACGTATTAGAATCTAAGTCTGGGAAAGTGAACAGTTATTAGCACATTTAACATCCATAAATGCAGAGACTGCATTTTGTTACCTTCTGAGGAGACCTACTCAACATATATGTTATACCATCTCAGGAAACAATAAAAATTTAATTTGCCCATTGAATTCTCATTCAGTCAAATGATTAAGTGATATTTTTTTCTTATTGCCTGGATTTCAATTTACCTTCTCTTCCTCTGGATTTATGTATCTCTGGATATTTATCCCTTTTATTGCTTCTCCTAATGGCTTATTTCCTTCTGGTAGCTATTTCATGATCACTTCAGTACAGCTGGGTTAGTACATATAGTACAGAGAGCCATACTGGATCCCCAAAACATTCTCTTTGGATTCTTTGGAGATAGCAGCCATTCCATAGTGAGATATCTATTTAAGTGAATGAACAAGGTATTATAAAATGCACTAACATACAAGATGATTTCAACATAAATTAGATGTTCAACAGCTTTTAACATTCATCTCAGAGTATATTAGATAGCTGATACTAATGTTCTTCAGTAGTCCAGTCAGTATCTTGCTAGAAAATAATTTAGAGTGAGGGCAGAAGATACTGTTCACCATGGTTCTTGGAATCCATTAGTGGGAGGACACAACCACAGACATGCTTCTTTCTGGTTAGTATTGGCATTTGGAGTACAGAGTAGGTCTCACACTGGTGCACTGTTGCTGTCTCACTCCCATCTGCCACCTGTGGATCCCCTGGGCACACTGTCCCTGTGGGGCCAACCACTGGTTGAATCTTACTTGGCAAATGCATAGCAGTAAGCAAATAGCAGTACACTCTAGCAGTAAATGTTTCAATGGAAATCGTAAATCCCTCAACAAATTCCAAAGATAATAAGAAATGTAATGTTTTTCTAGAATGTGGTATCTGAAAAGTGGGAGCATGGAGACAGAAAATCCATGTGCCAGCGCATACTCAGATGAGGAAAGTCAACACTGCTTTCTTGAAGCAGAGTTATGACAATTTGTAATAGGAATTTGACCCCAACATAAAATTAGCTTACTGAGACATTTTGATTTCCTGTTCCTTCCTGGTTACAGAAAATGATGACCAAAGTAATTGTGCAAAAGACCTGAAAATTCCAACCACCCGTAAGTAATTGACCTTATGATAAAATCCCCCACGGCCCTTTGCTTCAGAGCAGGAAAGTGTTCAACATCTTCAGGCAGCCTCCTAGCTGCACATGCTTGAGGAAATCCTTTCTGACCAGCAAACTATTGATTCTGAAAAACACTATATTTGATCATAAATCTTAAGCAAGCTCAACACAGGTCACTGGAGACAAAATATTAACCGCTATAAAGTGCTTTTAAAGATTCTCAGACTGGAATAAAGAAAGATATGACATGTACACGTATCTGTAATATAGATTTTTTTTTCATTTGCATATGTCTCTCAGAGAATTGCATCCTATGGTAGCACACAAAAACCTTCCTTATGAAATCATATATGTAGGTGGCACATAAAATTGACTTGAGGGAAGGAACTTGTCTGTCAGAAAAAGTAGATTTATTATTTTTTAAAATTACTTATGTGTTGTCAATTTAATTAGTCAATTGAGTGCAAACACTCTGCTTCTTCCCTCAATATTTCTTGAGTTATCACCTAGCAGTATATCTTCTCTGTATTAGAATATATTCAAAATTTACCAGAAAATATTGTTTTGGGGATTTCTGCTTTGTCAGGTCCAAAACATTCAAAATACCTTATATTTTAGACTTTTCAAAAATTCCAAATTGGCACTGCCTAGATTATTGATCACACTTTCTCATGCTCACACACCATGGGTTCGAAGTGCCAGCAATCCCATGGCAGTCTGAAGGCCAGTATGTTGTATATCTGGAAGATCCCGTCCTCTGTGATTTAGTCGTGAGGGCATACCTAGAGTGAATTTCAAATATCTGCCAGCCATGCTTTCCTCACAGCCTGCATTTCTCCTAGAGAGACGCTAACACATGAAACACCACTCTGGCCTGATTTTCACAGAGGGCTGAACAGATAACGAGCTGAAAACCAGACCTGTTTCCACATACCTCAGAATAAGAGGCCATTTGGCAGGGAAAAAGTCATTTGAAGGATTTTTGTACTTTTAATACCTTTAAGGTCTGATAATAGCATGGCAAAAAGTGCTTTAGGCTTCCTAAATTCGAACATTCACTGTCTGAGAAGATTTCCTCAACTCCTATGAGTCTGAATTTGGAATTATTTTCAGATAGAGTTATTTAATCCATTAAAATGAATTTCTTAAAATCAGCCTTTTTTGCTGTATCTCTCAAGCACTTACTGTGTGCTTTCTTATTTAAATGAGTATGCAAACTTATTTAATTGTGGCTAAGAACCCTAGTTTCAAACCCTGATGGAAAGTTCACAGAGTGGACAATTTAGCTTCTGTCCTACACGATATTCTCATTTTTGGCCCAAAAACTTTAGAGAAAATTCCTTAGCAATGTGTCTTCATATCCTGACTGCTTACATTTGGCTAAGCCATGTAGAATATTGTCAGTCTGAACTAGCATGAACTAGTATGAAAAATTTACAATACAAGCAGAGGTTTTCATGGTCATGTCTTTTTCAAGTGGCCCAATTAACACTGTGTATAAACTAGAGCTGCCTGGTTAGTACTGTCAGGGGCAGAAATGTGTATCTTTCTTTATTCACTCTGCAATCATCTTTTTTTTTTGTTTGGGTTTTTTTTTTTTGGAGAGCAGGGGGCTCATAAAAGAATATAACACAGCTCAGAATTTTTTACATTTTTTTACTCCTTGTAAGCTTGCCCCAGAGACAAGCCCCATTTCTCTGCAAGGCCAGCTTGGAATCCTGGTGAGTATGTCAAGTCCTCTCTGTTACTTATTAATGATCCAACTGTGAGCAAGATGGTCTTCAGATATGTAAAAACACAAGGATATTCTCCAGAGGAGAATCTTCCTGAAAACATAACACAACGAAGTAATTATCAGTGATGATGGTAGGCAGAGTAGAACACGGAGACTACAAGTAAACAGCAGAGATGCAAACTGATAGCAGAGAGCTGCTTTACGGGCAGATCTATAAGCTATTCTGTTTGTAGTACATCCCTTGTTTGTTAGGATTATAATTTTTTTGGCAAAAGGTCAGGTAGCTGAAAAAAAAACCCCAACAACCCAGCAGATAACTCTGTAGCAGAGGTCAGTAACAGAAAGGTTACAGAGTTCTGTGTAGGAATTGAAGGGTTTGTGCTGAAAAGTCACATGCAGCTTTTGTCCTTGAAAAGTAATTGCGACTTGTCAGAAATACCAGTTGTTGCTAGATGAAGATAGAAGTTCAGCATTATTTATGGATCTACACTTCTCGAGTAAATAGATTTCCCCTAATTTGCAATTCTAAAAATGCCTTTAAACCTATTTTTAAATGGCCTCTCTAAACACAGGGCAGAGTTGGTCAAGCAGTTTTTGACAAAATGTATTTTTTCTTGAAAGGTGTTGTTTTATTTAAGCTGAATCATTAATGGAGCTGAACAGATTTTGAAGATGCTTTCAATGAGATTTCTGAATAAAAAGCCTTTGACCTATGTTTGGGTTCAACAGCATTTTTGGACTGTGTTCCAAACACTTTGTTTCAACCCTGCGAATTCCAGCCCTCAACATTTGCTGTGAAGCAGAAACATCTTCTGTCCAACACAGAACACAGTGGGAATATACCACAGAGCGCTGCAGCTCTTGTCAGACTCCTCAGCTACATGTAGTTTTCCAAGAAGTTTTTCTATAGACTTCAAATGAGCCTGCATTTTATTTGCTTTATAAAGTAATTTTGGAGTGATGGTCATAATTTTCTGTTCTTGCGGTTTGGTTTTCCTTTTTGTCTTCCTTTCTGATTGTTTTCCCAATGAAGATTAGTATTATCCAGTCTTTCTGTAGAGCTCAGACAGGTAGGTTATGACAACCCAACTCAGAAAAACACCACAACTGCTGTGTTATTAACAAATCTTACAGTAACACATGCTGTATGGAAATGTGGCAAGTTATATAGTACACACATGTAATAAATACGTTTCATATATAATACATTAACATAATTGCCAAAAAGCAAATGAGGTAGAACTGAAGAATGCTATTTACATTTCTGGCTATGCATTCTGAGCTCTTATATTAAGCTAGCAGTAACAACAGAGGGAAAAATATGAAGTTCCTTCCTCTGTACTGTTTTGTGTTGCACTGATTCATAAAATAAGGCCAGGAGTCAGGCAGTCTGGTAAGTCCTCTTAGTGGGAATTTTTTTAACAAATGTCACCAGTAATGATTAATGATGGATTGTGTGAAAATAAACAATTTTATTTGCTATACATGCTCTCTTGCTCAATTTTTCTGCTATTTTCATGCTTCCAAAGTAGCCATTGCCTTGGCTTCTTGCTCAGACAAGAAAAGTAAAACTCAAAGATTCAACAAGCAAGAGAACAGAGCTCCTCTTTCATCCCTAGGACAAACTCCACATACTATAGCCAAGCCTCAAGGACTAAAGTGAGAAAAATAACAAATTATTTACCGCATTTATTGTGTTACTGAAAGCTTTGTTGCTATTATGTATTTTCCCAATCATTACATGCATGGCTTCCTAATTTAAACTTTTAGAGGTCCTTTTATACAATAATTTCACAGAAAAGGAGACCAACAAAGAAAGAAAAGAAGAGAACCAGAGAAAGTCAGTGACAGACAGCTGAGTGTTTTAAGTTTGATTCTGAGATAATCTGTAGAAGCAATTTGATGCTACTGAGTATCAGGGTAAGCTACGTGCCTTCTGATCTGCCATGCTGCGGAATCAATTCCCAAGATTGGTTGAGGAAATTTTACTGCTGAGACAGAGTACAGAAGAAAATGTAATGAAAGAAATAATATTGGAAGGAGACAGAAGAAGGATAAGATTTAGTCTACCATAACTTACACATCTAAAACTTAAATATCTAAGACTGAACTATTCATCTTAAACTCTCTTTATAGACAACAAGGAGACTTAGGCAGAGAAAGATTCATCTCATGTTCAGATAACAATTGAAAGACAGGTCACATGAATCACCTTGTTGCTAGCTTCTGACAATAAGGAAAAGCTAAAACAACTACCTATCTCAGGCTGAAATGTCCATCTTTTAGACATTTAAAGTTGTTAAATTGGATGACTCTTAGCCTAGTTAATTAACAGGTCTTTTTTTTTTTTTTTTTTTATAAAACAAACCATAATTTAATGGAGTAGCATGGAGTTTGTCAAAGCCATTGAGTTTATAAGGGAATGGAATAGTCTGTTCTGCTGAACTGTTTTTTCCTTAGACACTTGTCTTTTCTCTAGTTATTTTCATTTTAAAGCCAGATTAGGTTGTGTTTTGAGATGAATTAATATATGTATTACTACTGAACTGAAGTTGCTCAGTATGACACCCAGTCGGCGAGCTGAAGATTTAATTAGATTTAGCACACTTGCATTGCACCATTTGTCTAACTGTAGGTATACGGTGAGACTTTTAAAGTATCCAAAGTTATTTGGTTACCAAAGAGGTCAGAGGAGCAGAGTGATTCCAGCTAGTTAATGAACTGTTATTGCCTAAGTTGCTGTGCCACTCTTCCATTACTATTTGACTAAAGCCCTTCTGTAACCTCTCCCAAAGCCCCAAAGATGTAAACCATCATGCAAAAAATACAAGTTACACTGGGGCAAAGCAAATATTTAGAGCTCAAAAAATGGTGTTGAAAGTTCATTGTCCCATCTCTGCCATAGTCAAGATCTCACTGGATCGTCCACTGACACAATGGGATCACCTATGTAATTCTTGCCTGTCCACAATAGTTTTCACAGAAATTTCTCTGTACAGTATCTCCATGTCAGAGTTTAGCACACATATCTCAGTGTATAAAAAACTCCAGAAAGTTCTGACTGCAGAGGTGCTTTAATATCTAAAACCTTGCTTATGTTTTCTAACTATATCAGCTTTCTGTACACCTTGCCCTTATGTCTTCACAGGTGCTACTTCACAAGTACTCTTGCATCTCTTACTGCAAATCTCATAATTCATCTTTGTTCTTTTTAAAGCACGATAAAATTAAGCCTTCCATTGGCTTTAAGATGATTTCATAGGGTAAAATTCATCTCACCCTAGGAAACCTGGATTTGTTTCCTAACTGAAACTTTCTTGCGTAGTGAAAACAAAATTGTTCTGTAAGTGCAATGCTGTCTGCGCCGATTTGAGTGAGAGAGAATAAATCCCCAACACTGCACAGCAAAACAGCTCACTGCAGCAGGCTGACACGTTATGTGTCTCCAGGCAAAGTAAGAAAAGTCTTATGACAGATCTAAAAGTTCACTACATAGTTCAAAACATTACTGGAAGTATAGTAAATAAGCCATTAAAGGAAATTCCAAACTTATCATTTACTTAAATTCTTAATACAGCTTAGTAATTAATGCATTCATTCTTTTCTGTCGCTCAGTGGCTAGAGCTACAGCACACTTCACTGTAAACAGAATGAGCAGAGAGAGCAATCAAGCTGACCCAATGGGAGCAAGTTGTTTTTTGTTGTTTATGGCTTTTTTCCCCACAGCAGATGACAGACACTTAAGAAAAGAGCATCCCGGTATCTTTTAGGATGAATCCCAAAAGATTTGATCTTCTTTCACTCCCTCAGTGAGTCCCAGATTAGTAGAGTAAGCATTTTCCTGCTTTTCTAGGTTTTTCAGTTCTGCTGATGGTTGAGGGCATCTTCTCAGAATTGCTTCACTTATATGAATCCAGTTATTCTGAGAAGCCATGATGTATATCCTGCTTTTGAGCTCAGTTGGTGGCTGCTGAGCTCTGAGTGAGGCCAGAGGGATTCCAGCATGCTGCACTCTGTACACCCACCATGCCACTCAGTACTGCACAAGATCCCGAATCCCAACACAGACCTGAACCCTTAAAAGTTCGAAAGGACTGAATTTCCTAAGCCTGTGGCTACTTTTTTGTGGGGTTTTAGTTTGGGTTGGTTTTTTTTAAATCTTTCTTTTTGCACATCTTCTGATAGCCACCTGCTGAGTTGCTTAGGGAAAAGAAGCCCAGACTGGTTACAAAGTTGTGAACTACAAGGAATTATTAACAACAGTCAACTGAGTCTGGAGCCTGTGATTGCTTGACTTTCGGCCTGCAGCATGATCCTGTGAGACAAATAGTGCTCCCTGTGAGTACAGTGAGTGACCTTCTACCTGGGATGTGAGGAGGCATGACAGATGCACAGGTGCCATGTGTTATTTGTGACACGTGGCAGCTCTGACTGCCCTTCACCTGCCAGCAAGACGATGAGACTGAGAAAAACAAGGACTCTCACAGGTTTTGGGCCTGATGCCAGTTGTAGAGTTGAATTTGAAGGAATAACTTCTCCTCTTTCAGCAGCTCATCGCTTGACCCTAAATGTTTCTCAACACCACTGCTGGAGGAAGTGAAAAGGGGCAGTCATTTCTCCCCTTTTCTCCACATTGCCAACCTTTCAAAGGCTCATTTCTCTGGAGATGAATCAAAATTTTTCCACACTTGCCATAATACCTCACGTCATGTCTGCTTTTCACTTCTTTGGTCTTGCAGCTCTGTTTAGGCGTGCAATGTTTCCCTGCACCGTTCATCATAACCCAGCTAGCAACCTGCAGCTACTGGGACAGTCGGCTGATGCCCCTGATTTTCCAAAGTGATAAGGAGGAAAGCTCCTCGGACACCAAATGCAGCCCAAGTAATATGCAAAGACAGCTTAGAGCCCTGGACCAGTGTGAGAGGTGAGCACGATCCTAGGAAGATAGTAATAGCTTTGCTTGCCTGAAGAAGAGCAGAATACAGAAACAACTTCTCAAAGCTCTAAATTGCTGTTGCCACTGTTGCTGTGGGAAGGGAGAAGGAGAAAAAAAGTAACCCCTTAACCTGGGCTCCAGCACTGCCGAAGTCAGACCTCCCTGTATCACTCAAAAGAACAACTAAAATTTGTAAAGTACGTGTCTTTTTTTTCATAGGCGTTGAGAAGGAAATTCAACTGAGTGAAACCCATCCCAATCTTGTTTATTCTTGTTTGTTATATTACCATTGTGTGTGTTCACATCCATCCACCAGATTCCACTCCCCTTTTTCACTTTTTCTCAGAGAATTTATTATAGCTGCCTTTGAACATGAGTAAAACTTTCATTTTTTTCAAAAGCGGTCATGGAAAAGCATATATTGTGGAGTGTCACTAAAGCAGGCATCTTCAGTATAGGAGTTTAGTAATGATGTCACAGTAGCCTAGAATACCCTAGTCATAGGAAACCCTCTGAGAAACCTCTCACCTGTTTTCATAGAAGAAGTAAATTTTTTCGTGTATACATAAACCAAATCCAAACATTAACCACTGAGAGCTTTCTTGGCCTTGAACAAATACCTTCAGATTTCATACATTCCAGTACAATATAAATAAGAACAAGATTTGAAAGTCCTATTTTGACTGTAATGGCCTTCAAACATGCAAACAGTACTTGTGAAGAATGTGTCTGACTGAATTTAAATCTGTTGAGATTCCTGGCTAAAGCTTCCCTTTATATTCTTTCACTAAATTCCACTCCTGGATGTAGATCAGGACCTTTTATCCTAATTATTCCTTATTAACTATGTTTAGTCCACTGTCCAGAACTGCTTCATTCAGTGGCCACTATGTACTTTCTGTTCCATAAGAACTGCAGTTATACAGGAAGATTAACCAGGACAGAAATAGCTAAGAATAAAATAATGCAAAAATCTATTTTACTTAAGAAAATAGAGTCATATAATTCACTGTCCAGGGTGGAGGGAAATTTTCTAGCTAAAAAAAAAAAAAAAAAGCAACTTCTGGTCGATGGGTAACCTTTATTGAGATAAACCACACATCTGTTTAATTGGAGGGAGGCAGCATAGAAAAATAGCAAGTTAGTTCATAGTTATGCATGCTTGATTTACTACAGGTCACAGATCATGCTGTGTGCAGGAACATGTCCTTGAAAGGGCAAATAAATTCAGTCAGTTTTCTGATTTCTTTCTGGCATCACAAGCTATTAGCTGGAGTAAGAGATTCTGAATGCATCTGTACTTCCTTAGGGAGAAGTCTGAATTACATTTTATCTGCTTCTGGGTGATCGATAGAGGAGTTGAAAGAGAAGGCTTCTCAATCTCTCTGGTTTTGGTATATTGGCATGTTTAAGAAACAAACAGAAAAATCTAAATCGTAATGTACTTTTTTTTTCACATAAAATATGAATCGCTTGAGGATGATACTTGTAATTTGAAAGAAGTCAGAGATGTACACTCACTTATAATATAGATAATCATCTTTTTTCCATTGATTTATTTAGAACTGTCAGCAAAAAAAAAGTAGATATTAAGAGCAGAATTCTAGGCATAAAATATTACATTTGTCACTGCAAATGCTTTTATGTTTCTTATTCATCTAGATATAGAAGACAGAATGAAAAGTTGTGATGAGTGGTTTCCCCTCTGTGAGAGTGAGGCAAGCACAGTATTCAAAAAATGGTTAAAACCAAAACCCTTTCCAGACCACTAGCTTTTCAGGTGTTGAATTCTCTGCACTCACCTGGGAACCTAAAGCTAGGCTGGAAATTCCTCTAGACAGCAAGTGCCTAAGAATACTCAACCCTGAAACCTCAAATCTAAGTGACCTTTCAGAAAATATAGGCCATTCCTAGGACTCAGGAAATTACAGTGATGAAATCATTATGTTTATTGACTTTCATTTGAATTTTGTTCATCCTGGGCTTCAGGCCAGAGTAATTCTGGGGGAATTCCATATTTGGGCTCAGAAGAGGAAATACTTGTCTCTTTCGTACGCTAAATAAAAGCAGTAGAGGAGAACTATGTTAATCTCTTGCAAGTCTGGAATACTCTCTCTCTGAGACAGATAAATCAGTGTGCAAAAAGCAAATACATAGGCAAAGGTACAATAGACTAAATTATATATATCTTCTACTTGACATGTCCTGCAGTTTCTACAGAGAAACTCCCTATTGCCATTGTTAAGAAATGAAGCACCGACTTTGCATATTTGTCTTCAAAGTAGGTATCGGTTCATGCCCAGTTTCAGTATGTGACACATACTGACAGCACAGTGATTTTTTCTAGTTGCAAGATGACTGATGTGGAGGTCTTTTACCTCATATGTGGACTGTGGTCTGGGATTAATTGCTGCTATAGTTAAGAGTTTCTTCAGCTAATGCTTAGTTTCCTCTCTGGGAAATGGGGATTTCTAACTTCAGTCAGCCTGAACTATTGAGAGTGGAAAACAAGACTTTTTCCCAAAGTGTGCATAAAGTCCCTAGAACAGAAATGAACTCAACTTCATGTCAGCATATAAATAACAATACTTTTTTTGTTTGAAATCTGCTGGATCCTCTCATTAGATTCTCCTTAGAACACGGCAGTAATACATCCTAATATTTACTTGAAGTGTTTCAATTGATCCAAATATGGGGTGAAGTAAGAGGTAAACTAATAGTCATTAGCTTCTTTTAAAATATCACCTGTAATTTTGACCCACATAAACCATAAGGATAGACCCTGTGCTCAGAGCGCAGTGTGGTCATGCTCTCTTTGCTCCACTGCAATGGCTTTCATCTGTGCTACAGATCTGAATCACCTTTTGTGGGAAAGGTTCAACCAGCAGCAAATATACAGCACAAATTTAGGCTATAATATGCACAGGCACTCAAAAGAGGCTAAGAACATTTAGTCTAGAGTTTTAATATTCTGTGGTGGAGATTCTGTGTCAGTTTACATCTGCCTGTAAATCTACTGCATTCAATACAGGTGTCCTTTATAACAGTATAACTGAGAGAAGAATAAGGTCTTTTTTTGTCTGGTTTTTGAGGCAGTGCTTGTAACCTTCTTCCATTCCTTAAGAATGTTTAACACATCCTTCTGCTAAATGTTTTAATTATTCTTTTTGTTGGCATTGTCAGATGTGTGCAAGATGTCTGTGAGGTTAGGAAAATATCTCTGCGTGGTGTCTACCCTTCCCTGAGCCACTGGAACACCAGCTGTGGAAAAGAAATATATACACTCTGAAGGGTTTACAAAAGAGAAAGACATGTAATATATTTGAATGATATCGTTTAGATACTTTGTGGGATTGGAACCAGGCTGTGGCTGTGTATATTTAAATTTGATAAAGTGATAAAAGACAATGCATATATCTCTTGATATCAGTTTCCTCATTATTGATTAATAAAAGACAGTTGACAAAAAGAGGAAGAAACAAAACTGGGAGGAAACTACCTGGGATTTTCTATAAAAATCCTACTGCTCCTTATACAGATCTCCTGATGATAGCCTGAATCAAAAACACCATCTGGTTTAGAGTTCAGTAGAAGAGAATAAAAGGATCATTTTAGTCTTGTGCTTTGTTTTCACCATCCAGGGTCATTCCGTAGAAGAGAACATCGAACAATGAAAGGAAAGATGTTCTCTAAAAAAAAAAAAGCGCCACATTTTTCCTTTCTTTTTTTTCTTTTTTTTTTCTTCTCCTGTGCGTGGGGGAAGGGGAGGTTGTTTCTCTGTTGTTCTCTCTCCTTTTCTGAGAAGACAATGTAATATTATGGAAAATAAGAAAAAAAACCCAAGTGCTATAGTACCCATAGCAGATTCCTGATTTGGGAGATATGAAGCTCCTCTTTCTGTAATTTAGTGGTCTTTATTTCTCCTGATCTCCTGATTTACCCACAGGAATGAATAAAGGCTTTTGCTAGGTACTACTAGTGATTCACATGATTGGACAATTTTTTTTCACTTCCACAACACAAAACATAATCCTCCAACTAATTAATCCTATTTACCTTCTTGGGAAATTAATCTGGGTTAAGGTGCAAATTTGAAACAGCTCTCTGACAATATTTAGTGTCTGTTCTGTAGCATCTGAGTAGTTCCCAAGAGAGAAATAGGTAAGAATATGCCTCTTTCAAGTATTGTCCCAGTTTTCTCTTACTGTAACTCTAGTTTCAACACAAAAGTTAGCCACTTCTATAGGAATTTGATGTTTTGTTGGCTAAGTTATACTCCAACATGAGAAATACTAGCAGGTTGTCAACTTGAAGTAGGATTCAGTCCTCAAATCAAGATACCAAAACCAAGTTGTGCACACATTAAATATGTGTCTAAACTGTCCTTGTAAAGATTGTGATTTGGCCACTACTGTTACTAAAAAATTAAGAGTGATTAACCAAACTTAGGTGTCCAGGTGACACCTTGTGTGTCTAGGTACTTAAACGCCAGGTTTTTTCCTTTGTAATCTGAATTCTGTGCTCAGGGTGGGATTCAGCTACAAGACCATGAGCATAAAGTGTTGTTCCTCTTGCATCGGACTATTCTTTTTAGTAGAAAGTTTTTTCTCATAGGTCCTATGTCACATCCTGTTGTCACTGACTATCTAAATGCTGAAGTCTCAAATGGCATATGACAATATTTTGACGCAATTTAATTAAATCTTTCACAGGCTTAGTCACACTGGTACAAAATTAGTGGATGCATCCTAGTATAAAAAGATCTTAGTTTTGAAGGCAATTTTCAGTTTTTACTCCTTTGCAGCAATGTCTTACATAGCTGAAGCTTGGGACTAGCTCCAGAGTGTGGGTTTATACAGAACTGCTTAGCATCCTAGTTCTGCCAGCCGTGCCTAACCAACCCACCCATGGACTGACTGAATTCTGCACTGAGGTTTAGCACTTGTTCAGCCTTCCTCATGCAGACGCGTTGCTGCCAGCTTGGGACAGCTGAAACTGGCACAATGTTCACAGCAATCTGCTCTGAATTGTATTTAAATTTTTCATAGCTCTAATTATCATTTTATCACTGCTTTTCAGGCATATTGTATGGTACTATGCAAAATCCCTTGCTTGTTTTGTTTTGTTTTGCTTTGGTTGGGCTTGTTGGTTTGTTGCTTGTTTGTTTGGGATTTTTTTTCCCCCAACATTTATCTGCTGTTCTCTTTGGATCCAGAGCTTAGTCTCCCACTGGCATTTAGGTTTAAATGATGCTGTAAGAAAACATAACAGTATAGAATCCAGTATACAATAATTCATCTGAAATTAGATAACACACAGTACAGCTATGGCTAGCTAGGGCAGTGTCCACCTACTGGCCCTCGTTGGTTTTCAGATGGTCACCAGAGGTCATTTCAACAATGTCCCCATTGATCCCTTTCTATCCGTTTAACTTTCACTATTACAAGAACAAAACTCCAAGCACACACAGAAGAGAAGGAAGAATGTGCTCATTGTGGTTCAACCGGAATTCACAAACACAGAAAAGATCCTCTCTATTGGCTGTTTCCTCCTGCAACTTGACTTCCGAAATAGGGCTCCCCTTTTGTACAAGATACAAAAACAGAAAAAAAAAAAAATATCTCACCAGAAAGCATGTGACTTCCAGAATTGCCTGTAGCTTTCCTGGCACTGGGTTGAGAAATATTTCTTCATCTCACGTTACATAATCATTCTTGACGCATTGTTTGTTCCATCTCAGTGCTGTTTTCATCAGATAGGAACCACAAATCTAATGGAATATGAGGAGTGTCCCCCGGATGGTGTACAGGGGATTTTTTGTGGCTTTTTTTTTTTTTTCTCTCTCTGTGTAAGTTTCATAATTATGAAAGGTATTTAAAAATATGTCCTGGAACAAATACTTTTTGAAACCATATTTCTTGTTAGCTAATATTCTTCTGCACAGTGCACATTTCCTGTGTTTTTCCAGTAAGCATGCTGTTTGCAACACACTAAAATCCTCTTCAAATGAATGAAAGGAGAACAAGCAAATGAAAGAATGAATGTATATTTGACATAACAGACCCTTAGGATAAATTCAATTTACTTTAATAAAATTACACCAGGGATTAATTTATCCTGTAATGTTTCAATGGCGCTCTCTAAGGGGTTTACTCCAAACTACTCAGTCGGTGTAGCTTTTCCATTGATTGCAGCGGGTCTGGATCAAGTTTCAGAAGGATTAAACAACGGCTTACTACTACTTCCTTTTTTATTCACAAAGTAAGTAATTTTGTGCAGGTAAACCACCCCACTGGGTCATCACTCCTTGAACCTTGGTAGCTGTCACTGCTGTCTTTACAAACCTCTGTAAAGGTATCTCTCCAGTGGAAGAGAACACCATAATCCCCTTTGCAGTCCACTTTCTGGACCTTCTGATGTCCAACTTTCAGAGTTGAGCATCTGTCCAACACTCAGAATATAGTCTTTTTTTTAACCCCAGTCTGCAGTCAGGGTTTCTCCAAATTTCATAGAGAAACTTTCCCCTTACAGAGACTCAAGGAGCCTTACAATATCCTTCATGTTCTTTCATTTTGTTTTCTAATGTTGAATTCTTCATCTTCCTTGTCACCATATCACAAGGTCTACTTAAAATCCCAATGCATACAATTTGCTTCTTCCATAAAAAGACTTGCACTAGATTCCATTATATGTCTAGCCTAACAGCTGTCTCAGAAGAACACAAAAAATCAAGTTGCATCTGAACCTTACTCTGATCACTGGTTGTCATTTACTCTCAGGGTGTAGGAACATAGATTGTCTCAATTTATAAAGTATCATGGATTGTTCTTTCGTCTTCACATTTAAATGTAACCTTGTATTTAGTGAAGCTTATTAGATGTGTTTTTGGGGGACCTGATACATGTTATGTTCACTAAAAAATCCTGAATGATTAAAAAAAAAAAAAGAAAAAAGACTATGTTTACCAGATTTTCAGAATAAATTCAGATTGGAGAGGCCTGAAAGCACTTTTGAAGAATTGAAAATAATTTTGATTTTTTGAAGAAACAACCTGGAGAAAAATAACAGCATGCCTGTAGGAACAAGACCAAAGTCATTCTGTTGGAAGGAATAATCTAGGTAAGACAGGAAGGAGTAAATAGGTTGTTCTTTACAAGAAGCAGTAGAAACTGTGTTGAGTTACAACCTGAATTTGAATCAGCAGTCATGTTGTAGGAAAACAGAATCAAACAGGCATGTGGTCTCTAAGATGAGGGAAAGTTAGTGCCAGCAAAGCCTTGCTTGTAGCTTTCTGTCTAGGACTGGACAAAGCATTTCAAGAGAGGGGTGGAGCAACTGAAGGCCATCATGAGAAGATTAACAAGAATGAATAAGTAACTAGAATACATATTTTAGGATGAAAAAATTAAAGAACTAGGGTTATTTAGCCTAGATAAGGGAAGACAGAAAGATATTCTATTTTTTTCAAATACTATTCAAATACTTTTAAGTTTGCTTGCCCATGTAACACATGGGCAATGTGTATACTGACCAAAATCAATGGTTTTAAATTTTAACAAAGTAACTTCCTTTGGGATGTCAAGAAGAGCTTCCTAACAATAAAAGGAATGAAACAGTGAAATAGATTGTATGGGATGATCATGAAATCTCCAGTTTTGGAAGTCTTTCAGAATAAATTAGATAAACTGTCAGGAATACCATAGGTTGAGCTGATCTTCTCTTAGGCAGGGAGACAGACTCGGTGATCTTTTGAGGTGTTTTCTAGCTCTATTATGTCAGTGATGTCTATGGATATTCTGGACTGGTTATGTAGGCTTTTGTGCTGCTGAATCCAAGGTCTCACCTAAAGCCTCTTGCTGTCCAGTTATACTCCATGGACCAATATAAGACAGACAACAGACCTCCAATTTGGACAGGAGGAAACTTTAATTAATAAGCAACTTTAAATAGCAGTCTTAAACATATTTATTAATATTTTATATAAATATTTAATGATAAAAACATAAGGGCAGAATATGCTTGCCTGATGCAAACTCAGTGCAGTAACGAAAATTATTACAAATCTGTTTAAATGTTGCACTCATGAGGCACTCCATCGTATATTACCTATTATTGTTTTGCCTACAATGAAGGTCTTGTGCTTACATTTCTGAAAAACAAAACAGAAAAGAGAAAAAAGAAAAAAAAAGTAAAAAAGCCAACCCAAATAGCTGCACTTAAACAAAATGGACATATATGGACACAAGACCATGAGGGCCCTTCATTCATCTTCATGCTGACAAATCTGGTCCCCCATAGTCTGGAACTCACTTTACCAAGGAAATGTATCTCATCTTTTCCTTCTATGCATGGTAAAGGAAATAATGGTGTTCCCAATACCTGAAAGGTGCCTATAAGAAAGCTGGGGAAGAACTGTTCATGAAAGCATGTAGCAATAGGACAGGGGGTAATGTTTTTTATAGTAATAGGGACAAGGAGTAATGGTTTCAAATTAAAAAAAAAAGGAGATTTAGGTTGGATATTAGGAAAAAGTACTTCAGTGTGAGGGTGGTAGATCACTGGAATAGGTTGCCCAGAGAGGTAGTGGAAGCCCCATCCCTGGAGATATTCAAGGTCAGGCTTGATGGGGGTCTGAGCGACCTGATCCAGTGAAGATGTCCCTGCTTACTTCAGGAGGGGTTGGACTAGATGACCTTTAAAGGTCCCTTCAAGCCTAATATATCCCATGATCTTATGATTCTATGAATTCTGTTAGTTTCTTAAAAATAAAAAGTCATGTTAGAAAGAGATACACATTAGTATTTAAATTTGTACTGGTTTACAAGAGAATCTAATTTTAAACAAACTGGGCTTTGTTTCCAGAAGCATGGACAGAGTTTAATCCACAAGACAGAACAGCTGTGGACATGAACAAACCTTTGAGTACAAAGGATACCATATGACAGTTTGAGGTGGCAGCTTTGTATTGTGGGGTTTTTTTGTGAAGCCTAATGGCATATCAGAAGGAGAACTGATAAAACATAGAAAAGATCAGGTCCTCTTTTTCAAAAAAAGTACACTCCAGGCTATGTAAGCAGACAGACAATCAAGTCTTTTAGTCTACATCTCAGGTGCTAAAAGCTGAATGCTACTTGTAAAATACCGTGAAGCTATGAAGGTATTTTACCCTGTAGTGGAATCATGAAAACACAAATTTGAGTAGGTCAGCACCTCTTTTTTTGTTTTTTAAAATACATTATTTTTACTCAAGATAGTTTGGTTATCTCTTGAGTAAAATCTTTCCCACTTTATTACATCTATTTTCTGTATATAGCAGAATACATGAAAGAAAGAGAGCTGCTGGTTTATAGGCAATTACTATGGTTATATTCAGACTAAGAGAATATTTCTATAAGAGATATTTAGGTCTTACTAGAGGTCGCCTTTTCTCAACTGCTCTTTTAGTCTTGCTCTTGCATAATCAATGTTCAAGGGCGGGTTTTCTGCCAAGGATATTAGTAAACTGAAGAAAGTGAGGGCTGCAAAGGGAATTGTATTGCAGCTGGTATCATCAGAAGGAATCCTATCTGAGTCATCCAGGACTTCTTTTATTGCTTTCCAGGGTAGATGTACCAAAACCAATAGCTTCATCATCCTTGGGAAAGCTCCTCAACAGTTTACAACACCAGCTTATCATGCAGCCAAGCTATTCATCAGAGTCTATAGCACTGGTTTTGGACACTTAGCCAGAAAGCTCACCTCAAACTCTAGGTTCCCAAAACTCCTATGTTTGCTGTCCAGAAGTCCCTGGCCTTCAAAGTTTGTCTAGATGGTGCAATGCAGTATCACAGGCAGATGCTGATGATGGCTCTAACTGAAATCACTCAGGTGGCAGCAGTTTTATGAGCCATAATTTTAACCCAATCACAACTCTGCATTAACTTGGGTTACTCCCAGTATCCAAGACAGATTGTTTAGAGTTGTCTCAGGTAGTTGTGCACAATACTGCAAGGAATCACACCTCCTACCCTTTTCTAAGAGGGGGAGAGAACACAGCATGTGTTTCTTGAACTGCGTATAATCTAGAACAATGCACAGAAAAACAATAATAAAATTCACTATGAACATTATTTTCCAAGCAGGCCTACAAACTTATGATTAATAAGAGAATGATTCTGATTTGCACACTCTGAACACCTGAGCAATATGTCCTTACATAGGGGAAAAAATCATTTCCAAAACCCATTAAAACCACACAGCAAGATTATTTCCACATAAAAAATGAATTAAAGAAATGTAAGCAAATAAATATAGCAGTATACCAGGGCAAGAAATCCCAAAATACTGATAGCCTAGGATGGATTTTAAGCCAGACTTCAGCTGTTTCAATCATGTTGGTGAATTTAGAAGCTAGAAAACTGGTCGCAATGACTATTAATGATATTAACCAAACTGTGCTCCCTTTTGCAAGCTCTGGTCTGGTCTTGATAAGTACACACTGACAATGAGGGTATGTTAGTGTAGTCCTTGTTACCCATGGGAGGCAGTTAGCAGTGTCAACCATGTAAATTAGAATTGTTGCATGCCACGAGGTTAATTTTCTATAGGCTATTATGTTTACATCTTTTACTGGATGAGTGCAGAACTGCACAGCACTGAGAAATGCAGAGGAGAGGTTACAAAGATAAACAAATAACCAATGGCTAACAGTCCTTATTTCTAAGCTTTGCCCAGGTGATTAGCAATGAGTAGGATGCCTTCACTCCAAGCATCTGTCTTGTGTGCCTTATTCTATTCTTCACTTCTCTGAGAGGTCTGTATGCCCTCTGTGAGACTTTTCCTGGTCAACGGATTCCCTTTTCCTCTGGGGAAAATCATATGCAGTCGTTAAGTAGAGTCAGAAAATCAAGTCAGCTCTCTGATTTTAGAACATACTGGAGGAGAGGCCTGAGAAGTGGGCCAATTTTATTTGCTCAGCTGACAGCATGATAGGAGTTATGTTAAAAGGAGCCATTGGATGGTAAAAAAAGGTCCTCTGCATTCTCTGCCAAATCCTCCTCCTATCAGGCTTCCATGAGTTCATATCAGGTCAGCATGGGATTCCTTTCATCTCATAACACTGACTTCATTAGTTTCCATGACCTATCTGAAACAGTAGCATATATGGAAAAAACCCTAAATTTAGATGTATGACTAATGTGCTTTTGTTTTCCCTTTCCTGGATCCTCTTTCACATAGAAAGTGGAAGTTCAGCTTTGCTGCAAAACATAATTTTGCTTGTTATATTTCCAGAACATTGGCCTTGTATCTGCTGTTCTTTGTGCATATTGACACTAATTGATAGTAGCAGGGCTGTGACACTGCCGTAAGTTTTCCCACAGTACAGGCAAAGCCACTGCAGGTTAGGCTGCCAGCCAAGCCAGTTAATGCTTCCCTTCGCATTCCTTTCAGCTCCCCAGAGAAGAGCTATTTTATGGACACCTGGCAGTTAAAGGTCCAGGACGTTATTGCTTCTGTTGTTGCTGTTAAAAAAACCTATCTAGAAGTGGTGTTACTGCACAATCTTATTTCAGAAGCTGTACCTCATAAAGCAAAAAGAATCAGAAAGGCTTCAGCTACATAATTTGTCATTAAAGCTTTAAGCTAATTTAATTAGAGCTATAATTGACCATTTTAAAAAATGACAGCTGATATACTGTTCAACCTAGGACTGATAAGACATAGTAATGAGATGAATAGAGAATATTCTGTGTGCAGATAGGAGCTCCCTGCAATATCAGCTGAATATACAACAAACTTATTCTTCTGCTTTTTCGTGTCCCCGCCTTACTATAGTTCCAAGGTAAACAAAAGGAAGTGAGACTGAGTACCCAATCATACAGCTGTTAATGAACATGATGTGCCCCATTTCACATAACTGAACTTGTTTATTAGTCACTGCCCTGGTATCTGTGTATACAGATTTGTATGAGTGTCCTCAGAGTAACTCTGGTTGCTCAAAGCATAAGCATTAAGTCATGTGATGTCTTTTTATTTTTGTTTTCCCATCCCTCAGATCAAAATTTGAGGATATAAAATATGACCTACTTCTTTTCTGACTGACCTGAAAAAGCTTTTACATACACAAACCAGACTATTTTCTCCCAGACAATCAAACTCTGGATAAGTTCCCAAATGCAAATACAGAGATTCCCGAGATTATAACATAAATATTGACATAACAGAATTAATTCACAGAGGAAAGGAGTTGGAGCGGTCTATATCCAAAGGTCAGTCTTCTGATAGTCCTAATTCACTCCCAGGAAGGGCACAGTAGGTATTAATTAAAGCAGATAAATGACAAAATTTGTTCCAAGCTCTATATTTGATCAATGAGGAAAGTAATGTTCCTTTTTCATGCCTTCTAGACCCAAGGCTGACCTGTTTCAGCACCAACATGCAGAAATCAGAGCAAGTCAGAAATACATCTAATAAAATGACATGGAACAGACCAGAGATAAAACTGAAAGAAAAAAATAATAAGCAACAAACCATTCACCTTCTCACCCACCCATGTTCTATACAGCTTCCATGTCTGACTTTTAAACTCCTTGGGTGCCAAGGGCTCTTCCCTGTGTGTGTACAGACTGCTCCTGCCAGAGCAGCTCAGTCACTCAAGCTCCCCAAAGCACTGATGGAATCTAACTAATAGTCATTACTTTGCCTAAATTTTCAGGAGGGATGGGGGATGTCAACCCAATAAATGGGCTTCATACATATCCATATTGACAGAATTAAGTTCCTCAGAAAATACGTCTGTAAGCAGCGTCTCTGTGATAGAGTGGGTCCTGGCATAGCGTGGCCAACACACACGCATGCTTATAACTACACATGTGCACGCACACACACACACACATACACACAGATTCCATATTTCTCTTTTCTTAAAGTCTATCAAGTGATTGGAGAATCATTAGCAGACGTAAGCCCAATTCTTTCCTCGGGCAGGCAGGGAGCTAGTCATGCAGTGCTGCATTTTACCCAAATGTTCACTGTAAGATATGTGAGCTCACAGGGAAGCATAGGGACTCAAGGAACCCTTCCTCCAGGGTAGATGCTTAGATCCAGCCAGCCTTGTGCGCCTAACTCTCACTAAATCCTACATTCCCACTTGAGAAATGGAGATTATCTTCCCTCAGTTTATGCTCATGGTTGAGACCGTCCTGGAAGAAATGAAATGTAGGAAGACCTAGAATACTGAGCTGGGTTCATACTATCACACTAAACAAGTTGCTAAATGGTCACACAAAACAATAGGTGAGCACAGCCTGGGCCACCTTCTATGCAGTTTAGACAAGAACATATTTACCCACATCCTCAGCCTCACGCTATAAAGACACTGCACTGATGGGTTGCATCACTACTCCCCCAGTTATTCAGGGACTTCCACAGGGAAAAAAATAAACTCCAAAAGAAAGGATTCAGTTTAGGGCTTTAAAAATGCCATTATTGGCCAAAGAGAGATGCAAAGCCAAGGGGTATGTTATGTGGACATAAGTCTGTGCATTGATCTGAGAGACCAATGAGTCCCATGCCCTGCTTTGATTTGCAGTCTAGAGCTCGTTGATGTGTCCCAGTCCTGAATGAGTTCTCCCACGCTGAAACTATCACTTGAAAAAGAGCACCATGTCCATCAGTTTTTGTAAAAGAAACTCTTGCCTCGTTCTTTGAAAGAACAGCTGTCCTAGGGCCTACTCTCTAAAAAGAATGTGATAGGAAGAGATAGTTATGACTGCCTGCATCTCACAATGAGTAGCTCAGTTTCTGAGGAGAGATAAGCTTTCTCAATTTGTTATCTGCAAGCAAATTCCACCTTAGAGTGAACTTTGTTCTGAGGTGCCTACCTTGACTTCTGCATTCAATCCAGAGCCTTGGTGCCATCTGTGTCATATTCTTGACCCAACTACTAAAATACTAGTTGCCTTAGTGTCCAAGATCAATGCAAACAGGTCTTTCGTCATGTCTAACCTTGCAAAGAACATTAGGAAACAGTCACAAGAAATAGTAAGGAGAAACACTAGGACAGTAATGCAGCTCCACACTGCAAATACATTCTGAAAATATCTCCTTTATTTTATTTAGGCCTTTTGTTGGGTTCTTTTTTTAATTGTGTTTCACTTATCTCCTTTGCCTCCACTACTTTTGTTGCAAAAATATTGTCCCTCCTGATAGTTTGTTACTGATCTATTTATACCATCCCAATGTTGGGTAAATATTTATGGTGTTTAGCCAAATATATTGCAGAATTCTCATGAGGCATGTGTCTGTTAGGTATATGTTATCCCACCTTCTCTTGGTGTCCTAGAACTGGATTACAGCAGTGTCATATGGGGCAGTTGTCCCTCCACCATGTTGCCAGACCTGCTCGGCCATTAAATGGATATGAGGGAGATAAACAAGTGAGGAGGAGGCTTTACGCTCTGCTTACTCAGGGATGGAGTTGAGGCTGCAAACTCCATCCTCAATTAATCCAGAGTACTCAGAGTCATCATCTACACAATCCATCTAAAAGCTTGAGGGAGATTTGGTTTTGGGGAAAAGGAGGAATACAGTCAAATTCAGAAACTGGGCTTTTTTACTAGGTGTGTGTTGATGAGCAGGTGTAAACACAAGCTCTCCTGCCTTCATGGTCATCAGCACCTTCACAAAAACATCCATTATTCTAAACTTTAATCGCCAAAGTTTATAGTCTTCAGCAGAGGACTCTAAGAAGAAGAGCTAAATTCACCAACGCCTTGGTATCACTTGAAGTACAATGGTCTTTTCTGGTCACAGCAGGTCATCGTCTTAATAAGCTTCTCTGGAAAGAATAATAGTTTAGTCTATTGTAATGGACTGTACTAACTTGATACTGAGTGGGAAGATAAAAGCATCAGGAAATGGTATGACATGCCCTTGGTACACATATTGTAATTCACTAAAACTGTCAAGTGGGATCTATCATGGAAGATATAACCATCTTTCAAAATTTGTGGGCATACTCATTCTTTTTGTTATGTTTAATGGGGTTTTTTGAGTCTGAGCTTTGTTCCAAACTAACTGCTGATGAGAGTGTTTGGGGAGATCATGTTTTACTGAGCTACCATAGGGGAAATGTGAGCATAAAAAGAAAAATGAACATGACAAGATCCTTTTTTACTACACAGGTTTTCTGGTTTGGGTTTTTTTTGTTGTTTTTTTTTTTTCCCAGTTTAGCAGGAAACGGTGTCATGGCAAAAATGAAACAAGGGAGTGTGGCAACAAGATGGGGTAAACCCAGGAAATTCAGGAATAGAATGAGCCCTAATATATTTGTATTTGCTTTTAAGGCTTTTTAATCTGCAGGGAGATTATTCCCTTCTCAATCCAATGCAGAAAAGCAGCTATTAGTGGCTAATAGCCAGGGACCAAAAGTGTCTAAAGATTTGTAAGCAGTTGGTATAATGTATTTAAGACTTTTAATTTTACATCTAAGTAATATATTCTCAAGTGGGTGCCCTCTCTCTGTCAGTGTTTTAGGCCAGGTTGGATGGTGCTTTGAGACATCTACCTGGTAGAGTGGAGGGTGTCCCTGCCCATGGCAGGGGGGTTGGAACTAGATGATCTTTAAGGGCCCTTCCAACCCAAACCATTCTATAATAAGTAGATCAACATTACTTAGAAGTACGTATTATCATCCATTAAATAATTGCACTTTTAAAAAATGTTCCTTTTCTTTTAATGCTAATTTTTTTAAAAATTAAGGGTTTTTTTAGTTTAGAAATGTTTCATTTAGAGATTGAAGTATTGAACAAGAAGAGTATAAAAATAATAAAATTATATAAAAATGTTAATTGACATGAAACCATGTTCACATAGCTATTATCAATTATGCATTAAACAGAGGTTCTAAGGTAAGGGACTAAGATTCTATCAGGAAGCCTTTTCCCCACCCAATTTTGTTGCCAGTGGGCTTCGGCAGAGAAAAGCAAGAAATGGTGAGTTTCTAATAATTATTATTTTGACTTAGAAATATTTTTTCCCCATTTGTGTAAGCAAGATAAGTGGTCTATTTAACAATTCATTCTTGTTTGCTATCAAGAATGCCAAGTGCATTTGATTAACCAACAGTTTCTTTCATCAATACTCAGACTCAAAGCAGCAGAAAAGAAAAAAATGATAAATTATGAATCAGGACAGTAAGCTTTATTTACACCAACAGATTCACAAAATAAGTTTCCTCTTCCCAGCTGTAAACTTCAAGGAAAGGATAAGTAAATACATCAATGTATCATTTATCTTGTGCCTGAAATGAAAATTAGGTTTAATAGGAAAAACAAACCTACCATCTTGTGCTTAGGAAGTAAAAAACAATCCATTATAGCATAATGTTATTTGTTTGAGGATTATGAGGCAGTATAATTCTTTAACAAGATCATGCTGTGCACTGTTGATGTGGAGAACATTGCTAATTCCATTTCGTCTAGTCTCCCACACAACATAACTTGCGACAAAGTAGTGTGTTTTTGTTGCTTTTTTTTTCTTTTCTGGAGAAGAGACTTGTTACTATAAGGACTTTAACCCTTCAAGCAATAAAAGACAAAAAAAATTCTTATAAACCTGTGCAAGCTTCTTATGAATAAAGGAGCGAGCAGTGTCAATAACACCATTTAATCTGATTAAGTGTGTTTCTATTCTATCAGGGTGTGTGGTGAAAGCTAGCATGAAACTCACCTTTTCCATCAAAATGCAACAGGAAAAAGGAACCTGTCTACATAGGCATATTCATTATGTGTCCCACAACTAGAAAATATTTGTACCAGCTTCTAGCACAAGCATCTGTGCCCTCCCATAGTGTCAACAAGAATCATTATCTGTGGGCTATTTCTTGAGTACAGTTAATGATAACGCTAAAGGGGAATTCATATAAGCTGTGCTGGCAGGAGGGCACTAAAATGTGTGCAGAAGTTCTAATGAGATGCGGAATGCAAGCAGCTGTATGTCAACATGCTGTTTCATAATGCTTATGTAGATCTGCCCATGCTCTTGTCAGGTTTTTGTTCTCCACAGATGCTTTTCCATTGGATTTGAATTGCTGCATTTATTTCCTTGATGCCTGAAGGGGATTTAGGTCTAAATCCCAAAATTGAAAGTAAATATGATATGCACATTACATATCTGATATGCAAAACTGATAAACACATTGCATATCAGTCCTAAAATGGCACACAGGCAGGTAATAAGTTCAGGGTCAGAACTCCCAGAAAAATAAAGTTGAGGGAATTTTTCCAGCCTTGGAAGAGTCAAGCAAATGCCACAGAAGTTTCATCTATGTATGTGCCAACAGACTTGTAGTAACTCCTATTAAAGGGCTGCTGTCCATTCCAGAGTCAGGTGGCAAATACCCTCCTGTGGTTTTTTTTGACATCAAATTACACATTCTGTAAGTCTTAAAGATAGGTCCTGCTCCAGTACAGCTGCTGACTCAGACTGCCGGGAGATAGAGTTTCTGTTTACAGAGACAACGTAGAGCTGATGGGGTGACCCAGTGACATATTGGAGTTCATCTGGGGGAGGAGGGCTTGAAGTGACATTGCATGTGTTAAACTGCCATACTGAAGATCTTAAAAATAGAAGTACTGTGAAGCAGATGGTTTGCTTCCACCACAGACACCATTTTGATAGGCACAACTGAGAAGTAGCTTCTGATGATATGCACATATATGCATATGTACACGCTCTGTGCGTATGTGTGTGTGTGCTAGCAAGTATACCTAGAATATAGGCTATGATGCAGTATTTATGCCTGCTCCTGTATTCTTTCATGCCATGCATGTTTTTCAGTCGGATCATGTGTTTATGAACAGTTTGTTTTCAGCAATACACATCTTGCATAATTCACATTATCTCACTGCTCAGACACCTACGTGTTAACCACCTTCATAGACCCCTTCTCTCATCACCTCAGCTCAGGGCAGCAGCCACAACATTTGGAACAAACCTCAAAGAAAATTCAGGGGGTTTTGGGAGCAGAGTTGGGGGTATGGCCAGCAGGAGGTGGCTAGGAGGCCCTAGGGGACATAGGATTCCCCTGCCCACCAACATAAATTCAAGGTGGGCAATGCTTTATACTTCTTCAGGTGTCATCCTGCACTCCACAACTCCTGGTTCACTTTTGTCAGTCCCTACTCATAGCGGCTTACAGGAGCAGAGGCCACGAGTTTTCTGGGGAGGCAACATGGTCAAGGAGCACAAGGGAAAACGTTTGAGAGTTGTTGGCTTGGGACAGATTATAAGCAGGTGACGGCCTGGCTGTCCCCAGTCCCCTGCCTGCTTTTCCTACTAAAGCAGCAACAAATGACACAATGTGTTAATGTCAGGTATGTTGATGAAAAATTGAAGCACAAAACCTTCCTTTAGTCTGCTTGGCTGGTGTTACTTTGTAATGCAGTGCAAGAGTAGTAGAAAAGTCACTTAGTGTTCGAAATATAGGTGAAGAAGCAAATTCTGTGGGTGTTGCCCCAACCACATTATGTCTACTCCTTGGACCCAAAATGAAGAAAAGGTAGTTAATCAATAGTCAAATTCACCATACAAATGGCTTTGCTTAAAAAGAAATATTGACATCTAAAGAATCAAAATGAGGAGTCAGTATCCATCATTTAGGATTATTTCACAGAAAGTAATTTTGAATATTCTTCGTTGCTGGTCATTTAGCCTAAGCATAAATAAAAAGCTTTCTGATTAACTCTTTTGTAGGTAAATTTTTGTACCTTTTAAGTTTTAAATTGCAATCATTCTCTAAATGACAAGCAGTTAAAAGGGACGTAGATTTAAACATTTTTTCTCATTAAAAAAAAAAAATCAAATTTAATCTCTATTGACATGTTTTAACAAAAAAGAAAAATCACTTTAAAAAAGCATTTTCCTGTAAGCAAAACTGCTAAACCTGGTAAGTAAAAGCCATGTCTATACCGAAGATTATAAATCACCATTATAATTCCATGAAGATGATCGAATTCCTGCCTGGAAGCTGTACGCTGTTCTTTGGGAGGCATTGCCAGGAACCAGTCAATACATCAAGTAATTTGACCATCTTTATCTCATATCAAGCTGTGCTCCTAAATGCTTGTACTTTCATTTCCTTGGGGCTTGCTCCCTGCCAACACATTTACTTGCTCTCTCCCTCCTGTAGTATCAGGCTACTTGTCAAACAAGGAGTATCCCAGGGTTTGTGTGGCATAGGTTGCATGTGCTCATCCTGGATAACTCCTGTTTGCAAGAATCAAGTAAAAATACACCAGGAAAAGGTAGCTCACCTGTGAAAGAAGTGAACAAAAAAAGAGAGAAGACATTAATATCACAAAGTTTGCCAATGAGTGATGAGTTACCATGAGAGTTAAGCTCGGTATCATGGTGAGGCCCAACCCCACATGGTCATGCCCATGTCCCTGCCCCTGTACCCATCTGGCCACGTGTGAGGTAGCATCCAGTAGCCCTCTGCTACAACACCCACGGGAAGTTGCACAAAGACATAGGATGCACAGCAAAGAGGAATTGCTTCTGAAGCACAAGATCCTTTGAAGCAGTGATGGGAATGAACAGGGAAGGTAAATAGGTGCAGATAAACATCTGCTCCAGGAAAGTATGCTCAGACTGCTGGGATAATAGTCTCATTCCACAGACACCATGATGCATTTTGGAAATTCTGTGTGTGAATACTCAGGGACAGTCGTGCATCTGTACCAGCAGAATCACACAACTGCAACTTGTCAAGATAACCCAATAAATCCTTAGGAGGTTGAGATATAACTTTGGCTCCTGATCTTTGATTACAAACTTTCCCCAGCTGTGCTGTGTCTGTTCTGTAGCTGGATAACTGGTATTTCTTTTCAGTGCACAAGGATTAAAGATGTACCTTGCAGTACTTATCTCAAATTCCATTCATAAAACATTCTTGAGAAATCTCTTCTGGGTGTCATTAAGCTCCCTTCCTACATATACAGACTGCAAGTGTCAGATTCAGAATATCTGCACTTAATGCTTGACTTTGTTAATCAGTGTAAATCAGTGATGCTGTATATAAAACTGCTGTGTGGATTGGAGTTACTTTCCCTCCTTCTAGACTTTGTCTTTTGAGGAACTGTTGATATTGGTCTGTAACACATATGTACACATTGAATCTAGATCTTACCAAGAAAGAAATTTATAAGCAGGCAACTTCCAAGCTGGAGGGAATTCTCAGCATGGGAACGGAATTAAGCCTGTGACTTCATACAATCTGCAGCTTTGCGATTTTAAGATACATAGTCTTTTATAGTGCATAAAAGTTATCTGGAAAACCAGTTCAGACCTTTGCAAGGAAAATTTCTCTATCTCTGCATTACATCATGGTCAGATGCTGACAGCAGCTTCCCAATAGCAGCTCAGGGAAGGATATCAAATCTTGTCACTTAGCCAGGTTATTTGTACTACTCTCTAGGCTTTAAATGGTCTACCTAGACCATTTAAAATATACTTAAGCATGACTACATGAACTGAAGACATCCCTTTGAACTCCATTGCAGACATACCCTGAAGAATAAAACCAGCCAGCTAGAGAAAGCTTACCAGGCTCTGGTTATACACTCTGGTGGGTAACAATGCTACTGTAGTATAAATAATCAATAGCGTAAATTGGTGTGGGGAAATAGTTGGGTTTGAAACTTGGAGATGCGTCAGCTCTAGGACTGCATTTTCCTCTTTATATTAATCCTTTCTTTAGTCTTCAATATTTGTATTTAAAATTGTTTCATATTTCACTATAAGCTGTCATAACTATTTTCTTCATGATTTCACATAAAACCCTCATGGAAAAATATCAAGCAATAGAATAAAAAAGTAACCAGCCATTCATGCATTTTGCTTTATTTTCTTCATCTGCCTATCTTCTACTAAACTCAGCAAATCCTTTCTATTTCTATAAACTGCATTCTAGCACCGAAGGAAATAAGAAATTGTGAAATGGAAACTGTAATGACACAGGCTTGACCTGGGTCTCAGAAGAGGAATTAAATTATTCCAAATATTTACGAACATATGTCATACTATGCAAAGGAACAGAGTTTCTATACTTGTTTTCTTATAATCACAGAATAGAAATAAAATTCTTATACCATAAAGGTTAACATCTTGATTTACAGACAGATGCACTAGAGTGGCAAATAAAGCATGACAACAATGCAGTAAAAAACCTCTGTGTTTTGGGTGAGGATATCAGTCCAATATCTGTTGAAATTGGTGTGTACTTCAACTCTTCAGGGCCCAAGCGTGACTGCATTTCGCCTGTGGATAACTGTACCTGCATAAAGACTCCCATGGAGCCAGACAAGTGCTCATGAGTAGTTTCAAGTGACTTCAGTGCTCCTATGGAACATTCACCTTGACATCCACTTCATGTCCTCCAGAATGGATTAGAGTGGCATCAGGCTGTACTGCTCAGAGGATGGAGCTGAGAGCAGCATGAGAAAAGGGGAACCACAATGAACCTTTAAAAATCCTCTAGAAGCAACATCCTGATAAACATTTAGCAGGGCACTTGGATCCAGAATCTGGACCCTTATGTCCACTGGAAAAGAATTCTTAATCAGTTCTTTGGAATAAAACTTTATTCCATAAATTTGATTCTTGGGATAGTTTACCAAGAGTGATAGGCATTTATTGTCCTTCTGACGGCCTCTCTTCTTCATATTGCTAAGAGTTTGTTTTCTTTGAAATTGTCAGATGAAAGCACAGATCCTGCAAAGGGATTTGAAAATATGGCTCACTGTTCCCCAGTCTAAATGTTTACCCAACCATCTGCATGCCAGGATTGCCCATTCCAGCTATCTCTGCCTCAAAATATCTCACTGTTCCTACCATGAGTACATGGCAATAAGATAGATCAGCTGACTGTGCTTGAACAAGCACTGTCTCAGGCTAGAAGTAGCTGGCTCACTGGATAACATTAACATTGACATTTACTGGTATCTCATAACTCCCACTCTCTCATTCCAGCTTTGTCCGAGCTAGTAGCAACTGCAGAATATACAACTTGGTGTGTGTGAAAGCCCCATGGTTTAGCAGTATGGTAAACATTTTGCAAGATCTGGCCAAGACTTCATATACAAATTTCACTATTTTATGTAGGGGTAGGGAGTAGCTGAACAATTCACCAACGAGTTTCCAGTTTCAATTTCTTCTTGGCTATGCACATGGGCCTACAAAACATTTTCAGAGTCAGAAGAAGGAAAAGCCACCTAAACTTAGGAGGTTTCTGTCACAGTGACTGATGTATTTTGTTGTTACAGTACTTCTATGCAGACCCTCTTTAATGTACTTAATTACTGCTATTCATCCATGTGTCTCTCCTACAGTCAGTGGAACCAGAGCCCAAGTGAGAACCCTACACAGTTAGCTCAGTCACCAACTTTCACCACACTTTTCAACTGCTTGAATTTGGTACAGACCAAACCATCATTTAAAAAAAAAAAGCCATTAATGGTTTTGTCCTTTACCAAAACCTATGATTTATTGGATTGAACATCTTGGAAAAATATTAGAATGGGACAATGACAAAACATGTCTGGAGCATAGTAAAGTCCTTGTTCTTACATAAACTGCTTTGGTTTCTTTAATTGCTCGAAATGTTTAGGACTGCAGCTTGGCTTTTTACCACACAAACCATCAGCCATGCCATCTGCCCAGCACTGGGCTAATGATGACTTCACCACTAATGAATCATCATTTCACTTGGGGATTTCCTCTGAATTGTCCTACTCCAAGTCATCATGAAAAGGACATTCTACTCCTTCAAAATTATAAATAAGAATCAAGCCAAAAGAGAAGAATTAAACAATGCATCATCACTGCAACATAGGAAGTCTGCCTGATTCTTGAATTTCAACATCAGTTTTGCAAACTACAGTACTTTCTTCTGTGGCTTTGGGGTTTTTTTCTGGAAAGGAACAAAGGCCTTTTAGAGCATTCACTTAGTGTGACAGTTTTACAGATCACTTTAATCACTTCAGAAGTTGTCCATTTATATAAGCTACTAATTGTTCTCCCCTTAAGCAGTAACACTGCTCTCAGAACTGTGCTGTTAATCGATCCTGCTCAAGACATGAATATTTCCACTAAATGCCAGTCNGTTGCCAGGCAGAAGCAAGGCAAGAAATGGGGATGCTGATATTAAGAACAACTAGGAATGAGCAATGTAGGCCACAGGAACTGTGGTGGAGAGGGGCAAGATGAATGTTGTGGCTGCTGCAGGGTATAAGAGAGGCAAGGACAGTGATTTTCAGATAAAAAAAAAGATACAAGAGTAAAGGGCAGTTTGGATGGAACAGACGTCTGAGAGTCCAAAAACCTCTCAAAGAACTTATGTATTACTTTTGTATTATGTATTATTTTGTACACTTACGTATTACTCTCAAAGAGCTTATGTATCATTTTCCTGTGCGATTGAGTCTAGATGACAGGGGGGTTGGACTAAATGATCTTTCAAGGTCACTTCCAACTCCTAACATTCTGTGATAATGTGATTCTGTGAAGACTAAGATGAGAGAATGGAGCATTTCCTACTGCATTCATTACTAATTATTGACTGCAAATTATCCAGAGAAGATCTGTAGTTTCTAATGTTTATGTAAAAACTAATATAACATAGTTGTTGATGCTCTGCAATGCAATGTAGTATAGCTTGGAAACATGTAGCATGTACTGATGAAACAACATGCCTTTGATAAAAAGCCTTCTGTAAGGGCAATTTTCTAATTCTGGCTCAGTAGAGTTGAGGCAACCTTCACAGATCCCTTTTCTGGGCTGGCATGTCTCTGTTAGCCAAAGTTTCTCTGCTTTTTGCTCCATTACAGAGTAACAAAATACTTGTAGATTTGATTTGTTTTTCCAATGTGTGTGACTACTAAACAATAAGGCAAGTAGACTGCTAGAGTCTTGAAGTGTCATGGGTTTGTTTTGGTTTTTTTTCTTTCAAACAAATACTCAATTCTGTTTCTTTAACTTTTGGCAGCTAACAATAGGATTGAACTTTTATACCACTGTTAGTGCTGAACAGACTGTGCCCCAGCATGGTCCTAATGTGATGAATGGAACTATATGCACTATAAAGTAATACCTAATAGAAATATAAAATTTGAGGTTCGTATATATATATAAATATTTGTTGCCTATTACATAACGATATAGTATCTAGTGGTTGACTTTTGCTTTTGTTGTTAGTTGTGTTTTGGTTTTTTTCTCAAGGCAAGTGTCAAATTTGTTCCTGTTTGCTTAGCTGATTTAGAATAGGAGGTCATTTCATGCTGAATTTCCAAACAATACAAAACTATAGGGGTTATAAACAGTCAAAGGCCCAGGGTTAGCAAACACAACCCGTTCCAGGGAAGCCAGTCGGTTGGCAGGAATCCGTGAGTTACCTAACGGACAAATAATCCAAAGCAGGGATGCCCAGTGGAGTAACACTGCTTGGAAAAATGTTACATTATGAAAGCAAATTGGAAAACTTGCTAGTAAACTGTAATTTACTGTCTTATGTTAAATGTAGTGCTCTCACAAAACAACCAATGGTATTATGGGGTTTGTTCAACGTGGGGTATCAGAGACACTTATTTTCCTATAATTTTAGGATAAAAGTTTTCATTTTGGTCTCTTACTTTTTACTATGCCAAATACAAAGAAGCTTTTGGTCTGATCTGACATAATCAATATTTAAATATGTAAAGTTTCAGCTCTTCTTTACAATCTTAGCATTTGTAGTGTTGTTTTGGGTTGGTTTTTTTTTTTCTTAATGGTGGAGAGCAGAAATAAATGCATAGCCAAACAACTATCTACTTCCTAAAACATTCATAGATTCCAGTGGAGAAATTATTATGAAGCTGGTTTCCACTTTGTATGGAGATCACATGAGTATCCATCAAGACTCTTTTAAAGGCTGCCTCAACTTTATCAAAGATGTGCAAGAACCTTTAGCAAAATAACAGAACAAGAAATAATATCTAATGCCAGCTCTTCTGCTGATGAAAATTGCTTTGAAATAGTGACAACTTCTATTCAAAGAAATTCGTAATATGGCAGGTACTGGCTATATATGTGGCAAGACCTTTATTTCTTGATTGTCCAGAAGGAATTGCAGGCTGATTATTTATATGTAACAGTAGCCAATTAAAACTATTTGGACATATTCTAGGCTTTGAGGTGTGGACAGCCATTACAAGTTTTCCTATAAAGTCAGATCCTAACGATAGCCTCTGGCATTCCTCTCTGAAACCAGGATAGCCACCCATTAACTATGCTGTCAACTTTCTTCTACCTCACTCTCTACCCAGGTGTCCCAACAAAAGAAAGATCAACTTTAGAAGACTCTCCCGTCCAGCCAGATGGTGCAATGAATGACCTCTGGTTGTAACATAGCAGAACTTTCTCATATGTAACTCACGCCTCGCTATGTATAAGAAAATTACAATGTTCAGGGAAAATGCTGGTTCCAGTCACTAAACAGACACTTTTAATAACACTAGTTAATGCCAGAGCAGTTATTTAGGGATGCCTGTGATTACTACTACTACTGCTACTACTACTACTACTTCTTCTACTACTACTACTGCTACGACATTCAAGCTCACATCCAAGTCTATTACAGCTGATGTGTATAACGTACATAACTTACAGCAGATACATTAAGCCTTGACTGATGAAACTGAAAATATAATGAAAAGAAACAGATGTTAAAAAAAAAATCAATCTATTTCAGACTAACTTTCTCCTTTGTCTTTTATAGCCATATGAAATTCTCTGATATTTCAATTTTTAGCAAGTTTTTCTATTTTCTGATATTCAGATCCTGTGACTATCAGTATGCAGCCTTTGAATCAGGAAAGTTTTGGTCTTCTTTTTAATGTGTGCTCCGTTCCTCTAACTGGCTTTCAGTTAGAGTAGATTCAAACTTAGTAGCAGGGTAATCTAATGCAATGTTTGTCCAACTTAACTTTCATGCAACAGAAACAGAACATTCCAAATTATACTGGAATCATCCCAAGGTTTAGACCAGTTGCTGATACAGTTGCAGCCATGCTAGAGCTCCCCGAGATGTGAACTAGGATGTCTGGGAGAGACATTGCCTCATACTCTACTTAAACAAAACCTTCTGTAGCCAAAAGCGACACCTTCAGCTGTTCAGGTCAGAATAGATGTAATCATTTTAACCACACTTAGCCTGGCTAAGATATTTGAGCTAGCTTATGGTCAACAAACATAAAACTACATTCTCAGCTGGCATAAACCTACTTCAATGGAGCTACATCAATTTATACCAGGTGAGGATTTTGCCTGAGCTTTTGTTTTCTCTTAAATCAAAGTTTGACCAAAGACAAACGCAAAACCTGGTCACATGGACTCAGAGCTTGTTGACATTCTGTGTTTGCCTGTTGTGACCACTACATTGTCTAAATACAAGACAGAGCAAGACTCCCTCTGTGTTTATAGACTGTACTTGTCAGCAGCGTAGCTGCATAGATACAAGGCTAGTCAGCCTGTTTGTCTATAGACAAAACAATGTGTATCTAGCAATAAAGCTCGCACAGGGAAGTGAACATGAGCTCACGAGTAGATGAGCTTTAAGACTAAGGATGAAGAAATCATGCTCATTTTAATTAGAGATCAAAAGTTAAATATAAATTATTCTATCAACATAATAATTTGTTAATAGAAAAGAATATAAATGTCGTATTAAAACCCCAAAGAAAAAAATTACTTGGAAGATATTTCACTTTGAACAACATATTACTTAGTAAAAGCCAGAATCAAATAGACAAAGTCCCTCTAAAGATCACTGCAACCATTTACTAAAGTGAACTGATATGCAGACTTGCTATCTGGCTGATACCAGCAAGAGATTACTGTCAATCCATCTCATCATCATTAAGATAGACCAGCTGAGCAGCCTAGAAAAACACCAACCAGGAGCATAGTAATGTATTTGGAGCAAAGTGGTTTAGTAACTGAAGGCAGAAACTAAAAATGTGCTTAAATCACATTTAATTCATCTGCCAATTTTGACAAGGCCATTGAAAGTGTTTGATTGTGCCCTGGCCAGGGAATAGCAGCAGTTTGAAGTCCTTCCTCTTGCACCTGTGAATGGAGTTGCTATCCTTGGGACTGTAAGGCACAGGCTAGTGGCTACTCACAGAGCTATGAAAAAAGTGTGAAAATAGTATTGCAGCTTGTGGTTTAGACAACCTAGGAAAGCAGCAAAGAGCAGTGTGCCTTTTCTCTGTTCAGAGGGGAAAGCAACACGTGTACCTTTCCATGCTCAGCGCTGTGAGCTGAGACACATTTGCAATAGGGCAATTAATTTCTCTTCGAAGAATGCTTCAACACTAAAGTTATTAAAGTGACAAATTAATACTAGTTTTTTTAAAGAAAAAGTGCATTTAACAACAGTACTATTACAAAGTGAATATTTCTGTCAGTACACTTTGGAAAAAAACAGGTTTTAAGAGCACCTTAATCTATTTTCAGTTTTCAGATTCTTATACCATTTTGCAGTTTTCTTTCTATTTCTTGTAACTGTTTCATACAGGCACATGTGCAGACTTGTGTTTGTGTGTGTGCGTGTGTGCATCATGTGCATCAGGATCTGTAAAAACTTTGGAAACTGTTAATTACAGAAAGAAGTAGCATATGCTATGCCATGAAAACCTGAATTTGCATTTGCCAGTATTATTTAGGGAGCTGTTTTGAAAACAAAAATAACTTCAAAACCCAAATGAGAACATGTGATCTTAAAATCCCACACTCACGTTAATTCAATTCCAGTAGGAAGAAGCTCATATGTCACTTTTAGTGCCTTTAGCAAAGGAAAAAAAAATCCAATCCCTTTATAAATCACAATTTAGTAGCTTTAAATGAACTACAGACAGAAAAAAAAAAAAAAGCTTTGTCTTGTGAAATTCATTGTAACAGCTGATGTCATCTCACTAGCACACTACTAGGTCTCTGATTAAAGGTTTAAGAGACTGATTCTTGGGTCTTCTCCTTTTTCTGCTAAAAGATTCAAGATATCTCATGATCCAAGGTCCTTAGTCTTATCTGATGACTACCAACATTACTCTTACTACCTTTCCTTGCAGAAGCAGTCCCAAAAGACAGCACAGGTTCTGCATTACATAGTGCTTGGAAATCCCCCTGCTGAATTCCTCTCTCACCCACAATTCCTCTTGGGATAACTTAGATAAGTTACCATAATAACATAAATCAAATATATTGCTCCTGAATTCTTGTCAAACCCAGCACATTGCAGAGCAAGTTTGGGCACCTTGGGCCAGATCTCAAAAACCCCCTGTAATCTTTGCTGCAGCAGAAGAATTTGCTGGCTTCTTCCTTCTAACAGTTGGGGGTTTAATGATCTAAGTCTCCTTGGGCAAGGATGTATGCCCTACCGCCTGCTCCACCTGCCTTGGGCATAGGGACTGCAGCTGAAGTGCTCACAAATATGGATGCCAAAAGCCAGAGGGGCACTTATGATCCAGTTACTAGTCTTACTGATTACTATCGCTAGCCAGAGCTGGTGAGAAGTATGAAGTCAAAAGATTTCCAAAGGATTCTTTCGCAGCGGGAATTTGAGAGGTTAGAAGCCCCACAGCACTCTCTATGCCCCAACCCTATGGTGTGAGGACCTCAGGCAGCCCCTGGACCCATGGCTTTGCTTGCACACTAGCTGTGCACGTAGCCTGTGTTTTGACTGTCTCATCTGTAACAGAGATAACAATTTTCTGCAGTTACGCCAAATGAAGAAAGGCTGACATGCCTACTGGATTTAACACGAATTTTCTTTCCACAGCACAGCAGTACATTGCACCCCCTCACACGCTTCAGCTGACACTAGGCCATATCACCACAGTATTTGCAGTATTCCCTAGGAATTCCCTGTAGACCAGAAATAGCACAGCAGAACTAGCTGCTTATCAAAGGAAAAGTGGCGAGGTTGGAAAGCCAATCCTTATAACAGAGAACAGCAGACTGTCGTCTTCCAGCGGAGCACCATGTGTCACTAGCACTCAACACATAGGTCTATAGCCCCTAAAGCACAAGCCCTAACAGAAGAATCTAAAAAGAGAGCCTGAGGACAGCCTATTGCAGCTGCTTACACCCACCTGCAATGCTGGCTGTCACAGACCAAAGCAAGCGGTCACATGCACCAGACCGTGGAAAGAATGTGTGGTGCCTGGGACAGAGAAGTGTCACTTCATGTGACTCCCTCACAGATGGTGTTTGACAGTGGTTAACAGAGCCGTCTCCCTAGCTGACCCCTGAGGACAAAGGTGTTCTCAATAGATGTGGTACCCAACCTGCTTTTCAGAGGGTATCTTTTGAATGTCTAAGGTGGTTATTTGATGTTAAACAGCAGATCTGCAGGTCACATTGGAGACTGGTACAGGGACCCCCAAGCTACCACTATGTGGGTTCATTAATTCAGCAAAGGGAGCATTTCAGTCTTGAAATGCAGCACAATTGTGTTAGCAAGGTCTTGCACATATCAGTCTGGGCAGACTGCCATGGTCATAAAATCATGGAAAATAAGACCAGAAAGGACCTCAAGAGGTCACCCAGCTCATCTCTGTGTGCAAAGGCAGGATCAGCTCTTTCCAGGTAATTCCTGACATATATATTTCTAGTCTGTTCCTAATAGCCTCCAGTGATGGACATCCTATAAATTCCCTAAGCAACCTACTACACCATTTAACTCCTCCTAATATCCTAAACATTGCTGCAGTTTAGGCCTATTATTTCTCATCCTAGGCAGGGTAGATTTGGTAATATTTATTTTCCAGTTTATTCCTTGCTTTTCTGCAGCAGATCTTTTATATATTTGAAGATTACTCTCTCACACCAGTTTTCCCAGGTTAAGTATCACCAGACGCTTCAACGTTTCCTTCTATGCCAGTCTTTTAGTCAACACTCTGGTCATTTCCACTTTCATTGTTCCCACACTGTTTCTAGTTTCAGAGAGAGTTTGGAATAGATGTGCCCTTAAGGGTTCTTTTAAGGAACATGTCACGGATCTATTGTGTCTGGTTTTCAGTAAGATAAGCAGAGGGGAATCAGTGAGTACTTGTCAAAAGTTTTCCAACTGGAGTTTGTAACACTTATGATGTGCTGTCACTAAAATGTCTGTAGTTTTGTCAAGTAAAGCAATTTAAATGACCTACATAGAAGAGTGATAGCTGCCACAGATTCTCAGGAAGGTTTCATAGCAAGTATCCTGCACTGTCACACCTGCTATCCTCCCAGACCACCAGTTTTAATCAAGCTCAATTGGCCATGGTCATACAAGTGTCTGCCCTGTGTATGCTAGGTCCCTTCAGCGATGCTGAATAGTTACACAATCGTGCAGACTTTCCCTTGGTGAATAGATATTAAATTATTTTTTTAAAAAACAGTTTTCTTTGGCTACGTTCACGGCCACTTTGTGATCACTGGACATGACCCTGATTCTGCACATTTGTGGAAAAGGAACATCTAAGTGACTATTGTTATTTGTTCTGAAAACACCTCACACGACTTCAAATCGGGATTGGGATTGTGTGATTTATGTGCCTGAGCTGGCCGAGATATGGACTATTCACACCGAATCACCAATTTGAAAGAACCACAAAAAGTTTTTAAAAAACAGAAGGTACTTCTTAACTTCTTTTTTATTTGACCAGTGTACACATTTGGGACACATCATTCTCTCCTCCTCCATGAAGTCATGCAGCCTGGACTGAGCCCCACTCCCTCAGGGCTGGAGCAAGTCTCAGAAAAATGTTGTTTTGTGTGTCAGAGCCACGCTTGTGTGTGTAAGAAACACACCAGGCTTACTGCCTAAAAAATAAATCTTTGTGAACATGGTAGTGGATACTACGTTTAGTGACAAATTAATTTCCTTCGCCTAGAAGCTAGAACTAGAACAATGGATCAGAATTTTGTTACATGTGAAGGTCAAATTCCCCAATTTACCTGGAGCAATGGCTAAAATTTATTTAACAGCAATACCGCAATGTAGACTTACTGAAAAACTTCATGTTATTCTAACAATGCAGCCCTAATCACATGTATAACATTAAGGTCTGAGAATAATACTTCTTGTCCTTAGACAAAATTCCTCCAATTCCTTTCTTATCTCAGCTTATCTCCTCTCTGTTAAAGGCATATCCAAACACTTTGTGCCACATTGTTATTTATGTTATAGTTGAAGCCTCTTAATAATTTCTTAAAGGGAGTGTTCTCGTTCAGTTCAGTATGTACTCAGATGACTACTCTCAGAATCAATTCATTCGCACATTGTTGCACAATTACCTAAATATTCGTGATTATATTCTCACTGTTTATAGTTGTTTTGTTTCTTATTATTCCTATATCTTCACCATTCTTCTCCAAAAGCATACGAACAGTTCCTGTCAAAATCACTTGCATCAACAGCATCTTCACAATGCCTTTGTTTCTGAGAAAAATGCATTTCAAATAAGCATGTAGTTAAAGGTGAAAGCTTTACTTCTTGTCCTGCTTTTTTTTCTGAACTATAAAGCATCTGTGAAATTGTCTGATTTCTGTTAGAGATATGACTAATTGGTATTTAAAAATATACATGTTTGTCAGACCCTGCAGATGTTTTAGTCAGAGACACATATATGGAAGAAAAAAAAAAAAGTTTTTTTTTTTTTCATGACTTAAGATAATGTCATAACCAACACGACTATCAGAGAGATTGACTTGTGATTAAAAAAAAAAAATCTTTCTGGGGAAATAGGAAGTACAGGTGGATGACATTTGGACCACGATAAGGAAGTCTGGAAAGACAATAGCCTCCAGCGAGTGCTGTCCAGAGAGGGGCATGTGAGTCCAGGCATGTTGCATGTCTGCAGGAACATGGCCTCTCAACTTACACTGACTTTCCACCTAAACCAAGCTGTAAGAAGTGATCTGCTTTCCACCAGGTCACCTGTCCTCTCCAGGTAACCTGCCAGCTCTGTGTATGTGAAACACAGGCCTGTGATCACCTTCAATGTTGAGACTCTTGGATGGTGGTTAGCTCAATATAGTGCCCCCAGGATTAGCTTGAAGTAAAGGCATCAGCAGGGAAATTGAGCATAAGTTTTCCAATGTGTCATTGGTTCTCAAACTGTTGTCTGAAACCATGATGGTCTTTGAGAGAGCCTGTGGAGCATTCTTAAGCAGCAAAATTTACAAAATGGGTTGATTAGAGGAGTGACAGTGGACATACCCAGTGACCTGTGAGAAATTACGAGGGTTGGTCCAACAAGTGAAGATTATTGTCATAAGAATAGAAAAGCTTCTTCAGATAAACACTTTTTCATTTGTAGCAAGCATTTAAAAAAATAAATGTTATAGCTTTCCAACATTCCTCCAAAGACTGGAAGCTTTTGTTTTATTGTAACAATAGCGTGGGAACAAACATTTGTTTTCTTTCTATTTCTAGAGCTACCCCAGTGCTTGGGTGGGAATGGAACAAAACCCATATGAGAGATCTGCGGTTAGTTTTGTTTCTGGGCTGACATGCGTTCAAATTATGGTAGTTTGGATTTCAACCAAACAAATTATCACCTATATCTGAACAAATCTCGCTTCCTTTACACCAGAATGCATGCAATATAGCTTCCACATTGAGATGTCAAACCATACTCCAGAGAAATAAGCAGGCAGAGAATTTACTAGTCACAGCTTTTATGGCTAAAAACAAAATCTGCAGAAGGAAAAATAATCTTGTACTTTGAATGATGCAGCTGAGAAGAGGTAATGGATTTAAAATAGTCAAAGGATTTGATTAGCCCTAGGATGTTTAAAACAATTGTACAAGGCAAAGAAAGCGTGGCCAATGTTGGAAGCAAATAATTGCCCTACAGAGGCTAAAGACCTGCCTTGGCCACCACTCTCTCCGTGGTCACTGAGGCTGTTCCTTTTAACAGTGAATAAAAGAGGCCAGGGCTTGCTTTTTGCCCTTGTGGCACAGCACAACTTCTGTCAGAGCAGCTAAATTCTTTGGACTTGGCTCTCTTCTTTGGCACTATTTGGCTTTGTAGAATAAATGTAACCTAATAGATTGCTAAGGAAAGAATATTGGAAATAGATCAAGTCAGATGATCCTTTTTCTGATACAGCAACTCCACCTCTGCAGTTCAGCACCCTTGAGACTCCCTGAGACAGAAGCTGTAGCCACATCCTAATAAATTAGGATGAAATCTCCTTCATGTCTCTTCCCACTTTATTGTGTGAAAATATCCTTCCTTTTGTTTGCTTCAAGTGTGGTACCTAAAAAATCTGCATTGGTTGCCTTCTCAGTTGTTACACTATAAGAAACACCGAATAATTCTTTTTTACTAATTTTTTCCAAACATTTTAAAAAAAAAAATCACTTGAATCATCTTTTCCAGTCCTATTTATATAATCTTCACTTGTATAGAAATTGTTCTGTAGCACAGTTCATCCTTGTCACCCTTCCCTGTGCTCTCTAGTTTCACTGCAGCCTTTTAGAAATGGATTACCCAGAACCATGTTTATTGCTCAGGTATGGGTGTACAAGGGATTTACACATACATCTGAATTTTTTTATTCCTCATCCTTTTCCCAATAATTCCTTCTTTATTTGTCACTTTTTTCCTGCAGAAGACACAGCAACCAAATTATGACTGATGTTTTCAGAGACTTTAAAGTAGATTTCAAGAGCAGTAATAGCTAATTTAGAGTTCATCCCTGAGTATGAAAAGTGAAGGTTATTTTTTCTCAGTGCATGACTTTCCATTTATTGGCATTGATTTTATCTGTCATTTCATTGCTCAATATCATGAGACTGTTCTGTCACTCCTCACATCCAGCTTATGCTTTTACTATCCTGATTAATTCTGTATCATTACACAAAAAATCACCTCTCAGCTCACCACTTTTCCACAGCATTTACGAATCCAAATCCCTGGAGTGTTGATGGTTCCTTGCTGTGAAAAATTATTATTCACCCTACCCTTTGTTTCCTATCTTTCACCAAGTAATCTGGGACATAGTTTACCCTTTTACCTCATGACAATTCAGTTTCATTAATGTTGTTTATCTCTTTTTGAAAATGCAATTTCCTAAGTTTCCATCGTCATTATTTAAATAATCCTTGACTTCTTCAGAGAATTGCCATAGTTTTGCAAAGTATGGCTTTCTTCTACAAAAGTTGTTTTGATTCTTGTCCCATAGATCATCTTTAACACTATGTTTACCAATTCTTCTAGAATTTCTAGCAAATTTCCTGGTCAGACTTACTCATCTGCTGGAGCATGGAAGAGTCCTCTTTAAGAGCTGATTGCCCATTTGCCACTTTTCATTATTTTGGTATCAAGTTGCTAGGTAGTAGTCTCTTCTGTTACCATTTCACACAGATATAGTCCTCAGGTTTTTTACCTATAAAGAAAATCTACAGTATAGGTAGCTCTTATACTGTATACTATAATGTTCCTCTCTTTCCTACAATGACGTCTAATGAAAAAAAAAGTACTTAATACATAGGCTTGTACTAGATTCTTTGTTAAGTAAAATCCTATTCATCAATGGACACTGCCTTTAGTAGACTCCTTTACTTTCAAAATGTTTAAAATATTTTCCCAGCCCCCTTTTTTTTATTTTTAGGAAAAAGCTTTATTCCATTTCTGAGGGATCATGTTTCTTCTAATATCCTCCTGTCCTCTGTTGTTCAATCCCTAGTTTAGGGAAGAAAAATTGAAGAGCACTGCACCTTCACAAGTATTTTTGATGAGCAGTGCATATTCCCTAAGTTCCTACAGTGGTGTGACTATGTAAGAATTTTATCCTTTTAGCTAGCTATTCCTTTTAACTAGTTTTCTCAGTTTAATACAATTTCATTCTTTTATTGCAAATATTACATGGGTGCGATGAGATATTTTTGGTATGTTCATTACTGTTATTGTGAGGTTTTCACACTTAGAAGGATAGGAAATTTGAGTATTCTGTGCCTACTATTGCATGGTGGCTGTTGTTGGGTAACTTATGTTTAATCAAATGCTGTGCATTAAATCCTGGGATATAAACCTAAAAATAACACTCATTTTGAGTTTTTTGACAAAACTGCAGTGTGCAGTTACAATGATCTTTGAAGAGAGCAAAGTTTATTGAATGTGGCTTTGAGCTTGTTTTTAATAATCTAAACACCTCAACTGTGCTCTGCTTTGGCTATCAGTGTTCTTCATTGGGTCTTGGTTTCTTTGTTCTTTAATTCTCTGTCTGTTAAATGGGAACAACAGCACATATATGCATTGCATTGGTAACAGGAAGACAAATATACTATAAGTTATGAGGTATAATTGGGAGATACAACAATAACAGGCTTTATAGAAGCACTCAAGATATAAAGATGAAACCTTTCCAAAACGTCTTGTTTGTGCATATGGTGCCATACCGAATATTGTACCATGATCACCATTAAAGCTTATAGGTTGTACCTCTACATCTTTGCTACTCTTCAGTGTTTCAGTAACATGCAAGTTGTGTTAGGCTTTATAAATACATTGTATGACTAGTTATTGTTATAGAAAAATAAGCATACTAAGAATAACAAAGACAAAAACATATACAAGCCATATTTCATAACTTGTTTTGTTCCCTATTCTGAATTTATTACATACCCTACCTGTAATTCTGCAGTACCTGTACTACCTGTAGTTTTTAATTGGTTGAATTCTGTAGTCATATTGCCAGAAGTCTGTATTGAGAAGCAATTTGCAGGAAGAGGGAGAGGAATCCCAGGTGAAGAGGTTTGCTTGGGAGACAGTGCAAATGGAAGAGAGAAAAAATAATTAAGAGAAAACTAAATACAGAATCACTGATACAGCAACAGGGATAAGAGTAACTGAGCAGAAGAAAAGAATGGCCACACAGGAAAGGGATGAACTCCGTGGAGACCTCAAGGCAAGGCACTGATTAGATGCACCAGTGAAGCATAAGCCACTGAGAAAAATAAAAGGGAGTTGAGTCAAATGGATGAGCCAGACAGGCCACAATGATCTTTTCATTGAGGTGAACTGGGGTAAAACAGGAAGATCACAGCAGTGGCCTCATGAGTGAACAGGGCTGAAGAGCTCACAGTGACAGGGTGGTGGTTCATGGCAACGGTTAGGAGGATGCATTTATAGTGTATTAACCATGCAGCTTAGTGTTTGCAGAACCAGCCAATACTCAGGTGGCCAATATAACTACGAGGTAAACAGTGTTATACGCCAGGGGGGTTGAGAAATCATAAAACATTATCATGTCATGTAAAATCCATTATTGTATGTCCTGAAGTGTGGCAGGCAATGACATAACACAGTTGGACATACCTGATCTAGGAGACTAACTTAAAATACCAAAACTGTTTTATTATAACATAATTTAATAATATAAAGATGTGTTGCAAAGTACTAATATCTATCAAAAAGAACACTCTACAGTAGTTTTTAGACAGCTTGTAATTTCAACATCTAATTGCACAGGATAGTTTCATAGTGTAAATGGATAAAGTTCCTAAATCTACAAATTCTTTTGACAATATACCATAAAGTTTCTGATAAATCACAATTTTTATCAGTGACTAGGATACAAAAGTATGCATTTTATGGACAGCAGGAAACAAACCAACATATAAGGAAAATAGATGCTTGTGAAGCATTCTTAGCATTATTTAGTAGTCAGAAAATAGTACACCTATGTTTGTAACAAAATTCAGGTATGCTTTGTAAAGTTGGGTTCTTGAATCATTCTCATAAAATTACTTAAGATTTAGTTGTAAGTCTTGAATAAATTCTTGCTATATGTTTTCTCTATCCTATGTTCTGAAGAAACATACCAGAGGCATTCATCTCACCTCATTTCATACAGCTACAATGTCAACAACTTCACCTGACCTATTTGTGTAACTGCCTCCTATCTTTAGTAAGAAACATGGGCATTTCCAGAATGCATCTCATCCCAGTGAAGAGATCTAAAACAAATCAGATGAGTCACAGTGAGAGTGTCTGTTGCTGTGAATAGCTGCCAAGGGGAGCCTGGATGAGCAGTTCAGGTGCAGCCATCTAATGTGTAAATAACTTAGAGGAGCTGAAACACACTCAGGAAGGCTGGGAAAAAAAAAACAAACCAACAAGACAAAAAAAAAATAGGGGGACACACATCTTGAGTAATAAGAGACTATAGAAAGTAGATGGATGGATCTTCATGTGACAGCAAGAGTTACAGGAAGGAGCAAATCCAGGAAAAAAAGTTTATGTTGAAGTTCCTGAGAAGCTGACAAGGCAAGACCTCAAGCCACAGATGTCAAAAGCTGAAAATGGCCAAAAAAATTTCATATCAGACAGCAGTGAAAGGAAGGAAATAAGGTGCCTATAAAAATGCTCAAAGAAAAAAAAAATGGAAATGGAAAATATGGGATAAAATGGACAGGATCCCCTTTGCTGAAAACAGGGATGGTGAACGTACCTTCTCTTCTACTTCTTGCAGGAAAATGGTTTGTGCTCTTCTGTCAGGTTTATTGGAAAGGAGAAAGCAAAAAGGCAAGAGCACCTCTGCCCCATCAGTACTGTCCACTGAAATATGTGAATTTGTGGGCATAAGGCAGAGTTAGCAAGTCTGGTATTATGCAACTTCCCTTCCAGTAATGCTGCTACCTCCAGCCTGTAACCCATGGTCACTTTAATAACAGCCTCAGCTATCTGATTTGCCCTAAATCTCCTTATAGTCAAAGGCAGTATTTTTTTTTCCTTTGGCTTTCTCTGTGGTCAACTACATTATTTCTATAATAACAGTCTTTATCAAGATCCTGATTTTGATCCAAATTTTCTGTCGCAGTCGTGTACTTCTTTGCTTACGCGGGTTTATTTCACATCCTTAACATTAATTAAATGCAGAGGAGTGTTTTTTTCACATTAATTTTCTTTTCTCAGACTTGTTCCTTTTTTTTCTCCTCCGTAATTGCAGTAGGATTAACTGCATTGTTAGAGTTAGAGTTCTGAATACAAATAAGAGGGCTTTTCCCTTTCTCTTCCCTGACTACATTTCTATTACTGCAATCACAAGTATTCTTAACAACATTAAAGCCCACAGCAGATGTGAAGCAGGCTATAGCAAGAGAATATTTTGATTCCACAAAAAAGGTTCAGTGCTGAAACATAATGTTCTTGCTTCCCAGCTATTACAGGGCAAACTAGCATGCACTTTTGAAAGTTAATATCTAATTTTCTAGATGCCTGCTGCCAATTTGTTTTCATTCGGCTTCAATATAGTAGGCAATGAGAAGGGATTCTTGCAAAGATTACTACTGGGCTCATTATTATTGCACTAGTAGTTCTGGAAAACAAAATACCAAAACTCAGCTGATGATGACATAGTTATACAACAAAACTGGCTGCCTAGAACTCAGCGCCTGGAATGAGCCCCTGGAGGAGACCTCAGGCTCACACCCTGCAGCTTAAATAACTTCAAACTTATCTTCTGTGCTATGGTCTTAGTTTTATTGCAAAACTGGATTTATGCGGGGATCTGAAGGGCTATGTGATCTTTAACCTCTGTTTTTACACAGTGTTTGGAACACAAGCTCGGCCAGGATTGACGGCTGAAAGGTACTGCCATCTGACGGCTGTGAGGCCACCCGTGCAGAGCAAGCTGCCTGCAAGCCGGCGGAAAGCCCACGGGGCACTTATTGCCACGGCACAAACTAGACCCCTTTCAAGCACCGTAGCAGGGGGTATCACCGACCTAATGGCTGCAGTGGCTGAGCTGCCCTCAGGCAGACCGCTGCTGCCCGCAAACTCCTGGTACCCACACGCACTTTCTGCTGTGTCTTCCCCATCGCCGGGCACACTCCCTCATCTCTCACTCAGGCACGCAATGAAACAAAGGCCGTGGGGTTTGTAACACGGTGGGAATGACCAATATGTTTGTAGTCCTGCAGTCCTTTGCCACTACCAGTGGAGACAAATGGAGCTGCTGTTTTCAGGAGGGAAGAAAGGAGATTGCCTTTTCCCTGGAAAATTTCCTGCAAAAAGCACATGTTGGCTTGTCCTGTTCTGCTGCTAGAAGCAATTTACTAAATGTGACCTGGAACTGTATTTGAATTTCAAGTCGACAAAGCCTTTGAATTTTTGTGTATCATACGCAGTATTTTGGTTCAATTATATTCCAGTTCTTATCCAGCCTTATCATTTGATTACCATAATATCCATCTGAAATATACCTCAGCCTTTCAAGGTTGAGGTTAGAATAATCATGATTAACCAGCAGTTATTATGAAGTAGGGATAATTAAAAGACACACAAAAAAACCCCCACAAACCCACAAAAAGTGTTAGAATCCCATGAAAAAAAAATCTGTAAAACTGCAAGAAAGGATTGTCTTAAAATTGGTCCATGCTTAAACCATAAAAAGCATTCTGTAGTTCTCTAATAACTTCTCTACCACAAGTGGGTATAAGCTAAGCATGTTCAAGAAACGCTATTTCCTTTTCTAATTAAGGAAAAGAGCTTTCTAGGGATGTCTACAGATTAATACAAGATGCTCTGAGAAGATGCCAAATTATAGTGGAAATGTGTTTGTTCCCACTGTGAGTAGAAGCACTTGAGATCTCAGTTGCTTAGAGGAACAAAGATTTCAGATGGCAGCAATAATGCTTTCAGTATTCCTTCAGATAATTCAGCAACCCCAGATATTTTACTCTAGGCCAATTCTTTTAAACAACACTGAAATCTAAAAAAAAAAAAAAAATTATTAAAGTCCAGGACCTCTGTGAAGTAATAATTACATTACCACAAGCAACCCAGTTACCGTATTTTGAGGAGATACCTTTCTACTTCCAAGTCGAGATGAGCCAGCAGAATGTGTGCACACTTCCCCAGTCCACTGAAAAGCAAACCGGTGCTGATGGATCTCTTCCCAGTTTTGACGGCGTGCTTTCTGCAAATTGGGTTATATTACCTACGACATGGGTGTATAATAATCTTAACCTCCATGTAGAGTAATCAAGAAATCTTGATTAAGCAGAAGTGGTTGTGAAGGACACGTACATTTGTAGGTGGCAATGGAAGACCTGAGAACTGAAATGTCTGACTTCTGGTTCAGTAAAATTTCTTTAGCTGGAGCATTATGCAAGGAAGTCCATCTTTCTAATTCTTTATTTACCTACCTCCCTTCATTTCCCTCCTCACTCTAGGATGCATTTTATAACCTTAAGCTCAGAAAATAAGTACAATAAACATCCAAATACATAAACTGAAAGGATAAAGTAATGATGGTTGCAGGAAAAGGGGGAGGAAAGGCTCGGTCCTCAAAAATAGTAGTATTAAACCTTTGATGAAGTAATTAGAAACATTTTAAAAGCTCTGCCATTCAGAGTGCATTTGTTTCTGTAATTGTGATACACTAGGAAATTCAGTGTTCAATTGCCCTGAAACTCATTCGCAATCCCTTGGTAGCAGCTAAGTAATTCCTGTACATTCCCAATGACAGAGAACATTTTTAACCTACATTTCCATATTAATCCGGTAATGCTTCCATAATATTTCAGGGAAAATGTTGCTTGCTCTGCAAGGTCAGTCCCCAGAGAGCAGCTCAGAAGTGACAATGATGTATAAATGTACTCTTTGCCCCTGTGCAGAACTTCTCTTGTTCTCACCAGCACAACCTAAAAACAGATGACTTCCTGAGTCCCAAGAGCCAGAGAGTGAATTATGCAAATACCTTGGGCTTTTTTATTAAGGGAGGAAAAAAACTTCTTCAACTAAATTCTTATTGCTGACTTTGTTTGTTGGTTTTTTTTTTCCCCACAAGTTCACCAAGATGATTTCTTTTCTGTCAAGATACTTCAGAGCGGAAGGGAACAGGAAACCTGTGGTTGCTGATCAGCGAAAACAGCCTGTTTAAGACATCTCCTTCTATTTTCAGAACTTCTACTATGCAAGGAATCTTAACTTAGCTCGCCGATGAACCTGTGAGTTAATTTTAGTGCTGTTATCCTGGAAGTACCTCAATGCTTGAGTTCATCGGTAGCAAACACATAGCTAAGAAAAAAACCCATTCTGTGGGAACATTGGGAATTAGAGGGTGCACTTAATGGATCCCCTGGCAGCATGACCTAGGTTAGGCAAAGTCAGTGACTCTACCACTGGAAAGAGGACATCCCTAGGTAGCTAAAACTCTTACTCTGTAACCTGTATAATGGAAAAGGCACACCCCCACAGAGTAGGCCAAAGGCCTTTTTTTTTTAATTCAGAAACTTCAGCACTTCAGCAGCTGTATCTTGCCGCCTTTAACTAGACAGCACTCTTTGATATCAGATAACTACTTTTCTTTCATAAGCCTACCCCTCTGGGGCAGAAGTTTTCAATTCGTTCATGGAATATAACGAGGCATGTCTCAGTTGTCAGCTCCTGATATTTAGTACATACTGCTTCCTACAACAGATTGCTAACTATAGTATAAACCTTTTGATTGATTTACCAAATAGTCAAATGGTTAAAACTTCCATTCGCTACTGTGATGTACTATTTTCTGCTCACAACTATTTCATGCTGGGATTTGCTGAATTTTTCTTCAGCTTTTAGTGAACCTGAACCAGACTGGTGGGAGCCATCAATTTTGGGACCCCCCCGAGAATCATGACGTGCTGCAATCCCTGGCCACCACCCAAAAATCAATTTTTGTATGCTTTCTGCAAAGATTTTGTCACAGTATGTGTTTGCTATAATCAAGAACATATTCAAATAGATTATCTGCATGATATATGATGGAATGCCAAGTGTGTGATAGCAGATATTAGACTGTACCCAAAGACTTTCCTTTAAGAGAAAAAATGTCATTTGTATCTTGAACTACAAATTATGACTAGAAAATATGTCTAGGGAGAAAATATGCTGTGCTTGTCACACAAACAAGCACTGCTTAGTGACTACCAAAGGTGAGGTGTGGCATTCTGGTGGTCAGATTCACTGAGAAAGCAGGCCATGAAATGAAGATTTGAAGCTGTCTTTCACTGTTACCTGTACAAATAGGCAAAACTCCATGAAAATTACTCTATAATAAACGTGAGAGCAGAATAAAGCACGAGATGTGCCCCTCCCCATATGAAGGTGCTGCAGAAGACCTGTGAGCCTTTTATCTCCCTCTCATACACTTGCATTTTTAATGCCGCAAGGCGTACATTAAATTAAGGATTCTTGTATATGCAATTATAGCATTTTAAAGAGTTTGTTCAGCAGCTGTTGAAAATAAGTATCAGCCACTCTGGGCAATTAAATTTCATAGCTCAAAACGACAGAAGGAGCATTCTCCATTAGCACAAGCGGTAGGGAAGCAGATATTTTCTGAACTTGGAAATTATTCTTGCTAGAGGAAAACTGGAAAGGTCATTGTCACTTGCCAAATAAAACTATTACTTTTAAAATAAATATTAATTAATATTATATGCCAGAGGGACAAAGACTTGATGAAAGTATTAACTGCTCCACTTAGCTGCGTTGCATATCAGAAAATGTATTAGGTTTTCATGAACAAGGACTTTCTTTTTGCCACTTATTTTTACAATTTTTTGGTCACTTTTTTGTACAATTACTGGTCTACAAGCTCTAATACCTGTGTAAAGGCCCCATAGTCTATAGAAATACTCATTGTTTTAACTAATGATAGAAAAAGTAGTATGGCTATTGTGTTTTCTTGGGTTTTATTTTCACAACAGAACAGGATATACAATGAAACTAGCTAGACCCCAACAAATTCCCCAGCCTCCCTAAATCACAGGTTGTCTAAACATTATATATTGTTTAAAATTATTTGGTTGATCAGGAAAACAAAGTCACCATATGTTTCTCTTATTCAATAAATCTCCAGATGGTATGATTAACAATGTACTGTAATTACATGATGTATAAAATCAACACTGTTTACATTAATTACATAAACCCATAATTAATAAAGGAGAAGGTGGCAGAGATGTTTCCTGGCATCAGATACTATCTTGTCATCCAGACAGACACATGCAATATCTTCCAGTTTTGTGTACAGTTGCAGATGAATAGTGTCACATCACCTCTTGGAAAATATCTATGGTGTACATAAAAGATACTGCATATACCATTTGAGTCATAGATAAGGTGAGATCTTGAACATAAAACTGCCCTACAAGTAAATATAAGGTAAAGAATTTATTTTTTACACTGACATGACATCCTAGTTTCTAAAGCTGTTAAAGAGAGTCTAGAGGAGGGCCACAAAAGGATCAGAGGGCTGGAGAACCTCTCCTATGAAGACAGGCTGAGAGAGTTCAGCTTGTTCAGCCTGGAGAACAGAAGGCTCCCAGGAAACTTTATTGCAACCTTCCAGTACCTAAAGGGGACCTACAGGAAAGATGGAGAGGAGCTGTTGGTCAGGGAGTGTAGTGATAGAACAAGGGATAGTGACTTTAAAAGAGGGGAGATTCAGATTAGATATAAGGAGAAAATGTTTCACTATGAGGGTGGTGAGGCCCTGGCACAGGCTGCCGAGAGAAACTGTGGCTGTCCCTCCCTGGCACTGTTCAAGGGCAGGTTGGATGGGGCTTTGGGCAACCTGGCCTAGTGAAGGGTGTGCCTGCCCATGGCATTGGGGGTTGGGACTAGATGATCCTTGAGGTCTCTTCCAACCCAAATAATTCTCTGATGATTCTATGATCTCAGCCATTGCTGAATCCCAGAGAGGAGGAAAAACAAGAAAAAAAAAAGAGGTATAGAAGGGCTCTGCTGACTAGCTACCCATAACTAAGGAATGGCAAAGCCCAGCAGTGGTAAGGACTGCACAAGTAGAGCAGTATGTGCCTCAAACCCTGGGAGCCCTGAGCTTCATGAACTCTTCTGGAGAACTGGCTCTATAGAAATGAGGGTGCTTAAGACAGTTATCTTTATTCGTCTAAGATTTTTCTGTAATATTTCTTCCCATAGACTGCATCTATATTCTCTAATATATAAGGAGGAACCAGGCTACCTACTGTTAGTATACTTATACCTCCCCATCACTTCTGCAGGAAACTAGGGTGTGCCAATCCTGGGCAAATAGAGCTTGGTTCACTCATCACACTCCTGGCCTTAAATCCCAGAGTAATTCCAGCTCCTAAATGGGTTATCTTTAGCAATAATATGAATATAGTCCTTTGTTCCCTCTCTTAACACACCTTCAGATTAACACGCTTTCAGTTATATATCTGCAATGCTCTCTGCCCATGACAGGAGTATAAGGAGAAACACTCTCTATTGCACTATTTTACATCTTAATCTCAAAATTTATACTTTTTTCCATATGCTATGCTCTGGGAATAAAGATCAAGCCCAGAATACTTAATTTTTTACAAAATAGCTCCTTCTCGTGTTTTCCCCATAATTTCAGGCTAATAGCTATTCTGCAAAATTTACCGGTCTATTCTCCACGTGCTGTCTTAGGATTTGCATACATAAGTCTTATCTCTGTTAATGGTGCTAGAAGGATATGCATAAATCCCCACATAGAGAGATGAAATAATGGCACTCTTAAGGCTTATTTATTTCACACTGGAAAACATGTTATAGTTATTGCAATAATCCCTACAGTTCTGATTTGGCGTACGAAAGAAACAAGTATTCCATATATTGCTGTGTAACTTCATTTAATGATTACTGTAAAATCCAGAAAGCCCTTGCTATGAAAAAAAATTGATTAATTTCAAGTGCTTCTTATCCATAATAATATACATTTTTACTGGTAATTAATACTCTATTTTTTCTTCATATACACTACATTGTTTATATATTATCTCTCATACGGTCTAGATACAGCATATGCCATTTTAGATTAATAAAATTAGACTCCTGCAATTATTCTTCACAGAAGCCAGTGATACTATTAATCATTCCTTCAAATTGTTCTTCCAGACAATGTAATGTTCTTCCAGTAAAATGTACACAATGTTCTTATCGAACATTTCATTAACTACTTCCTAGTGCTCTTTGGAGTATGTTTACTATGGCATCTGCATATATGCAAAATATTTAGATCTTTGCTTTAAATTCTTCATATAATTATATATATAAATTTTCCACCTTTTTTCATTACCACAAAGTCTTACGTATAAATTATACCAGTTTTGAATTTCTGTTATAATCTACTCAATTCTTTTCTAAGCGAGTAGCTGAAAAATGTGGGTCAAGGGTAAACCTTAGCCTAGTGGCAGTGAACAGTGAAAGCTGAACCTATCTGATCTAGTAGGTGTCTGTAACCACGTGAGTTGAAATTGCTGTGGATCAGATGTCAATTCCATTTGAATATTTGGAGAATCAGCAAAGTGAACTTGCTGCTAGCTGCTAAACATTTGTTAACAACAGTGGTTAATTTTTAACTCATGTAGGGGCTCTAAAGGTATAGCAAGTTATTAAACCCCTATTTTTTTAAACATAAACTGATTTTCTGTTTTTCAGTGACCAATGACAGCAAATCAATACCTTAGAGTATGTTCATATATTCATGGGTTCAACAAATACACTTTCTTGAACTTTAATCTGCAGGCTATCTAACTTCACTAGGAAGTATGGTTAATAGGGTCCAGAAAAACATTGCAGCCTGAAAACATTTTCTTTTCTGAAAAACAAAGGGGTGTTACCCCTTGCCCTTCGTTAAGATAGTTGTTCAAATATTTAAGGTTCTGAACAGACTCAGAGAGTTTAACCAGTGGATGCCTCAATCCCAAGTATGACCCCAGTTGTGTCACACCATCCCAAACACAGGCGCTTGAGGGACTCAGAAGCAGAGATTTTCAAGTTATACTTTTGCAAATATGTGAGCTCCAACGTGGGGAAAAAAGAGCAGAGAATCTTTGAAAAGCAAAGCAAAAAGGCCAAAGATGTAATCAGAAAAAGCGCAGCAGATCTCCATGACTGACAGAAAGAAACATCTGGATTAACCACTAATGAGAGAAGAGGGACTCTCTCAGAGCTTCATACCCACTCAGGCCTAGTGCTGGTGGACACACAGCACCAGCAGCACCCACTGGGCACTGCACCCCTTGTCAGTCACTTCCCTAGAGGACTAGCTGTCCTCTATGACTGTAACAGCTAACCAAGCAGGCCACCCTCCATTTTCCTAATTGGGTCTTGTATCAGGGAAATGGATGTTGCAGGTCTGAGATGCCGAGGGCTACAGGAGATGTCGAGGGGTGTCTATGTGCACCCTACCACTCAGGTGCAGAGGTGCAACGCACTACCAGAAGCTGGGCTTGGTTACAAAGCCCCAGTGACACTGTGAGGTTTCCAGGTTATTCAGGATTTAGGGAATCTGCCAAAATTGTCATGCACTTCGAACAGGATGTGAGCACCAATCTTGCCAAGCAGGGTGTTTAGAACAAGCTTGAAGCACTTCCCTGCTAAGGGAAGCTGCAGGAAATGGGTGTGAAGGACCCGACACCAGTGTAGGGAGGAGCTATGAGGGGTTGTGTTGTGGATTGTCATCTAGGATGTAAGTAGAGTGAAGGTATTTCTGTTCTAAGGCAGGATTTCATAGGATTGGATTTAATCTGCATGATCTGATTTGCATAGGTGGTGAAATCCTGCTACTCCTTTTGGCTTCAATATTTAGATCAGGGATATTATATTATGCTATATGACAAGTTACGGATTGAAAAACATGGAATTTGTAACAACCGTTTTCCAGAATTCTCCTTTGATGCAAATGCTTATTTTGATACACCTACACAAAAAGAGACATCTCCATAGAAACCTCCTGAACCTTATGTCTTAAATAACTACTTTAAAGGGCTTATCTTGAGAGTTATTGAGGACAGTCAGCTCTCACTGTCTCCTAAAATAGCAATAACTCTAGAAACTGCAGTGCTATTTTCCACTGTGTGTTGACAAAAGCGTAGCCATTCCACTCAGATTCACGTAAAAAAAGTTCAGTATTTTAATAAACTGGAAAATAAATCCCCTTACATATCCAAATGTTCTTTAGCTCATTTCATATGTGTTTTTTCATCTGACCACATCCAGATAATGCACATACAAACTTAAGTGAATTTCCACTCAGTTAAACATAGGATGCTGGTCTCTGACAGTCAACTCTATCTCTGTAGTTAATGGAGGGAGTTGGGTACTTGCAGATGCATATTTAACCTGCCTAGTTCTCATTCTTTTTTTGCTCAGACTATCAAGGAGGCCTCAGAGGTGCACAGATGAGGGGCCTAATTTCTGGATGACAAAAGTTAGGTAGGATGATCTGTTCCTTTTGCTAGTCAACTGCTAGAGCCATAGCCTCTGTGATCCCAGCTAAAACTAGTAGGAAACATGCAGCTGAACACTTCATTCTTATAAAAATCCTGTAAACAGAAGCTTTTTGTAAGTGATGGGTAAAATAGCCTTCAAATACCAGTAGTAAATACATGCAGAGTAGGTAGGATTCTTTACTTTACAAGTCTGTATTATGAGATCTTTTCTTGGTTGTGTGAAAATCAAACAGCTTATTCAAATCCTTTATGTATCTCTATATACTGGTTATCACAGAATCATAGCATCAGAGAATCATAGACTCATAGAATGGTCTGGGTTGGAAAGGACCCCAAGGATCATAGAGTTCCAACCCCCCTGCCACAGGCAAGGCCACCAACCTCCAGGCCTGGATCTACACAAGGTTGCCCAGGACCCCATCCAACCTGGCCTTGAACAACTCCAGGGATGGGGCATCCACCCCCTCTCAGGGCAGCCTGTTCCAGCACCTTACCACTCTCTCTGTAAAAAAATTCCCCTTAATATCTAATCTAAACCTTCTCTCCTTTAGCTTTAATCCGTTCCCCCTTGTCCTACCATTATCTACCCTTTTAAAAAGTTGATTCCCCTCCTGCTTATAAGCTCCCTTCAGGTACTGGAAGGCTGCAATGAGTTCCCCCCGCAGCCTTCTCTTCTCTAGGCTCAACAAGCCCAGCTCCCTCAGCCTCTCTTTGTAGGGGAGGTGCTCCAGCCCTCTAATCATCTTTATGGCCCTCCTCTGAGCCCTCTCCAACAGTTCTACATCTTTCTTGTATTGGGTGCTCAGATCTGGACACAGTACTCCAGATTAGAGAGGGACAATCACCTTCCTGTCCCTGATGGCCACAACATTATGAATATATACTTGAAACCAACAGGAATTTAAGTGCTGCTTCCTGACAGCAAGGTAATGTAATGTAATGTAACAGAGCCCAGCACTATGAGGTATCAAAAACTGAGTACCTTCAGTTCCTGTTGGCATAAGCAGAGCACAACTGAATATTGATGGCACTAAGAGTCCTTCAAACTCAGCTCTTGAGGGGCCTGTCCAGGATCCTCACCTGGGATGTGCCTGCGTGAGAACTGACTGGAAATTGTGGGAGGGTGATTGCTCCTTTAGAGGTTTGAAAAAACTGTCAGGACAAAGCTTTTATCTTTCCAAATGCCACTTCATGCTTCGGCCAGAAGCTTTGTAACATCCTATATTACTCCTGCTTCAATACTGACTACTATTAGCAGGAAAGGTCTTGATTAAATGCAGTGCCATTCACAGGAAGTTAAAACCCAAAAGACACTTTTGATTACCATTTGTAACTCTGTTAGAAAGTATCACCTGTTAACACGGTTCCCAGGTGACTGTCCTCCAGCTCCTCAGCTACTCTGAAACTTTGATCTTTCAAATCAAGTCTTTTCTTTAGCCAGAGAAGAGATCAATGCTAAAGTCAAGTCTCGCAATGCAGACTGCCTGAACAGAGGGAAGGCAGAGCAGAAAGGGTGGCGTTTGCACCACTGGATTAACGGGTACAGAACAAAAGATAACCTGCACTGTACTTGTTGCAACAGCTTCTCCCTGGTTCTTGAAGGCCTAGAGTTGCTCTAGAGCATCATACCTTCAGTAATAAGTTGTATAGTAATCTCTCAAGGATCCTTGAGTGACTGGCTTGGATCATTAGCAATGCATCTAATGCTTTGGGACTGAAGACAGTGTAACTGTGAGATGATGCTCTGTTGCTCTGTCCCATGTAGATTTACTGGCAAAGGTCTGCTTCAGTTTTAGTTTTGGATCTGTGCTCCACATCCATAGGAATGTGCAAGTGCGCCTGAAGGTTTGCAAAAAGTTCATGGGCTAAATGTTAGCACTGCTGGATCACTGAATGCTAATTTTTTGGAAAAGACATGTAGGTCACATAATCACGGCCTTGCTCGAAGCAAAGCTAAGTTCAAAGCTTTAAACAGGTTGTTCAGAGCTATATCCAGTGGATTTTTTATTGGTTTTTAAATCCCAAGGGTGGACATTTTTGAGTTTCTCTGTACAACATGCTCCAGTGCATGATGACTCTTAGTGTAAAATTTCCATTTCAAAATAATTACATTGTTTTAAAAAAGAAGAAAAAAGCTCCTTCACTGGCCACCTTCACAAAACAAAAGCAAACAAAAGCTTTCATTTCAAACCAGCTCTATTGCCCACTCCTGAAAATCTATGCAGCTTAGTCCTGAAGCAGCTAAAAGCAGTGCAATACTCGGTATCAAGGGATAAATAGCAGGATTTGTAGACAGAATTAGGAACTGAATTGAAGACTATCTCAGATTTACTTCTGAGCAAGGATTTCCCTCAGACTCAGGCCTGAAGCCATTGCTCAGGAATGCTTCCCCCAGTGGCAACTGTCCCAAAACAACTAGTATCAAGCTGCTGGAAGGCAAGCAGAGCAGTTGTGCCATGCTGCCGTGAGCTCTAAAAAGAGAGCAATGAAGCAGATGTCTGCTCAGGATTAGAGGGCACTGGAGAAGTAAGTGTTGGTGATAAGTATGCAGAAGCTTATCCCTGTAATATCCAAGCAACTTTGGAGCATATGATCATTAAATGCTGCTGCCTTTATTTTAAAGGATGTAATAAAATGTACATTCAATTAAGCGGAGGTTTGTAAGATTAACTTCTGATTTGATTGTCTGGGGCTTTTCTAGGATCTCACTGACAGGCTCATTTCAAGAAAGTATTGAGCACTGGCCATTTTGAATTACCCAGCCCTTTCTAGCTGTTGAGAGTTACACATACAAAACCACTCTACTTATTTTCTGGAAGAATTTAGCTTGTATGCATAAGAATACCCATCTGTTGGAAAAAAAATTACGCTTATTGGGTAGTAATGCCCTCTATGAGTAGCTTCAGGCATCATCTCCCACTAACAGCCACTCTTTTGACCCAGAGGATAGCAGCTTTCCATAATCACCCGAACTCCAGTTAATATGTAACATAACATATGTGTAACAAGAGACTAAGGCATAAAGGGGAAAGGCTAGCTGTGCTTCAGAAAAGCTTTGATGATGCAGTTTCTACAATCTGCTCTACTATCTTAGAAGTGCACATACACATTAAATTTTGCTTTCCAATTCCACAAAGGCTATGTTAGAATGAATATGAAGAAGTTAATTACCAAGGTGAAAAAGGGAATGTTGTTATTAATGGATTGCCTAGCTACATCAATGTTTTATGTATGACTTCAAACCCTGAAAAGTCTTCTTTTGCATCATCCCAAAGAAAATCCAGGAAGTTGATGGTGTAGGCAAGCACCATTTTGCTCAATTCAAAGGTGACCTCGGTGCAATACAACAGCTTATTTTGTCTCTTCTACCTGCTGGATGTCTCTATCTTTTGCTAGATCACAAACTGTGAAGGGTAGGAACTGTATCTTTCTCATGTTTTTGTTTCCTACTTAACACAGCAGGAGCCAGGGGCCTCTAGATACTACCACAAAATGGTACTGATAAATACTTGTTTGGATACCAAGAAATGTGACAGCACTAAACACATTTTTAAATGTTTTGCCCTGCAGTTAGAATACGTGTTTGCTCGTCTCAGCAGAGCATGTTAGCTGAGGTTCAATGACTCACTAAACTGTAGTCACGTGGGCTTTTTGTGAGCTTAGAGTGTGGACAGAGGTTGCTTGTGTCTGCCTGCAGTGCATGCATGGATGTACCCCCAGTCCTTTGTGGGTCTCGGTCTAAATTCTAGAGCTCCACAGATAATGGATCTTTTTCAGCATGGTTGCTGAGTCAAGAAGTGTGTATATGTGTGTGCTGTGGAGGGGGAAGCCAGCAATGTGCAAGCAGTGTTGTTCTGATTTAGCATGGAATGTTTCGTTTGCAGTGAACCCTTCAATTCAAGTGGCCTTACTTCTGACAGCTTTGGAGAGCTCTTCTGCTTTTGCAGGGCTAGAAGCTCTGGCCATAATGCAGCAGCAAAATTGTCCTTAACAGCGTATTGCAAACAAGACCGGCTACTGGTGTTGCAAAAAGGATCTGGATAGCTGAGCTTCATGCAGGGTTAGAAAAGGTGTAAAGTGCAGCTGGCACCATAGCAGCAGCTCTTCTGTTCCACCAGCAGCATCTCACCAGCACTGCACATCGCTGCAGTGTTAACACAGCACTTTGGAGAATTCCTCATGTTCCCGATGTAGATGCAACCAAAGTCGGGTTTACCTCAAGATCTTCAGATTTCTCCACTTTGGAACTCTGTGGTGCAATGAGTGGTCCAAATTATGAAGTAGGAGAGCCACTGCACAGCCCATCTTTCTCTCCTCTTACTTTGACCCTGCTTTGTGCAACCTCAAGGTGCATCTTGTTTCTGAGCAAGCATAACTCCAGCATACCAACTTTCCCAAAGCTGCTCAAAAGAGGATTTTGGTTTTTTCTGCTTTAAGTTAGCAGGAAAGTTTTAATATTGAAACAAATCAGGGCCCATTCTTTCTTTGTCATCTGTTTTTCTGATAAAGTTATCACAAGATGGGCACAAAAGCCAGTGCTTGTTCCCAGCCTCAAAGGAAAGGAGCTCAGAGGAAATACTGTTTGCCTGGCAAATTAAGCTAATATACCTAACTACATTCCTGGTCAACAAGTCAGATGCATCAGACATGCATGTAGAAACTGCAGATCACCTGTGCTGGGAGTTTTATTTCAGTGCACTCAAGATACAGAATTGTTTGGAACTCATGCAATAAAACACAGTCTTAAAAAATATTGTAAGAGCCAAAACTGTATGCCACTGGTTGCAACGGATTTCTGTTTTAGGACAACTACTTGATGCTCTCCTTGGTATCACAGAGCTCTTTCCCTTTGTCATCACTGTCATCTACAAATAAAATGAGTAAAACCCAGTTCCTGACATTTTCAAGATACTATTCTTAACAGATTGCATCATATTTCCTACAGTGTCTATTGTTTGGACAGCTCAAGGTAGGCTTTGCCCAAGGTACCCAGGGTGCTGGAAAGCCAGTGAGCTCAGCACCCAGCATGATTTGGCCCTGCTACAACAAGGTGACCTGGTGAACGAGCAACCCGGCAGCCAGCATAGCTCTTTGGAAACAGGTGGCTGCGTGATCATGTCATTTCCTCTCCACCAGCAGCCTGGCAGCTGCCCTTCGCGCTAGACCAAGAGCTCTGGCCTCTGGCCAGCAAAGGTTTGTGAGTTCCTACTCTAAAGGTCAAATGAAGTTTCCACCAGTAAAAAAAAACCCAACTTCCCTAGAGCAGAGAAAAAAAAGAGAAAAAAATGTATTAAATGTGTATGTCTCAAAGCAAATGGGCAGCTGTGTGTTACAGGTCAAATTCCAGTTGTTGCAACTCAGTTTTGTTGCAATCCTGCAATACCAGCAGGCAGACACAGTAGGGAGAGTAGGAAGGGTGATGTGCCTAACATTTGAGGAAACCACTAAGAAACCGCCATATAAAACAACTCGTTCCTGTAAAACTATTAATGGAACAAAAAGTGTTATTACACAAAACATTACAGAAAATGTAACAAACTAAGAAGATTTCTTCACAACCCTACATAGAACTTGCAAATTTTTTGAATAGCATAGTTAAAACACTTATAATAACATTTTTTTAGAAAACAAGAATCCTACATCTATGTGATCAAAATGTCATAATTTCATCAGTTTAGGTAAAAAGATTGTCTAAAATTTTATACTGTAAGATTCCATGGTTGGTTTTTTTTATAGTTTTCCCAAGAATAAGACAAGTTTTCACCTCAGACTAGCTCTTTTTACTTTCAGGTAATATAGTCCAGCTATGTAAAAAAAAAAAAAAAAGGAAAAAGCAAAAACGACTGCTTATCTATGAAAAATGTTTAGGCTCCTTACTGAAAGGTCATATTGAAAGGTTATATCATTGAGCAGACTCCTAATGCTTTTTCCTATACAATAAACTGCCCACCCTAGCTAATCTGTATTGTGTAATTACAAAATCTCCATTAACCGGAGTCTTGAAAACAGACTAATTCTTTAAGATTTTCATTACACTGAAGACTCTCTGTCCCCTCAAATTCCCCACATGTCTGTTTGTCAGAAAATGAGTGGGACAAAGACCTTTGAAATAATATTGACTCGTTGATGAAATACATCATTCACACTTGCCAAAGAATTACATGAATAAGTTCAAATCTGGCATTCATTTTTATCTTAATATTTGCTTTCTCAATTAAATATTTTTTATAATTTTATTGTTACTAACATTATTTAGGTAACATGCTTGTGCTGAATCTAAGTACAGATATATCAGAACTTAAAGGGTTATATTTAGATTGCACTATGCTGGGACACGAGAAAATACCTGGGATAGTGCCACACAGGCTGTCTCAGATTTGAAACCCTGTAGCTGTACCAGCACAAATGCTGTGCTGGTCATAAAATTATGCCAATGTAGATCTGGGATTCGCTCTTGTGTCAAGTCTTCTATGCAGCGCTGACCAGACATAGCCGGACATAGCCAAAAACAACAGCAAAACTGAAGTATAAGACCTGTATTAGTAGAAAAAGGTAAACATAACAGTGCAAGATACAGCTATATCTTGGCCTCCCAAATGTAAGAAAACCTCCTTATGCATACAGAACTATGACAAACCATTCAAAATTTGAAATTGACCTTTTGGAGAAATAGGATTGGGCCTTTTGAGAATACATAAAATAAAATACAGTCTATTATATGGCCATTTCAGAATGCTGAATGCCTCCTAACATTAACAGGAGTTCAGATTGCAGATGCAGATCTCATAATAATGCAGAAATTTAAAGACTTCCCAGAGGGTGTCTAAAAAGTTGAAAAACTTTCTTTAATCAGTTAGATTATATGCTGCTGCTGTTAGAACAAGTGCGGTCCAAGCCACATGACTGCTGTCATCTTAGTAGATGAATGGATGAATGAATGAATGAATGAGTGAATGAGTGAATGAGTGAATGAGTAAATCATTACAAGGTCTATTACGAGCCGGCTCAATGTTATAATGAAGCCTGGAAACAGTCTGAGATTTCTTATGTACCTGATTACCATTAAAATGAAAAAGCATCTGTACAGACAGTTTTTACAGGAAGCTTTTAGCAAGAATATTTACTTTTATATTTAAGATTAATTAGCAAAGTCAGATCACTGTGGTTTTATCAGCAATGAAATAGTGTCTGTAAATAAATGGGAGGGAAAAAAACCCAACAATTTTGACCCTTAAAATGTATTTAAAATCATTTCACCAAAATTAAAGGACTAACAGATAGCATATTGGAAGTCGTCAGCTTTGTAGTATAAAAGCCTCTATGTTAAAGTAAAACATGTAGTTCAGATTTTACCTCTTGCTTTGCCATGCCAGAATTATGCAACTCAACCTTCCTGGATGGGTTTCTTCAGCTTTGTTCTCTCTGTGCCTTTGCCGTGGGTCATACATTGCTCAAGCCTGTAATAGCAATTAAGGTCTTTGAGACATGACCTGACTCTTGAAATTAGTTGAAAGTGGTCAATAGATTCATTAATGGTGTAATCCTACAAACTTAATTTCTTAGGCTAAAAATACACCACTTGGCAACTATTAAGACTGAAATAGACTACAGATGCATGCGTACACATACATTCTTGGTCTTTACAAGGGTTTGAGGGAGAGAAGGGCCATAGTGCTCAGTCTCTGTTTCTGAAACTCAGAAAGTAGAGCTCTTTGTGTCCTACCCTTTCTGGAACTCAGGAGAAGGTTTGTGTTTCCTGAGACAAAAAAAAAACCAACACTGCCTTTGGGAACACTCTATACTGTAGTGCTTATTTAGGCATCTACTTTGAATTTTAGAATAAGAAAACAAGATACACAAGTAGGCGGCATTTTTAATTTTGTCCATTTGTTTGTTTTTCCCAATAGCTCTACATTTCCAGATGATAGAACAAGTTTTTTCATTGAGGGAACCCGTTGGCATGGACAGTCCCTGGATTTAGGCTGAAATTTCTGAACAATAGTTGAAACATTTCATTTATGTGGAGATACCTGTGCAGAGAAATATGAACATTAATACATTGCTCTTCAGAATCACACAGATGGTGAAAACTGAATACCTAGTAATTACAAAGGTCAAATTATGTTTATGTTACCAGATGTCTCAAAAGAAAGGCTTAGAAATTTGCAATAAATTCAACAGTTATAGTGACTGAATGAAATAAAAAGCTAATATTATTTCCTTATAAAGATTAAAATTTGAAGTAACATAAGAGAAAACATTATTCCTGAAGAGCAGTTGCCCACTTGGAACAGAAGAAAATGTGACAAGTAGCAACAATTCTCTATACCAGTTGTGGAAACACTCATCTCACTATGCAACTATGGTTACTTGAATGAAATGCAGCCGTGACCAGTAACTGTTTTCTTCTGGAACACCATGAACGTCATTTTGAAAAGAGACTTCATAAAATCCTTAATTTTAAAATGTTTTTTTGTAATTGTAATCATCTCTAGTTCTCATCTGCCTTGTGTTCACTAAGTGAACAAAATTTTAAAAAGAAATTTAAAAAATCACTTTTCATGATCAGTCTTTTTGTTCTAAGAACAAGGAAGTCTCACAGTTGTGAAAAAGGTCAAGGGCCTCCTAAGTCTTCAGCACCTAACACATCGAGTGACGCTCCCCTGATCATAAGATTAAATCAAGTCACAGGATGTGTGCCCTACGGATATTGGTTAAACTGTTCTGGAGCTGAGTGGATTAGACTGGCATCCTGCGTTTTACTTGAAAATGTACTATGCCAGAAAGGTCAACATGTTTCAAGGAAGTTAATTGAAATCAACCAAACGAGCCAACTCTCTTCCTGGAGGAAAACTTTGTCCAGCCTGGCTTTGCCTTTGGGATAATATGTATCAGAAGTGGCACTTAGGCATTTTGACCAGAATTTTGCTGTTGATCAGCTTGCACAGCAAAAGCAACAATTCATGCATTTTAGCAAATCTCCCCTGACCTTCAGAAAACTACTGCAGTTTTTCTGTATATCTTCATTACTATTTTTCAGGAAAACAAAACCAAAACAAAAACAAACCCAGGATGACTTATGATAGCAAGATTTTACTTTTTGTAAGTTTGTACACTAGCAAATATAGCAACTGCTGTTGTGATTCTATCAGTCTTTGCAGATAAGGTTTGGATTAGGTCAATGTTTTCTGGGTAGTTCCGAAGGAGGAATTCAGTAGTGGTCTGCAACACGACCTTTATAGGGCTCTGTGATTATAGAAGACACAGAAGTGCTGATTCTTGAAAGGAGTATAAAGTGAAGACTGTGACCTGGTGTGGTGAATGTCTAGGCACTTTCCCCTCCCTCCCCCTTTCCTCCAGAAGAAATAAAAGCTATCTTAATTTTCCTAAAAGTTCCAGCTCAGAAAGCCTTATCCTCTTTTCCTACAGCTAAGAGCAGAGTCTGAGTTGAAGCCCTTGGGAAAGTTACAGGCAGTGCCTATATCTGAGCCATTTCCAGGACAAGACAATTGTAAATTGCCATCATCATCACTGAGACAGGATTAAGGCCTTGTGCATTTTCCCTGTGCTATCACCACGGCAGTTATATTTCAGTATCGAAGAAACAATCCCAGTTAAATCTAATCACATTAAGCACTGAGTGGCTCAGTTAATTAATTTTTAGAAAACACTTTGAAGAACACCCTTCATGAAAGGTATGTGATTAACACACTGCTCTTGTTGGAAAGAGTTGCACTGGCTGTGTGTTGTTGGCTTTCTATGCCATTTCAGGGCCAAATCATGCTAGGTGCATGTTCGCCCTGTAGTTTCATTTCCACCAACAGATAGTTGGCAAACTGCTCAGTCAGATAGAGTATCCAGTGTGTCCTCCTGAATGGTCATGTCTCGAAAACTGGAGAGATTACTTAGTTTGATGGCAGTTCCAGTGATGCCAGGTTCCTTCTATTAGACTAATGGGTATAATGGAGAAAAATATGTACAACTTCCTGTACACATTTTTTTTCTCTGCATCCCTTATGCAGAACTGAACTGTGTTTCCTTATTGTCCTCTGAGATTTCACCTCATAAATGTTCCTGCTTCAGAGGAAAATTATACTTTAAAGCCATAATAGTCTATTCCCCGCCCCGCCCCCGGCCTTTTTTTTTTGGGGGGGATAGGGGGAGGATCTTTAAATATTTCTTCGGAAGTCTTCAATTATTTCTGTGTCACAGGATATCATGTAATGACTTTCATAAATCTGTACATATGTATAGAACATGAATAAATAAAGATCCTTCAAGTAGCTTTCCTTTTTCCAGATCTTAATATCTGAATGGTCCATCTGGGGTCATTGACACATCAGGAGTCACCACGTTCATCTTATCTAATGTTTAACTTTCTCTGTATTAATATCAACATTTGAGCTGGTGATCCATGCCCTTGTTGTACCAAATGGTCTGCAAGTAGCATTTCTACAGCATGAATGATTTGATGTGTTTTAGGCATATCTAATTTGGGATTAATTTAATAGGACTCTGGAACTGCAGATCTACTGCTACTAAAGGGAACCCAGGAATCCCTCTATATTGCAAGTGTTTAAAGCTTTCCATTTAATAACAACCAAGATGTCAGATTAAATAGTTGTAAAAATCTTCTTCCTTTCAACGTGACAGAATTCAGTCTAAAATTCTATTCCTAGACCCTTTTGTTGCAACATAATAACTTGATTCACAACTGCCTAGACATCTATCAAAATAAGACCAACGTCAAACAAAACTTTGGACTTGGAATAATGCTATTTCTGTTCACTTTGGAGCACTCTGGCACTGGGACTGGTATCTGTAGACATGTGTGTCCAGTGGTGTCTGTCAAAGGCCTGGAAAAAGTTGTCAGGTGTTTGGATAAATCAGATGTATGTACATTGCCATGAATGGATGGCAACTTTCTCCCAGCATTCCGTTAACTTATTTTGCAGGTTCATGCATTGCTGTAAAGAGATCTAAACATGCAAATCAAGGTGCAAATAATATTCTGTGAAGGACTAGATATCATTATTGATAATGGTAGCGTTGTAGTTTAATTGAAGACAACAATGTGAAGTGTTAAATTGACAGTACCAACATCTATCCCAGAATTTGTAATAAACTTCAGGAACAAACTTATTTTACTCACCCCTTTCAAATAAGGTCTTTCTATCAAAATTCATGTGGAAAAGCAGCAGTTGTCAGTATAAGCCAGACAAATATGTGTACAATCCAGTGAACAGTTTGTTTCCATATGGAGTTCTCAAAACTTCTTTGCAAAACTATGATAAATGTACAGGTAAATACAACCAGCAAAGGGGAGTGAATGGGAATCTCAGATATTTTAAAATTAAATTTTCTTTAAGTTCTATGTGCCAGATGCTACTGATTGATGTTTTTTTTTTAAATGCACTAACTCCACCTGTAGATTTTAGTTATTTATGACCTGAAGTATTGAATAAAATGCTGCAACAACTCCTATCAATTAAAACTTCCTGCTTATTAAAGTCTACAGAAACAGTTTTTCAAATCAGTGACAAAAATACTTTTGTTGCCAGCATTCAAACAATGTTGTCTCATTTCTGCACTGTTTTACTCTTTTGTGACCACAAAGTGATAGAGATGTTTGGCTCAATAACTGTGGTGGATGAATTACACCAGATTCTTCAGATAAAAAGAACTGTTCTAGTAAATTAACCACTAGCACTAACAAAACCCTGTAAATGTAATACAAACATGGTTACAGTAATGTATAGTTAATTAACTTCTCTCCTGCTAAATGCAGTGTCCAGCAATAGTGTCATAGAGCTGCTGTGCCACAGTGCTGAATGCATCCAGTGCTTTTTTTGGTTTTATCTTTAGCTTTTTTCAAGCCTTACATGCCTCAGGATTCAGTGAAAATCAGAGTCATTCTTTCTTTATTAAGAATGCTCTAGTTAACTAGATAGCAATTTCTACTGAAAAAAAAATCCTTTCCCATCTTATGCTTTAAGGTGAGGCATCTGAGCCCTTGAAACTTCGAATCTGAGTGCACCTCATGCAGTTCATCTCTCTTCCTTTGTATATGTTGAAAGAGAAGCTTGGGAGAGAAAAGGTGCAGCACAATATTGGAGAAAAAAAACCCAAACCCTGCTGCCAGACTTCCAAAGATGAACTATTCACTAAATGAGAGCACTTTGCTCTTAGTCACAAGATCATCCCAGCACTTGAGTTATCTAAATGAGTTAAGTGAAGGGGAAGGAATAGCTGTGTAAGTAAGCTTCATTCTAAGCAATAACTTACTTAAGTAGAGTGTACTGTGTGAGACGCGTCTGTCAAAGACTCATGCAAAGGCAGGCTGCCAGCCTCCCTAATTACTTTCCTAATGATTTTAGTTTTCTATAAATTTCATCCCATACGAGTAGTAGGAGCCTGTGTTCATCTGCTTATACTGCTACTTATTGGTGTCATGGGTCCCTGTCCTCTCAGATGCCTCAGCAGGAGCAGGCAGCCCATCTCACAGGGAGCCTGCCTGCTTGCCATCTGGCATTCAGCATTACTGTACTTAACACTGTTGTGTGGCTCGAGAATCTGTCTTTACCTTCAATCATCACGATTTTTGTCTACTGCTATTTCCTTTTCACAAGTGTTTGTCAGAAAGGTAAAGGCATCAGTATACTTACGCTTTAGTTCCACTTCCCTAAATGTTCCAGAATAAGTTGTGTTTATTTATATGTTCCATACCTACAACATGGCTTCCTTCAGAAGGACAAGTTAATGACAAGGACGCTGCAATTTGATTTTAAATACTAACAATCTTCCTAAATCCCAGGTCTGACTAATGTGGGGGAGCTATTAAATAATTATATTAAATGCTAGACTTGAGTGCTCTTTCTATCATATATGTGGGTGGGGATTTGTCACCCTTGACATTTGATGGGACAGCAGATTTTGCCTCTGAAAAGAAAAAAGCCACTGTTGCTAGAGAAATAGTTTCAGCAGCTTTCAACTGCTATTTTCAGGGAACACCCAGAATAGTTTGGATAAGATGAGTCAGAATGAAAGAAGTGGTTTAAGACATCTTTATTGCCAATTCAGTTGGGGGCATCCAAACACCGAAGCTATTCCCAGGTTACTGTATTACTGTCTGTGCACTTGCTGTGTGTCTGGAGGCACAAGCGGTGGCTTCTTGCTGATAAATGCTTCAGCACTCTTACCTGGAAAGTTGTGTAAAGGCTACAGCGATCTGGAATAAAGGAGCAGTGGGTTAGCAGTGGTGAACAAAACCCAGGCAGAGTGAGGGGAAGATGCAGTTCATATACACGGGGAACTCTGCGCAGACTTAGCCGTGGTCTAATGCATGAACGCAGAGTGATGGCAGAGCTTCTTAGGACCTCTCTTTCCAAAACTGATACATCATCGTGACATTATTTTAAAATATGTAGTTTATTTAAAAAGCTACAGTCATTAGTATAATGCATTAGCATACAGTATGTACATAGGTAATGTATTTAAGTAGTACAAGGAAATTCTCTGCAGGTTGGCTGGTCAAAGTCTGCGGAACCGAGCTCCGCACTGAGAGGTGCACAGGAGAGACCCACACCCGGGAAGATACCTCTGGAAGCAACTGAGAGAAGGGAACCACTGCCCTCCCTTCAGTGGCAAGGGGTATCCAAATTTCAGGTGTTATCTCAGAAGCGTTTACCATTCAACAGAACACCCTGTTAGTATGTCAGCACGAAACTGCCCCAGCTGCTCTGGCACCCTCTCAAAAATTATATCCATCTGCATGTGACGCTCTCTGAGCCACCACACACAAACATTCCTGGTCTGAACTGCTTTCAGGCGTTCTGCCACTAGCTTCTGCAGGCCTGACCCGAGTGATCCTCGCTCCGAATCACATGTTGGTCACTGCAATCATCTGAGTTAAAAAAAAAAAAGAAGAAAAAAAAAGAAGAAAAAAAATTTCCAGAGTACAAACTGGAATGAGTTCAAGCCTCATGTGACTGTGTCCTGTTCATTGTATGCTTCATTGGCTTTAGCACAGACACACTGTGCTTGCCACAGATATTTTGTAAATACCATCAGCAACATAATTTAAGTCTTGCTCAGATGAGGGTGGAAGAATTTTCTTGCGTTGATGGTACTATTAATTACTTCTTTTCTGGAAGGTAAAAAGCTTGGCACATAATTTCCTGAGAACACAGTGAGTCCCATTAAATACAATGAACACAAGAAATGAAGGTTACATAGTGACAAAGAAAAAAAAAAATCACAACTTTATGCTTCATTAATGTAAGTAGCAGTTTAGCATGTGAAATTAACTACACGCTATTACATAGAAGTAAATACTCCCACTTTATTAGTGAAAGTATATTTTAAATGATTTATGAGAAATACACTGAATTTCTTGGATTTCTTGGTTTGTTTTCCTAATGATGAGGGTTTTTCCCTCCTCCCATCCCCCCTTAATATCCATCTGAATAAACATAGTTCTCTCATTCCATTTCCTAGGCTAAATTGGAAAACACAGAGTTAGGAGGTAAAATGATTTTTATTTTAAGCCAAACAAACAAAAACAGAACAGCAAAGTATAATCACTCCTGGCAATGTAAACACCACCAGCAAAGTACATTGATCCAAAGTCCTTTCTGTTTTACATTCCTATTAATGGAATTATTCTGGGTTCACACCAGAATGATTAAGGAGCAGAATTTCCTCCATTCAGAGACTGGTTTTATCTTTGAATCAGCTGCTGTCCCCTCTGAATACTTGGCCCCATTTTCCACAGACTGGCTTTTGAATGTTTAATAATTTCTGTGTAGCATGAGAGACAAGTGAGTAAATCTGCTAACTCACTCTTCAGTCAGCATGGATCATCAGTTACTCTGATGAGGCACATCCACTCCACCAGCACCACAGAGATAAGAAAAAGGATGGGACTCCTCCAGTCAAGGTTAGCTATTAGAAAATCAAGCATCTGACCTGAGTAAGTAATAATAATACAGACAGAAGTGAGACAAGCATTTCCAGGGCAGCAAGTTATTATACCTCTCCTAAAATGTTAGAGGAGTGAATTTCCCTTTGGATTCATCCGCCTTAATCTTTCTTAGACTTTCTCCAGTGACAATAATCTGAGTTTGTGGCGAGATGTCCTTGTTAAATGGCTGTGCTGAGGTGACCCAAGCCTCACCTGCAGTGCAACTACTACAGCCTCAGTGCTTGAGGATATCAAGACATTAGAGACTAAGCAAAGGCTTCAAATTCTCTCCCCACAGAAGTAAGTGGACTGAATCACTAAAATTAACTAAAAAGGGGAAAAAGAGAATGGAAAATTACCAGGACACAAACAGTACCTCAGGGTATAAATGTGTTGCTTGTAAATATAGCAATTCTTTACTCACATGTACAAAGTGAACTGATTGCCAAATCTGTGGTCAGGAAGGCATTCTTCCCCACCTCCCCCCAACATATTGGAAGAGATCTGAATACTTTTGTTGTCTTCCTTGGGCACACTGAGTCAGGCATCATCTGCTCCATCAAGTGGGCAGGTCTCCACACCCAGTATCAGGTGATTCTAGGTAAGAGCGAAGGCTGCTGGGTTCAGCTGCCTCCAATCTCTCACTGTTTATGATTAGAGATTAACTTAAAGACGATGAAACAAAATAGAAAATAAAAAACTATTTTTTTTAAATAAATACATTTTATGTACTATTCTTGAAAGGGTACTTTGTTTCCACAAAGAACATAGGCAAAGGCATGAGGAAGTTTCTTTGGTTCATAAATTTAATTAAGTCATGGTTATGCCAATCTTTCTAACTAATTAGGAATGATGAGATGTTGGCAAGCCCTTTAAGCACTCCACTCCCAGACATGTAACCCTTCACAGACCAAAGGCACCATGTAATAAATACACATTTTTACAAGTTACACTCTTTAGGTACATGAAAAGACAACTGCAGGTTTGCTTAAGCTGCCCACAAGAATAACCCATAACAAGACTAAATGTGATGAGAAAAAAAGATAGAGGGAGAGAGAAATATAGTCAGAAAATATTTTCTTTATTTGTTATTTCAGAAATAAATCAAAAAGGCAGAAACATTTTTCAGGATTGTTCTTCCAGTTTTCTCACATCTGTCTCACTGTGATAACCACCCCATTGACAAACTCACCAAACAGCCTTTTCCTTGACTATCCCCATAAGTGTTACAAAACTGTTAAAGCAAACCAAAAAAAAGTATAGTTTTTCCATCATGTGTTTTCAATTTTTGAGTTGAGTGGGTTGACTGATGGAAAATACCAGCTTAAATTCTTATTTTTTAGGGGTTTTTTTTCCAAATATAGGTGAAAACAGCTGTCCTCACAGGAACCTAGGAACAAAGTAGTATCGTAAACCATCTGTCCACTTTAGGGTCTCCATTTTGAATCCTAAAAGTTGTTTCTCCATGACAAACCTAAACCTGCTATCATTAGTAGACTGGACAATAGCATTTTTGTGTAAGACTTTTACTAACACCTACCATCCCAAGAAGTGAAGAGTTGGTTTGGTACACTATGATGGGGCCCAGTTCTCAGTTAATGCAAGTCACCTTACATTCATGAAAATGAATTAAGCTCTCTATATACAATTAAACATTTGACCCTTAAAGAGCACAGCTGAAGAGCCAGACTAAATCACTTGTAAATGAGCTAAAACAGATGTTCACAGACAGTTCTGTGAACTACCACAAAGTGGCATATGGCCTGGCATGGATAGGATAGGATGTACTGAGTTACAGCATCTCCTTTTGAGAGATGTTTTATGTTCACTGACTGATTCCCAAGTGACAAGACATTTATCACCTACTTTCATACAATGCTCCTGATAGACCCTTCTGATGCGTCCTGTAAAATTCTAGGGTTCTGTATTAATAGGAAAGGATCTAAAACATTTTTGTGTTCTGTGATTGTTTTAAACCTTTTATTAGCTTTCATTTCATTATTTCTCTCTGATAATAGATATCGCATGATTCACTTTGTTTTGCAAGTCTTTAGCCAGTACTTCTGGATAAATTATGGAGGATAGGTACAAGGGTTTGAAATTCACTCTTCCATAGAATGAGCTTAGAGAAGGTATGTGGGATTTAAGACCTGCTGAATTTCCCATTGATCATATATTAATTGAAATTATGTCACTGTGTAGAAACTATAGTTCTCAAACTAATGATGTGCAACTGTACTCATCCATCGATCAGGGCAAACAAGTAAAATGAAACTAAAAACACTTGAAAGCCTCACAAGGTGTGAATATGCAACAAGTAAGACACTGTAATATTTTATTACTATGGTCTTTGCACTGCCTCTCATCATTCTTTGCAACTCTCACCCTCCATTTGCTGTGTTGAGGCTCTGAATTGTCTGGCGTGGGAGCTGGGTCTTTGTTCTGTTCTTTGCAAGGAGATCATATCAATAAATTGTAGGGTAGAATTTCACACTGTTCCCACTGCTGTCAATGGGCATTTTACGTTGAACTCTGCGTGAGAAGAGTATGAGTCACATAGTGGACTTCTGAAAAATCCCAGCCTTCCATGCATGAGGAGTAGTAATTCCAGTTTAGTTTGTTCCTTTTCCCTCTTCTGACTACTTTAACTGCTCTCTGCAGAGGAGGAAAGAAGCTTTCACAATCTAGTTTGCAGTTAACTTTAGGCTTCTCTTTTTTAAGTAATAGTGCTTTTGCAAACTAGCCCTGTTACTCAAGTTCATTAAGCTGATTGTACACTATTATTAATTCTTGTACTCTTCTCTGAAGGTTGCGAGGTCTGGTGATTTCAGCAAGTCTTAGAAGTAAAAGGTCAAAGTTGCAATAAAGGAGTTGATTCAATGAAAAAACCATGACTAAACTGTCTCATCCTCCTGTGTCACCACCAGCTCCACTGTAAATCTGCGAAGAAACATTACGAAGCATGACTGTTTGGATTAGACTACCTGATTCAAACACATAGGTTGAGATTTCCAAAGCTAATGAGGGAAATCCCCTCACTGGGTTTGAAAACCTCAATCACTTTTAAAAACCTATTTACATTTTATATCTGGAAAGCTTAGCATACTTGGTGGATCGTTCACTGCGTGCTATGTTCATTACAAGTGCAGGAATTTGGTGTTCCCTATGAAATACTTGTTTCATATACGGCCTTGACCTTTCATAGTGCCCTTGCAAAAATGTAATTGTCAGTGCATTTTAATCATTATTAGAAACCAGCATGTAAAAGCATCATTAAACAGAACTTGAATTTTTAAAGGTGACCCTCAAGTCATTTTGCATATATTGTGTTGGAGTGGGCAAATCCAGGATGTCTTCACTCCCAGGTCATTTCACCTTTCCCCAGTTGTCATGCAATTATTTACAGTGGGACAGTAGAAATGCTGATTCGGCCTCAGAAGCTGTGCTTTGTACATCTACTTATTCAGAAAATATTGAGCTCGCTTTTCAGGCAAACAAAATATAAAAGAGTTGGTTAGAGCTGAAAATATCTGCAAAGCTGTGTTCCTTCCTGCAAATTCAGATTCAAGGCAGGCAAAGCCTGTGAATAATGGAGGCTGTCCGACAGCGTAACTTTGCTTACAATGGAGGGAGTATGAATCAGCAAAAGAACAGGCACCCACTTATAAATGAGATTGCTTTACACAAGTCCATAAATCCTCCAAATGAGGAAAACTACAAGTGGAAGTCAGGAATGCCACATGTGCCATGACACGGAGCATTATTTAAAGATCATCTTACAGAATGATTCCAAGTATCAGCACAGCAATCCAGAATAGGAAACTGAGTCAATTAGAGGGCCACTGAACTCAAGCTTACAAACACTGCAAATTACTCACCATCATACTGTGGTGATTATGGAGCTACTGAACTAGGTTATTAGCAAGGTTTCCTGAATTAATCCTTCATTTACAAACTAATGCGTTTGCCTATTGTGAGCTGGCCTCCCAGTCCTGGGGCAGCAATTAATGCTGCCTCCTCCAGAAACATTCAGTGGAGGTCAAGGCCCTGGGGGAGGCTTCCAAAAATTCCCTCTGACTGGACACTGCTGCCACCCACAGTTTAAGAGACAACTGATTACAAAACCAGATTTTCTTTTCAGCAGCTTTTAGAGTTCTTACAAGTCTCTTACAATTTTTCTCAGCACAAGGAATGCTTCTGACAGCAGAATGCCTTGGGAGTTGGGCTTCTCACAGGGTAAATGGACACACAGGAGTAACCTACCCTGACGCTGCTTGCTTCTCCTGGTGTGAGAGTTCATCTCAGCACCTCAATGAAAATTACGCCATATTTACAGATTTACTGATATACAGACCATGAAAAGTCCTTGCTTAAGTTGCCATCATATCAATGAGGGAAATAATATGTGACGAAAAGCCCAGAAGTGAAGTCATATTTAACACAAATTCACATATATTGTACATGGGAATTTATCTGTACTCACAGTACAGTTTTAAAGCAAAGTACAGAGGTTTTGGTACTTGAATGCCAGTAAAATTGTTTGAATTTGTGCCACTAGAGCCTCGCTAAGCTTTTCAAGACTTTCTCTGTTTTCCTTAAAAGCTTTATAATGAAGAGTGTAAGATCTGCTCACTGGGATATTTCAGGCCTCACAAGGAAACGTTGATCTTTTAAAAGAAAAACCTATTTATATCCATCAGAGAATAAGCACCTTGCACAACCTGCCACCCACGTGCTGCTGTTTGATGCAACCTCAGGGACCCTCAGCTGCCAGCCATACTGCATGAGGAAGAGAGGAGGCATCCATCCTTCTGAAGGCCTGAGCATGGGAGGAGGTTGCAGGTGGCAGAGTGCTCAGGCTCTCAATGGAAGCTGTAAACTCATGCAGGCCAATGCTCAGATCCTGTAATTTTACAGATAAATTTGTGTGCTATTTAATTTTTCTTATTTCCCTTTTTATGACATAAAGTTAAACATTGATGACCTATTGCAGAACAGATCTGCAAGTACAAAAAGGCCATTTTACTGTTCTTTGTTATTTGTCACTGCATTTTGGCTTCTGTTTTACTTCTCTGAAATGCTGAAGAAAGTGATCTGAAGATGGCATGAATCTGTGAAGTATCTTAACAACTGTCACCTTTGCAGTATTTTTCCTGTGTTACCTCAATCTTAATTTTAGTGTTGTTACTATTATTGCTCATAAGGAGGTTTAAATATGGATTATTTTGGAGGTAGTTTGGAATTAAGAAATGCAGAAACACATTAGACCTTATAAAACTTCTTAATAATTAAAAATTATCGATGTTGAGCATTAGAGTCCATTACCTTACCAGTATGGTTCTTCAGTTATCTTGCTTTCTACTAATTTAATCTTCAATCTTATAAAATCATTGTGTAATACACAATTGTTTTGCCTGTTCCTCAGCTGTCTAGTCTGAAAACATACATCACAATGTGCTTTCTGAATTCAATCAGATTTATGGTTGAACTAGACCCTTTTCACCATACCTGATCATAGATACACCAACTGCATGCTAGGCATCTGACCTGAGGTATTTTTAAACCTTTTTTTTTCCCTTTGGATAAAAGACAAAAAATGTGTGAGGTACTAGTTCTACTCTTGCAGGACATCCAGCACCATTTAAAATTATTTTGCTTAATCATTGACCTTTCTGCCTTTAGATAGGCAAATAAATGTCTCAACTTACTACCCTTTGTTATTTACCATATATCATGCTTTTCACAGAAGAAATGCAGATTGGGCTGGAAGGAGAGAGAAAGATTATCTACCATCTTCCTGGAAATGATCAGTCAGACTTTTCCTTCCATAGAGTGAAGAAACCTGTTAAGATGCTCTGTGGAAAAGAGATTGTGACCTTTGTTTTCCATTGCGTTTTTTTTAAACTGAATATAAACTAGTGATTTCAAGGAGGAAAAAAAAAACCCCTCCAAACAACCAGAGCCTGAAAGAAACTCCTGTGTTTAAAGAAAACTAATTCAACATTATGAGTTAATCTAACATAAAATGTATGTAAGCAATATAAGAAGTTCTGTATGTGCTTTTGCTTTGGGGTCTGGAGGCCCCTCACTGGAAGCTCATTGCTCAGCACTGACTCCAGCTCACAGAACCTCATGGAGGATCAGAGCTGTATCCTGCTGCAAAAGCACTCTCCAGCTAAAGGAAGTGCAAATAATGCTGGAGAGCACTGTGGAATTCACCTAATATTGATAGGGAAAAATAATTATTTCTTTACCTGGCTTTTTCAGGTTGTTTTTTAGATTTGGAACTAAATGTTCCAAACTCATGTTTTCAGAGTTCATTGAAGTCACAAGACCATAAAGAAAATCTAAGTGTACAAACTGGACTTTAAGAGGATATCATATCTCATGTGACTAGTGATACATGTTTGAATGTTAACGGCAGAGAAAGGGACATAGGATCTCTCTCACATTCATTTTAACTCTATCTAGAAGTCCAAATTCCATATTTTTCCTCATATTTCTAATATGAACCAATCACTTTTTTTATTCAAAGATGATGAACACACAGAATTTAAAGATATAATCTAGATTTATGGTACCTTAATGTGACACTTGAGGGGTTTTTTTGTTTGGTTTTTGTTTGGTTTTTTGTTTGTTTGTTGGGTTTTTTTGGCAGAACTACACAGGTCTGTTCATTAAGAGTATTATTCAAATGATATAACACCATATCTGTATTAAATGAAAATGTTTATTTATCTGATTACCCATCTCAGTCACGTATCGTAATTAAGATCTTCATATGTAGGAAACCAATTTGTACAAGAATTTTGTTGTTTCATATGAAAGATGACAAATCTTTAGTGCTCCTAGAAACTCCCTTTTAATTGTTAAAAGCAATTCTGCTGGAGTTTTTAGTGTTACTGGCTCAATATTTTCCAGATTATATGCCACCTGAACCTGTTTGTTTAAAACCAAACAAGATTTCACAAGCTGTAAGTATAAAACCCATTGATTGTTAAACTAAACAATGAAAGATCATTTTGGAGAACAGAGAATGAAGAGCTTCTCTCTAGGACAGAAGGCCATGTGAGTGTAACCTGGTGTTTTGGGGATTTAACCTATCAGTTAATTTAAACCACCCTAGCTCTTGTTATGAAATTACCATGTTGTTAAACTTCAATGCACAGCTAGCCATCACAAGACTAATTTTCCTACACCCTTCCCACCCTTTTGGAAAAAGTTACAGCACAAACAAAAATATAATGAACAAGTGGATGAACGCTTTAGTGGTTGCACTAAAAAGAATGCCCAATGGAAAACCTGTTTATCTCTGGGGAAGTACAGACCAAAAGTAGGAAAATCCCCAAACCAAAGAACAAAGAAGCTTTCTTTTGTAGCAGAGGGGTTCTTTTTATTCAGGGTACAGCAACACAGAGTGGGAAAGACCATAGGAAAGAAAAGGTTCCACGAAAAAACTTTTATGTAGGAATAGGAACTTAACCCAACCTTACAGGACAGCAAATATATGCAGCACAAGTGTTTGCACCCACACTCACAGGTATGGTCATCCTGCCACAGCTACACCAAGGAAATAGCAGCGGTGGTTTCTGTTCTCTTTGGCTGTATCTCTCCAGTGGAGTGAACATTATCAGAGAATATTCCTGAGCACTGGAATCTTCTGCATACTGCTACACTATCAGGATGGACCCTGCCAAACAGGAGGGTTTCCTGGCATAAGAGGGGCCTTTCCAGGTAGGCTGTTTGGATGAGGTCACCCTATTCTGTGAGAGATGCTGGCTGCTCTTCTTATACCACAGTATACCATTAGCCTTCTTGGACATGAGAGCACTCTGATGACTCATAGACAACTTCTTGTCTGCCAGGACTCCAGGACTCCCAGGTCCTTCTCTGCATCACTGATTCCCAGCAGGTCCACACCTAACCTTTACTGGTGCCTGGGGTTATTCCTCCCTAGGTGTGGGACCCTACATTTGCCCCTATTGAATTTCAGTTGGTTCCTCTCCACCCAACTCTCCATCCTGACCAGGTCTTGCTGAATGGCAGCACAGCCTTCTGGGGTATCGGCCACTCCTCTCAGTTTTGAATCATGAGCAAACTTGCTGAGGTACATTCTGTGCCCATTGTCCAGGTCATTGATGAATATGTTGATTAAAACCAGACCCAGTACTGACCCCAGGGGTACACCTCTAAGCTACAGGTCTCCAGCAAGACTCTGTAATGCTTTTCCTTTATCTATCCAGCCAGTCATGCCATCACTGAAAGCTATCAGTTTGGTCAAGCATGATTTCCCCTTGTTGAATCCATGTTGGCCACTCCTGATAACCTTCTTTTCCTCCACATGCTTAGAGATGACCCCCAAAATGAACTGTTCCACCACCCTTCCAGGGAAGGACGTGAGGCTGACTGGCTTGTAGTTTTATGGGTCCTCCTTCTTGCCCTTTTGGTGACCACAGTGACACTGGCTTTCCTCCAATCCTCAGGCACCTCATCTGCTCTTCATGGCCTTTCAAAGATGATGGCTTAGAAATAACATCTACCTGCTCCCTTAGCACTCATGAGTATATACATTGGGGCCCATGCATTTGTGGATGTCAGGTTTCCATAGATGTTCTCTAATTTGATTCTTCTCAACCAAGGGAAGGTCTTCTTTTCTCCAGACTTTCTCTTTGCCTCTTCAGGGTCTGGGATTCCTGAAGGCCAGCCTTAGCAGTAAAGACTTAAGCTAAGAAGGCATTCAGTAACTGCGCATCCTCTGTCACCAGGGCACCCATCTCATTCAGCAGCAGGCCCACAGTGTCCTTAGTTTTCCTTTTGCTACTGATGTACTTGAAAAATTATTTTTGTTGTCCTTGACATCCCTTGCCAGTTTTAATTGTTTAATAAAAGGAAGCATGCTTGTTTAACATGCCATGGCAATTTTACGGGGGATATTCACTAGCAAATTCCTTTCATAAGAGGACTGGGTTTTGCCTCCTTTTCAATAGAAATATAATACATCTAACAAAAAATGCAAGAAAAATCAGAAAGGTGTGCTTTCACTGATCAAGGGAGACAAAGCTTTAAATGAAAGAGATGGTCCAAAAATCTCTTTGCATACTGGGATAGATGGATGCTCCTGAAAACAAAGAGTAACGTACAGTCGATGAGTGGCTAGCCTTGGTTATTAATAGGTTGGAGGCTGTCTTTTGAATATCCCATTTAGCCCTGCTTTGTTCCACATAATTGTTTTGTTTGTCCGGACTCTCAACATTCATGATACTCCTGGACACTTCCATGTAATTTGCAATTAAGAAATAAATGGCTTCCAGTGGAATTACCAAAAGAGTTGTGTCTATCCAAATATGCAAGAAGCTTAACCTTGACATCCCAACATACCAAGGTCCCTGTGTTCAGCTCCAGGAATAATGTGTTCTTGATAGTTTATTGGAATGAACCCACCACCCTCCAACATCACAGTAAGCTTCATTTATGGTCCTGTGTTCAAATTCCCAAAGCTGGTAGGCAGTTGTGCCACCTCCCACTGTCCCACTGTAGCTTAGGAACCTGATGGTTTCCTGCGTCCTCCCTCCCACCACAATCATTTCAACCACTCTCTGAAGTCACAGGCTCTGCAAGGGAAATTTATCTGGGACCTCACTGGCAGTGTTCTCATCTTTTTTCCTATACTTAGGCAAAGTTGCTTTTCATACATGAAGGTTTTGCAACCTCTGTTGTTTTCCTTAGACTCCCAAATGAATGCATGCAAGCTTCCTCAGATGAGCAAAATCATTTAATAATGTTCAGGTGGTAAATTAAGAGCTTCATAAATGCCTTCAAGTCTTAGACCTTTGTTGCAGCACCCTTTCTCTTTCCTTGTCAGGCAATTCTTCATCCATAGTTTTCATCATAGCTTCTAGTTCGTGCAAGCCTGAGGCATGGCTGAAAATTGATGGCATGGTTCACCACCAGGAAGAATGCTATTTTACTGGTTGGGCCTCTGAAATCCAAGCTAGTGGATTTGATGCAGGTACCACCAGAGAATGTAGGCACTTAGACCCACAAATGTAACAGAGAAAAGGGAACGGTCAGAATGACACAGTGAGAAGGACATCATCCATTATCCACAATTTTCTCTTTGTTTTATGTTCCAAATTCCTCATTTGTGCTACCTGGACAAGTTGAAAACTCCACCCACTGTGCCCATCATGTGAATTTTTCATGTTATGTAGTACCTCTGTATCCCATAGTGCATTACATCAAAAGGTGCCAAAAGACCTATACGATCTTTTACAAACAGAAGAACAAATAGCTAGAACATACTCCTGAAGCAGGAGTACCAACCTCTGTAACACAGAGGAAGCTTAAGTCAATGAAATTCAGTTCTTATAGTACAAATTAGCTGGAAAATAATGACAGAGATTATCTTTTAAATTATTAGTTTGAATCACACCCCAAAATTTACAACAGTTAATTTTAAGGTGACAAACATTTTGTACCTTTGGGAATACTCACACTGGAGATAATATAATGCTTGTTGGTTAATATTGGTTTGTCATAGCCCAGAGCTTGTTATCCAGATGACTAAATCACAAATGCATGCTCAAAACTCCAATTTAGACTTGGCTGTCTCTGTACACACTGTATCTGTCATGTTTAGCTACTGCTGATATTTTGCTATCAATACGAGTGAATCACCCTCTGAATCACTTCAGATTTTCTCTCAGAGCTCTTTTAAGAGCCATTATAACACTGTGAATGTCAGCTCTCAATGAACAGAAAGGTCTGAAGTCAGTGGTAAGACTTGCCAGCAGCTGGAAAGGGCTCCAAAAGTCATGTGGCAAATCAGCTCTCCAGCATTCTTTTTTTATTGTTTTCTCCTCCCTCTGTAACTTCATCTCTTTGCTTGTCATGCCAGTATGCCAGATCCATAGGACGGGGAATTTCTCTGGTCACTGAATCCACAAAATGCTATTGATGCCCAGTCTAGCACAGATGTTGGCAAGAAATCTGAAAGGTAAAGACAGCATCCCACTGCAGATGGAGCAAGAATCTTCATGTTCTTTGAAAATACTTCCCCAAAACTTTAAAATATAAAAGTTGACCAGTTGAAAAGAAACTGAGGCCTTCGTCAAGTGGCAGCAGCATCTAAATTTGAACGCATATTTTAAGATCAGCTCTGATTCCTAACTCTGCGTTCATTCACCACATTGATTTCTTACTAGTAGTTTGGGTTTTTTCTTGGAAGACTGGATGTTTGTGCAGTGCTGCTCCTAAGAGAGACACTTACCATGGAAGAGCTCGATTAAATACTTCACAGAATACATTTTGTATAAAAATACACATTTTTTCAATAGTCACATATTTCAAATATATTTATTAATTTCAAATACTTTTTCAAACGGAACAAAAAAAATTTGATATTGCGCAATTGTTTGTTAGTAGGATTAGTATTAGTGTCAGTATCAGAATTAGCATTAGCAGTTAGTAAAGAGAGACGTTGTGGCTTATTTGGTTTCCAGATTGGAACAGTAATGCTTTCAAAACACCACAATTTCCTTTAGAATTAAAAATGTTTAATTTCAACTTGTTCCATGTAACAATACATTGGTGGAGCAAACCATCCTAGGGAAGCATCTTTTGTGTTACACAGAAATTTTGCCTAAGGCAAAAAAATCCCTGGCGTAAATACCACGACGCCCAGAAATACAAGGCTGCAGCCAAAGAAATTCAGTGTTTCCAGGATGATTATACCCATGTAGATTATGTTCAAAGTCCTGCGAGGCCCACAGAGTGCTGCAAGTGGCATCTTGCGGCTCTCAGGGTTATTGTTCCTTGTACAGGACTAGAGGACCCACAGGGCAGCTGGAAGGAGGCAGCCTGGTGCACAGCTTGACCCACCTTGGTTCCTCCTACCGTGATGTACTCTCTATCTCTGCTGCTATCTATGAGGTATCTTTTCAAATGACCGGCTACTCAGACCTCAGCAAGGAAACAAGCAGAAAGAGCTCACCAGCTGGCAACGCTCTTTATCCCATCTGTAAATCTCTCGGTTCTAAATTTCAGTTTCTGCAAGCTTTACACAGTACATGGTAAGAGGTTTCACTGTGCCTTCCATCACTCTGAATTAACAGTGATAATAATAATAATGCTTAACCTTTGTAGAGTTCTTTCTATCTTCACAATGCTTAACTAACATTAGCTAATCACATTACAATAGCCGGGCTGCTTATCATTCCTACTCTTTACAGTGCCATGAATAATCTGATAATTATTTCTTTAGCTCATATAAACAGCTTGTCCACTCTCCTGTCATTTTCTATTTTGCTTAAGCTATAAATATCTGATATTAACTGAAGAAATGAAGCAGTTTGTCAAGCTTGCCCTAAAATAAAGCATGTAATTGCCGGAATACGGTAGATGTGAGAATGAATACAAGTAAACTCCACGGTGTGCTTTTGCTGCATTTTTACATCTGTATGCCTAATTATCAACATCTGCTAAGGATTGTATTACTTGAGAATTAAAACATGTGAACTGGTTTGGAATCTCTTTATATTCATTATTTAAAAGCAATCTATATTGTTTCAAGCATCAAGTATGGACATATTATGCAAATACCATACTGTAGAAGTCTGTACGTTATAGTGGGTAGAGAAAGCAGTTTAAGCAGCTTGCATCTCAGTATTCAACTCCTGGTTTATGTTTGGGAAGCACCAAACTCCATGTCTTTCCCACACCCTCATCAATAAATTTATAATTTCTAGGCTCAGATAATCAGCAAAAGGATCGGGAAACAAGAACTGAAACCTTCCAACATTTAATTCAGGGTAAACTATTCATGTGGAATGATCACTCTGTAGCAAAGAAATAAAATTATTTCCATACTCAGAAGTGAAATTAATTTCTTTTGACAAATAACTTTATCTCTGTGCTCTCCATTTTCAGTGGAACAGCAGTATTGCATTATCTCATGAGATCTACCGTGGTTCGGATCATGGTTGCTCACCACAGTATTGAGATTCTCAGCTGGAGATAATGCAAATCATTTACAACAGCAGTGCATTTTCTTTGGGGTCCTGACCCTTGATTTCTGTTTTAAGATCCAATTGCTTTGAGCTTTCATCCATAGGCTTCTGTAGTTTCCACTCCTTGCATTATCAGTCTCCTGCCATATGCAAGACAGACACAAACTATACTACAAACTTACTAGCATCTGCAACAAAATCAGTTATCTCTGCCCCAGTCTCTAAGAGACAAGCAGATCCCATTATTATTCCTTTATTAATGCAGTTTTGCGTGCATGGTGCTTTATAAGGAAAAGATGACTCACTGTTCCAAGAGATCTCACCCTATAAATTAGATGTGGCACATGGAATGACGACAGTAAAATGATTGGGGAAGGAATACATTTTAATATATTAATTTATCGAAAGATTTTTGTGACAAATTCCCTCATGTTTGTATCTTATTTGTCCAAGATATACAGCTCAAACCCAAAAGATAAAGGCACCTGCCCAAAGTGGGGCTAGACCTATTCCTCCGTTACTCTTGCAAGCTCAGCTCTTCCATCAGTGCAGAGAGGACAACACTTGTTCTGAAGAAGATACTGTGGCACTCTGACAACAAAATTTATTCTTAGCCACCAAGAGAGATATTAAAATGAATAGTGACTCATCTCAGCAGGCATTGAACTGCAGCCTTAATCCCAGTCCTAGGGGGAGAAGGATAACAGTCATAATGCGCCCATGTGTGAAGCAAACGTTTTTTACAAAATTACAGGTGCTCCAAAACCACAACTGAACATTTCTCTTGCTTCAGCCTGCAAAAGAGTGTTCTCCCTCTGCTCTATGCCATGGCATGGGGATCTGGCAGAAAACCTATTCCAGCTCCGGGGTGCTCCTTGCATGTGCTCCCCTCAGCCACCCCAGTACCGCTGCACCATCTACTGGTACAAAACCCTAGCAGCAGACGTCAGGACAAGTAAAGATGATTCTTTTTTTCCCTTTGAAAGGCAAGCCCAACATTTATTTCCTGGGGAAAATGGTGGGTTTGACTATCCTACCTGTATACTTAGTACCTTGTACATCTGTATGTATGGAGAAGATAAAACACTTGCTTTCTTAGGTATTCCTTGCCATGGTAAAGTCAAAGGTACTTCAAGTCAAATTAGTACACAGTTAAGTATTTCAGTGTTTGTCTCCTGAGCAGTCACAGCACGGAAATCTTTTCTTGAAAAGAAGTAACGAGGTACCTAACCACTGTCACTGTCAGGGCCCGGAGAAGGTCACTGGTGGGGGTCAGGAGAAGGCCACTGTCTGGGAACACCTGGAGACTGGGAGTACTGTGATCACACATGACTGCATGGTTAATTAAAGGAGAGGGAGAGAGAGGATTTTAGATCTGAGCAGAGGAAGACAACATGACATCAAGAGGAATCACCAGCACTTTTGGAACGCTTCCGTCTTGTTTTGCTGTAATAGGCATCCACCTTCCAAGTCCTACATCCCTGTGTAGACCCATCCAAGGCTGCTAATGCAGACAAGGCGAGCGCTGCGGGATGCAGAAAGGCACGGCCGAGGAGCAGCTCCCAGCAGCGCATCATGAGGCTGACTGCTCTATTTCCTCTGGCAGATCTGGACGAAATTCAGCTTGGCATGAGCATGGCTGAACTGTAAATAAGGGGAGTGTGTTTGTCTCTGTCTGGAAGGTTTTTGGTGTACAAGACAGCCCTGCATGAGGCTCTTCTTCAAGACCACCCTGTCTTGTTTTGCTCAGTGTTCACAGAAGCCCGAGTGTGACGGTAGTAAACAAAGGGAAGGCTGTGGCTGTGTCAGGAAAGCCGGCTGCTCCCAGCCGGCAGAAGCTCTGGCTAATTGGCCCTGCACTTATTTTGTGTTCTTACATTGCCACCCTCTGACAACCCAGCAGATTAAAAGGCTGCCGTTCGGCTGAAGTTTGAGCAAGGAGTGTTGGTGAAGTAGGAGCCTGAATGCAGAGCAGCACACATTCGCTGTTACTGCCATGGTTTGCCCTGATCTTGATACCTTCCAGGTTCTGTAGCAATTTTCCTGGTTCTTTCCCTCCTATTGCTGTACAAGAATGATTTGTTTAAAAGCTGGTTTGGGGATGTGTAGCAGAGAGACAGTTCAGCTTAGTGCAAAAACCTAAACCAGTCTCTCTGAGTGGTCCCTGAGAGGAATGAGAGATGAGAAATGGTGTTACCCTGTGTATGCTACAGTCACTTGAATAGGAGGACTGTTTATTGAGGATTCATAGCAGTGGCAATGCCAAAATTTGAAGACCAAATCACCCAACTGCATTGTACACAGACACCGTGAATACTAATCCATGTGTAAGAATAACAGCAACTGCTGTATCATCACGTTGAAAATGGCTGTTTCACACATAGTGGGGGATGTATTCCATCTTCCTGACTTGCCTTCCCAACAGGAGCTTGCCTGTGAAAGTCTAGCAACATTTGTATCCGTATGAATGTCAAATTATACACACGTAAAGGGCACAAAATGCAGTTCACAAAGTAAACACTTATATCTTCTCTCATAAAATGTGAAAGGCAATTTTACATAATGATTACCTTCACCCAGAATTGCTTACATCTGAGAGAGTAATGCTTGGAGAATAACTGAAGAGCAGAAAGCTATGCGTATGCTTTTTGAAGAGGTATTAGATATATTGTGTGTGGCATTTTACTCGATACTTTCTTAAGAGCATCTTATTAGCAGAAGAGAGATGTGGGCAAGGCTGACAAGATCACAGCAGAGGTTTACCAGCACAGCTATGGGGACAGAGCATAGCATACAAGAAGTTGAAGGAACTGGTAGGACAATGCCCCATGCGATCTGGTCTAGTTTTGACATTAGCCCTTTTCTGTCTTTCCAGGTTAGACCAGACAGCTTGCAGGGGTCATTGCCAATTTACATTTTTCTGTGACTGTGACACACTTCTATGAGCATAGGGACAGTGTTGCTTTACCTCACCATGGTCAAAGAGGAGCTTACAACCTCCAAACAAAACCCTAAATCCAGTGTGGATATGGAGTATTGTTCATAGGATAGCGGGCTACTTGCTTCTTTCATTTGTGAGGTTGTTTTAACAAAATGCAGTGTTTAAAGTGTAGAATGTCCTTCAAACTGGAAAAGAGAAATTATGCAGTTTGGTTACTGGTCACAGAAGAAGTGTGGAGAAAAAGCCATTTTCAAAAGTGACATTTTTAAGAAACTTTTCCTTATCAAGCTAGCGAGCTATGGCACACAAAATATGGCACACACTGCAAATTCCACATCCATCAGGGATGTCACCTTGACTTTGAGTAAATAAGATGGTGACATTTGACATGGTACTTAAGTGGGTCTGACTCAGAAATAAATAAATAAATATTCTCCCAAATAACCATTGAGCTTGGGGGGGAGAGGTGGGGAGGATGTGCCTGCGCATGCATGCATGTGGGGGGGGGGGTTGGTTGGTTAGTTTGTTTCTTGGGGGGTATTTTTTTTTTATTGGTTGTGGGTTTTTTTAAATTATTCCTCTTCTTTGGCTTTATTATCTTTGGAAAGAACACCTGAAGCACCAAAAAAGCACCCCTGGATAGAGTTTTTATGAAACCTGTACATGAATGAATGGAGATGCTTGAAAAAAAGACAAGAATGGGATATGCTTGCGAGGCTCAAATTCTAGGAAGTGGCACAGTCCAGTATTAAAAAAATAAATAAATGTGACTGTTAAAAATAGCTTGATTCTCTCTGATTATATGAACAGGTGTTTCTGTTTATTCAAGGGAATAATGACTAGATTTTTTTATACTATGTTTATTTCTCAATCACAGTCCCAATTATTTACCCATCTGACATTATATTATTTTCTAAACATTTTTGCATACATTCAAGATTTTTAAGCACATTTTAAGAAAAAGTAGACACCCAGGACACTGAAATTAAAATCAGGTTTTAGTTAGTAAGAAAGGTTTTCACTGAAATGGGAAGCTTTACTCTAGAGACACCTAGTAAATGATCATCCTGTCCTTACCTTGACCAATAAGCTTTTCTTTGTATTTTTTCCTCTTGTCCTGTTGCAGAGGGAAGTAAGAGAGTGGCTGGGTGGGTGTCCAGCCATAAGTCACACGCACCCAGTTACCAGTCAAAGTCAACCCACTGCAATCACAGAGGATGCTAACACCTTACAAGAATATTAATCAATAAAATATACTGACCTAATCAGGACTGGGGAGCTGTTGATATATCCGCTCAGATGATTCCTTCTGAGAATGGTCTTCAGTGATAAAGGAATTTCTTCTAAGTATAAAAAATAAAACATTTTGGAGACATACAGAGGAAGAGAGAGGAAAAAGGTCTGCCCCTGGAGATGTTCAAGGCCAGGTTGGATGGGGTCCTGGACAACTTTGTGTAGATCCAGGCCTGGAGGTTGGTGGCCCTGCCTGTGGCAGAGGGTTTGGAATTCTATGATCCTCGGTGTCCCTTCCAACACAAACCATTCTATGATACTATGATTCTATGATCAATAGGAAAATGGTATTCATAACCAGAACAGAAAAAGGTGCATGTTTGATGTGATCATTGAGACTATTGTTTTCTGACAAGATTATTGCCGTTATTGTATTCTGTGAGTTTAATTGCATAGACTCAATAATGCATTGACAAAAGAAGTAAGAACAACATTTACACTGTTCCATCATGAAAAGACCCAAGATTTTTTTGCTTTGTGAAAATAAGTTGCCTAAATTTTTTGCATTTCCTAAGAAAGACTCTGGTCCAGAAAGGATTCATCACAGCAAAAATTAGTCCAAATTTCTCTTGCTTTGGAAAGCTATGAGCACAGGAAGGCAGGGGATTATAGTGGAAACTGTTTTGTAACTGTAACTACAGTGGCCTAAATTAATGTGGGCTCTTATGCACAAGGATGTCCCAGGTGAATACTTCTACTTCAGAAAGTATCATTGTGCTCTAATCCCAGGCAGCTGAACAGAATGTCCTTGGTGTTTTTATAGCAGGCATCTCATAGTCTCAGCGTGTTGTTCTGAAATGGGAGCGAGTAGGTGCGCACCAGGGTGTTCACATGATTTCCTGTTTTGGGCGGTGTTTGTCTGATGTTCATTTTAGTGTTCTACTTAGGGTAATTTTTCTTCTAAATTCTCCAAAGCACATAATTAAGAGGGTTAAATGGTTGACTTAATTAAATTAAAAGCTCTATCTAAAGTGTGTGCCAGCTACCAAAAAAAAAACCCCAACATTTGGAAAAGCTTTAGTTTTATCCTTACTTTCCGGAGTGGGCTTTCTTCCAGCTACTGAATCAAGAGGAAGAAAAACCTGCTTAGAAAACCTTATCAAGTGAATACACATTCTTCTCCCACATCAATGTCTCCCAGATGCCTTGAAGCATAAGCTCTAACAGCTTCCTACCTAATTCTGCCCTTCCTCCACCCCCCCACCCCGCCCCCGAGTAATCTTTTGAAGATATTGGTAGGAGGAACATTGTAATAGCATCTATAGTATTCTAGCTAGGGCTAGAGGATCCCACCAAATTCTGCCCTACATGAATACAGGAAGAAGGTTCTTGTTCTAGAAGACCTACAATTCAAGAATGAAAAGAGCAAAGCAGCTTGTCTCAGAGGGCTTAACTGAAGCAGGAAGTTTAAAGAACAGGAAGGACAGACACATGTACTCCATTTCTATGTTGTGTGTCAGCTTGGGAAAGCATATGCAACTTTTCCCTCTAACAAGTGGAAGAGGATCACAGCCTATGGCTGCTGCCATGTGGACATGCCTTGTAGCTACAGGTACATTGAAGTCCATCCCATCTCCATTTTTCCCCAACACTGCCAATTGTTGTATAGCAGCCCAGTCAACCCATGCTCCACCCAGGACAGTATCTACACACTGCCAGGTGCAACTTTTGAATGGCCCAACTGAATGGTAACACGCAGCAGTGTGAGCAGGGGACTTCAAGAGCGGGACTGGCAGTACTGACTTCATTTAACCTGAGCAGACCTTCGCTTCCCTCATCCTCTGCTAGATGACTCAGTGTGGCATTGACATCAGTGATCCTCAGTGTTAACCAATGGCACATGTGGAAGAAGAGGGAGGATTCAGAAGTAAACAGACATTTAGGAAAGGGAGACTTTTTAAAGTTCAAGATGCTTTGCTTATACTGTGTCTCAGTGGGAAAGGAGGACTCAGCTGAGAACTGAGGCTTGAAGAAGATTGGACAGATAAAAGTTGAAAAAGGAATAGGAAAAATATGTCAAATCCAAGGAAACAAGACGAAGCAACAAACTGTCAGACAGAAGTGGAGGACCAGCAATTAACAGCTTTAAAAAAGACAAATAGGCACTTAAAAAAACAGAAACAAGAAAACAAGCATTCACAGACTGACTTCGCCTCCTGCTATTTCTTTCTGTAACTTTGGTATCCTTATTAATGAGTATTACAACTAAACCAGTGTACTGAGAAGCCCAGCAAGGAATGCCAAGTCTCAGCTCCCTCCAGATGGAGACCTGCTCTGTGTGGGTTGGATCACAAGGTTTGTTCCGGGGTGGGGAGTGTGCAAACTTATTTCCCACGAAAATACGGAAACTCAACTCTGTGAAAATATTGGGAATTTATCTGAATCCACAAGTCTCTTTCCTCCAATATATTTTTCCATGAGGGAGAGTAATGTTTAATAGTACACGCTGCAGGTTCCTCCTATGGATATGCATACTTTGAGGATCAAAGGCAGAATGTGAGAGAAAATATGTTTATTTCACTTACAATGGCAAAATATAATTCCTCTGGCCTCTTCAAGTTTCAAATAGGGATTTGTGTGTGCTACATCTTACATCTGCTTTGGGCCCCAAATGAGCATTTTTAGTCTTGGAAACCTTTAGCTAAAAGAATTGTGTTTCAACAGCAGCTGGAACAATAGCAAGCTCAAATACAGCATACAGTTCAGCCTGAAAATTAAATGACTGATACAGGTCATGAGATGGATGGAGAGTAATGAATATGCGCCCACTCACATTAGGACTGCATACAACAGAAAAATTAAAAGGCAAAGACAATAAGAATTTCCCTACTAGTTGGTTTATGTTGAAAATAAAAGGTCCAAGAAAAGGGGTTTTTTCCAGAATAATGTCTGAAAACTAACTTCTTTTTTTGGCTGCATCCGCAATCTCTTTACAGTACTTTTATTAGCAAAGGGAAATCTGTTATACCTCTCCCAGTGTGGGGAGGAGAACAGAACTTAGTGGAAGAAGCAGCTGACAGCCCTGCCCCCCTTAACAGGCTGTAGAACCATTATTTTGCAAAATGACTTCCACTGCTGTTTGGATGAGAGGTCAGAGCTGACACGGCAGGCTTTACTAGCATGCTCAAGGGGAGGGTACATAGGGTGCTTGTGTTGTCCATAAAGCAGTTGCATGGCAATTCATTTGACAATTGGGGTGACAATGTTGCTTAGAAACATCAAAAGGAACTTTTCATTGGTAAATCAGTACTCAATTCAAAACATGGCTAATTGCTTGTGATATATATACCTTCTAGGTAACTTCCTTCTTTTTTCCACCTTTTTTTTCCTTCTTTTAATTTTATAGCTTTTGTATCCCAAAAGTTGTCTGGAAAGTCTGGGAGAAAAACACCATTCAAAGTAAGTGATCATCAAGCCTGCAGTGCCAAACTTTCCTGAATAAAAAACAAAGGAGGGGGACTGAGTCATTCTCAATGGAAAAGGTGGTGCAAGCTGTGCCATGGTGCTGTGTTCAATTTGTAAGGAGTTCTACAAATATTTAAACAGTGCTCTTGTGAACTTCTAGTTAGAAACTTCAATAACTGTCTTATACCAGTAATTTGGCAATTGGCATTTCCTCATGTTTAAACAGTGAGACCGAGGTATTTTCAACCACCATGGTTTATTGGGAAAAAAAAGAAAACACAATAACACAGCAGTTCAGGGAAAGAAGAACTAAATGACAGCAGAAAATTCCCATTTTCTGCTCTGGTTTCCCAGTTCTCTCCCCACAGCCAAAGGAGCAAACTGCTATCTTTCCCTTGTAATTGCACTCACACTTAGTTCATTGCTCAAGTTGGCAGAACCCCCCACGATACAGGATTTTACTGAGTTTATGGGTGATTTCAGCTGGAGTAATCCAAACTCAGTGATACATGCTGGTACAGTGGCCACCCTGCAGCTGCTCTGCTCCAGACTGTTGGTGCTCTTGTCCATAGAACACTGGTCCAACCCTGTACTCCTAGACACCCTTAGGAAGTCCTCTGCCTACAAGAGAAACACTTCCCTTGTCAAATGCAATTTTCTTTCTCATTTTTATTTTCTTTTCCTTTTCTTCTGGCTTTTCCCAGAAGCCATCTGCAGTGGGCAGGGGGACCTTCCCACCCTGGGCCTGTATGCCTGTTCGCTTTCTATCATGAATGCCAATATTATATTCACTTCAACAGTAAAACTTCACAGCTTATTTTTAAAACAAAAATTTATAAACTGTTACATAACTGACATGCAACAGAGGCCTGGCCCGTCCAGTTAATTCCATTTTTTCAACAGCAGATGCAGGCAGAGCATTCACCAGCTTGGCAGCAGCCTCTGTACCTCTTCAGGCATTCTCAGCTGCTTTTCTTCTCTTTCAATGTTGGGTATTAAGAGTACGCTCATCTTCTTTCATGGCTTCAGACCACCAGGTTTACAGCAATTTATAACAGCTTCAGTACCTCCAAGATAAATAGATTATAGGTAGTAACATACACAAGCGATTCCATGTATTCCTATGTGCTCTATAAGTGACAGGGATGAAGACTGTCCAGAGGCAGAAGAAATATATGGATGAAAACCTTGCTCCCACACGGCAGCAAACCAGGCTGAAGTAACCTACAATGTCTCTTGTAAAATAGCTCCTAATATGAAAAAAAATCTCAGTTCCAGCAACATTTGTACTTCTTAACCTCCTTTGCATGGTGCAGGCAAAAAATAAGGATGCTTTGAAGTACTAAAGTAGTAAAGAGCCCTGTTCCATCAGCCCAAAGCAGAATGAATAGGGGGATTACAAGGGTGAAGCATAAAGTCCAGGTCTCCCTGGGCAGCTGACTTAACGGTTGTCTACGTGATTGTGGTTTTCAATACAGAATCAAAACAGTTTCTAGTAGCAACTAGTTGTAAACATTTGGGATCCTGAAGGTAATGAACTCACTCTCCAGCTAACAAACAATAGAGTCATCAAGTACTACAATTTCAGTCCTGTAAATATAACACCAGTGGATATCGGTGAGCTGCTTCAATCCAAACACCTCACACTGGGCTAATGCATTTCTTTAGAAAACAAACACACACAGATGGGATTTGTTGTCAGAATAGGATCAGGATTGTAAATGAATGAGGTCATTCACAATAATGTTGCTGCTGTAGGAGCAGGTCCTCGCTAGTTGCTGGGAAGAGCATGTTGTTTTTTATCAGGTAAACACATAATGTTAGTCTTCCTCTGTTTACAAGGAAAGAGGACACAGACCCACTTAGTGAAAGAGTCATGTGGATTGCTTTTCAAACCTGTAAGGGAAATGTGTCTCTTTTTACAATGAATTTGCATAATAGGTGTAATTCTATTGCCAAAGAGCTGTAAGTATAAATCTGCTGTGACATAGGGCTTCTACTTCCATTCACTTCATAATAATCTTCTCAGGAAATTGAGCCTAGTTACACCTGGAAGCAGTGGAGCACAACAAGGTGAAGTGACTTCCCAAGGAAACATATCTGGCAGCATCAGTGACAAAAGCAGACCCACACATCTCCAGAGTCCTGAGACACTGCTCTATTTATCACATTACAGTGAGGAAATCCATTGGTAACTTGCAGTTAAAGATGCTGGGGGGAGGCAAGAGTAACCACTATCAGGGGCATTTAGAGGTCTGGGGTTTTTTTCTTAGCTAATGGTGTAGAAAGAAAACTTTTCCTTTTTTCAAAATAAATATGGAGGTAGAAAAATGTCCTGTAGAAAAGACCATAAATAGGTTTGGAAGCAGCTTGAGAAGATCCATGCTCTACTAGCCCAGTAGAGCATATATGTTTTTAGGTTTTCCCCTCCATCCAGATCACTTTACCAGTTTTTCCTATTTTCTTAAATATGTTCCATAACCAAACAATCTTACATTTCAACAAAAGGAATAAATTGGAAGACAGGTAATTTTGGTGTCTTTATTAAAAAAAACCCAGTATGAATATGTGATTAAAAAGACCCAGTGCCAAAGAGCTTATGGTTGATCAACCTCAACCCTTTTATGACCAGATACCTAGACAGATACCTTGTGAGATATCTATCTGTCAGCAGCTATATGCTTTGAAAATTAGCACAATTATGCCTGGATTCACGTTGCCTCGTTTAACAGATGAGTCAGTGGAGTCCTAGGTGATATAAGTGAGCAAACATTTCATGCTGGAGCTGTGTGCCTCTCTTGCCCTGAGCTGTTGAGGGAGTCTAGATGACTCTGCTTCTAACTTTGATGTCCCATACTGTACCTAGCTGTAGGAGAGATGTATGCGGGCCCAAATGTCCAAATAACATTGACGGAGGCTGTTCAACTTACGAGGTTTACTGAGGAGATGAGCTTTAGCTGGATCCTTTCAGTAGTCAAACCCTTTCTCAAATTACCAGGAAATTATGATAAAAAGGTTTATTGGCTAGCAGCATCATGCACATCAAATGGTCTAAGATGGGAATGCCTGCTTGTGAAAGTCTGTTCAGGCTCTCTGGTGCAAAGGGCTGCACAAGTTAGTTTTTTCAGGAGAGGCAGTGATGAACTCTTCCCAGGCCTCTTGGAAACTCACATAACATACTTCATATGGGTGCAACACATTCTCCCATCCCACTCTAGATCTGGCTGGATCTGTTACATCTTCTCTTCATTCTTCCTCATTTCCAAATATGTCCAAGAACGGACTGTGAGTGAATGCAACTATCAGCCCAAAAATTTTACTAGGTCACACTACAAATCTGGCCATGCTTAATGTTATGGATGTCAATGGAGAAAAAAGGATTTTACTGCTGTGATCAAAGTGGAGTAACAGCCAACCTCAGACTGAGGGAGGCAAAGCTGGTGAGATGCAGAGATTCTTAAGGGCTCATTTAAGGAATTCCTGACAAAGACATTGAAGGAAATCTGGGAACAATAGTTCCATGTCCCTTCCAACCCAAACCATTCTATGACTCTATCAAAAGATTCTTCTGTGAGATAGGACCTTACTGACCTGTAACTAGTAATGCCAACAGATTTATGAATTACATATAAATTCTCCCCAGGATACGTACAGGTCGTGCTCCAGGCTAGTCAGCATCTTCAGAAATGGGTACTCTCCACTTTGAGAGCAACAGGCTCTGACTAGGAGAGGAAAAGACAAGGCAGAATAGACAGGCAGCTGTCAGGACAACACCAAATGTGTGACTTACTGCCTGCAGAAAGGACAGCCACCAGCACCAGACCTTTTGGGGGTTATCAGAACCTGCACCTTCTAAGACCAGTGTAATTCCTGTGCAAAAGACCCTGTGCAAAACAAAAGTCATACATATTTTGAAAAAAGCCTTTGAAAGGGCTGGCTGCAAAGATAATCAATTTCAACATAAAAAAATATTCATTCTGCGGTGGCAACATTGTTTAAACAATGGTTGACAAAGTTTGGTGCTAGCAAAAATTAATTAGGGGATTTAGTTTACAAAGAAAAATAAATATACAGAGATTTTGGAGTCACCATAATCAATAGTGATGTTGACATCTACTCCACTGGTTCCCACATTTCAAGGGTTGAAAACAGTAGGTGGACCAGCCAGCAGAGTTCAGAAGTGGTTTTGTTCATCTATCCCAGCCACAGCTAGAATGTATAGCTCTTAGATTTTGTTTCTACTGCAATAGAAAAAAGACATAGCGCTGGAAGAAGATATAATGGGATGTTAGATGTACTTAAAATATGACATGCATAAGGGCAATGACACCATAATTCATTAAATATAAATTCTAAAGTGATCTGTAAAGGTTATTCCCTCAAGATATGTCTTATATATTATCTATAACCCCTGAGTCAGCCACTTCTGTAATCCCACCATTTTTTCATGAAATGCTGGGAAAATTTAGGTCTAGAGGGTAGGTGCATGGGGAGAGGAGAATCAAGTGCTGGAAGTTTTCTGGTAAATGTAATTCCAATACACAGCGTTAGCAGACAGTACCAACTTATCTTACACCTTTGAAATTTTCTATCCTCTCATTTTCTGCTGTACTTTGTAGAGACAAAATACTTTTATTTGTAAGGTTTCAATGTCCTCATTGGTGTTGTGTGTGGTTCTGTCTGTGTGTGTGTGCACTTTCCAATGTTAATGTCAGATCAGTTTGTAGGCAAAGTGGAGTGGTCACACAGCTGGGTGTACCCCAATGATTTCAAAACCCACAGAAAATGCAGGGTCTCCATTACTACCATGCAGGATGAGTCACCTTTACAGAATGGCAGCACCAGTGTCTCATCACTTGTTCTTCTAACTTGCCAGAAAAGGGTCGTACCCTTGTTATCCAGTCTGTCCTTTGGGCAAAGACTCTGCACTGTGGACAACATGTATGAATTTATATTTGTATGCACTACACATTCAGAAGAAACTTAGGTCATACTAGTTTTATGGCAGATCTTTTATTGAATTATCCTCTCATTCAGTGCATTGGAAAGAGTATTAAAACGACTGCAGCATTGTCAGGAATCCTCACAACTGCATCAGTTCTAAATGATGGAAACATATGGAGGAAAACCATTTACAGTGGACATAGTGAAACATTCAGAAATATTAAATTATGTGACAGGATGTGGGGGAAGGAATATGATCAGCAATTTATTTTGTTTCAGGTATATTTCCAGTTTCATCATCTTGTAATAGTCAAGAGTTAGTGTGTTTGTTTTTCAAATCTTGTTTCAATAAGGAGAAATTTCATTTCAATTTAGAGTAATAGTTTTGTTGTAAATGCAAGTTGAAATAGCCAAAATATTGAAAAAAAATTGTTAATGAAAATTTAGAAGTATGGGTAACACACTTATTCAAATACAGAATTTCCTATCATTTACTTCACTGGCATATCTTTTCTGTCAGAATACATCATGAGCTTTACAGTTACATTTTAACTTCTCTTAATATCTCTGCAAAAGAAATACAATTCTATGAGTGGCTGAGAAAGTTATAATTCTGATGAAGAGATTTCCCTCCCTCACCTTTCTTTTTTTTTCTTTTTTTTTTGACAGTCAAGTTGTGAAAGATCAAGGATAGAGCTTTGGGCTCAATTATGCCATCAGATAAGCAGTATATTTCTAAGACTCTCTAGCTAATTTATACACAAGAGATGCTTAAATTGGTTCTCTTGTGTAACTTAACATGCACTGAAAGTTCTGCCATTGGGAAGAACGTCAATCAAATCAAGAAGATCCACGCAGAAAGCAAGCACAGATGGTAGGTGATGAGTGCTGATTTTGGAAAACAGAGAAAGTAATATAAGAGAGAGTTTTGCCCTACTAAGCAAAGCACTTTTGTTCTGTCATTGTTTGATACGTAAGCAAATCTCCTATTTAATGCATTCTTTTAAAGTGATGGGTTAAATATAGGTTCTTAATCAGCCACTCAGAAGTATCTCGAGATTAAAAATGGTTATGACAATTGTATACATGGGCAAGTATGTGATACTGAGATCGGCAACAACAGAGGTAGCTTCTTCATGTCATTCTCAGGGCAATGCTGCCAGTAATCCTCAAAATTAGGATCATCAAGGATTATTCAAGCAAAATACAGCATAAATTAATTTGAAGTGAGAAGTACGTTCTGTAAACAGTTTCTGCTTGTCTGAAATTTCACACAACTTTAAATTTTAGGGTTATAGATTTGCGAATTTTCTTCAGACACTGCATAAATTATTAAAAATCTCAGCTTGGTATAGATCACCATGTATGTTTGTGGATCTTACATGCAAATAATCTCCTATGAGTGTTACTAGAAAGAATTGCACTTTATAGTGCAACAGGCTTTTTCTCATTCTTTCACTCTTTCTTCTGTAAATACTGTAGAAGAAAGAGAATCCTAGGGTCTATAAAAAAATCTGGAGCCACATTATCCGATCTCCATTTCTGACTGTTATGCAAACATTTTCTTGATTATTTGTACATTTTTTTCTCTGTGGCCCAAATTTCCTTTAAGCCAATGTCTGCCATGCTGGCTCTTGCTCCTTTAAAATGGAGCAACTTGTGAGGAAGGTGTTGCAGAAATGTAGTAGAGCAAATCCAAGAACCATAGAGCAAAGCTTCAGGTGTCAGCTCCTATGGAGTTACAGATCACTGTTATACAGATCACCTAAATCTCAGGATAGAGTGATACGAATGCCTCATCAAATGCCTATCCATAACATGCAGGAAAAGAAAAATTTACAAATAAATGCAGTGTGATGGATACTTCTTGAAAGCTCACCTGGAGAGTGGAAAAAACCAATTCAAAGCTTCATTACTTCTGAAAACAAGAAACAAGAAATTTTCTAAGGGTCCTAAATTCTGCAGCTGGTAATAATGCAACTTTGGGTCCCATTTTAGTGGATTAAGGAGAGTTGATCATTAACCTAAGAATCCATGGCTTTTCAAACACAGATGGCTATCAAGTAATGATTTAAACTGAATATTGCAGTAGTCAGTGTTATATATGTACAGGGACTTTAACAGCATCCATTTACGAAGCTTAAAGCGTAGTTGGAAATGAGAGAACTGCAAACCTGGACTGATCAGGATTAAAAAGACTACAAGTTGTTGAAAGACAGTTTGCCATCCAATATTCTTTATTCTACTAGTACAAATAAATGTAGCATAGGACAAAAAGCACCTTACACAAAGAAGTAGGAGTAATGTCAGAACATCAGCAAAAAATAATATCTACGAATGGAAAAAAGGAAAAAGTAAATTGGAAGGACTATAACATCATTCTGGAAACTTTATGAGATCAGTAAAAATAAGAAGGCATATTATAAACAAATTACAACAAAAAAAAGCCCTTGACAGTAGCTTAAGTACTTTGTTAATTATACATATTGAACCTGAATGAAATTAATTTTAAAAAAAGGAAGAAAGGCTGTTTTCACAATGATCTAAGAAGAACTCAGACAAAAGTGTCATCTCATTAGAACAGGAAGTTTGTCCTTTGAAAAAATGGGATGTGAAGAAGCATCTGCTAAGGTTGAGGAATTTTGGGACAGTGTGTTCATACTTCAACCAAAATCTCTAACAAATGTCTGAGAAGCACTACAAATTACTTTAAAAAAATCAGGAAAACTTCAAGAGACTCAGAAATCACCAATATTCTTCCAATACTTAAAAAAAGTGTGTGGAGGGAGGCATTTATTAGCTATGGATTAATTCTACATGGAATGATTAAATGGTAATTTGAGATATAGCAAAGAATTTAAGGTTATAAGTGAGAACATCCAGTATATTTCTTTGTAGAATGGCTGTCCGGTCCAACAATCTTGTTATATTTTCTGGAAACATTATAAATCTAGGTAGAAAATGTGGCCTCCAATTATGTCAAACCATTCCACTGTCCCATCCACCCATTCTAGATTTCAGGCTTTCTTTGGGTATTTCCTGATTCCCCATCTGAAGACAGTAGCTGATGGCTGGTTCAAAGCACATCCAGCCAAAAATTAGGCAGAAAGAGCATTGGATTCAACCTGTTTTCAGAAACCCAGGTGCTTGGTGTAAAAAAAAAAAAAGAAAAAAAAAGAAAAAAAGGAGCAAGTGAAAAAAAATGCAAAAGCACCTAAAAAAAATATTTTCCTCCTGAAATCTCATTTAGGTAATTTACTTGCATGTAGTAACAACAGATAAAAATCCAGGTTGAAGTATGTCTTTGAAGCTGGCGGCATCTCTCCCATTTAATTTTTTTTTTCCTAGCAGTATCAGAGACTTTGATTTGGCATGTACAGAACAAAGGTATAATCTTTCACATTCAGATAAAAAAACCCAACAAAACCACAATTCTTGTCATGTGAAGCCAGTAGATTGTCCAGGCTTTTACTTTTGTATCATCCAGAGTTGGTCACCAAGGATACAAAATTATAAAACTCTAAATCCTACAACCAATCACTGTGTCTTTTAAGGGGGTGTTGGTTTCACATGCTGAAGTGTATGCAACGGTTTATAGCAACTAAGAAAAGCTCCTTTCTGTTTGCCATAAACTGAGCTGACTCAAGTAACTACAGTAAGGTGGTTGTTTAAAGTGGGTTTCTCCCTGTGTGGCATCTTGCTCAACATCTGGCTCTAGTTAACATCTTTTCTGAGGTTTTTATGTACATCGCTGTGTTGAATTCATATTTAATTTCAAAACAAGACCAAGTATAAAGCTAGAAGTTCACCTGATTTGTACAAAGGACCAGAAAACATTGCCCAGTTTGCACTTGGAGAATTAGGTGTTAGCACATGGCAATTTTTGTCTTAAACCAGCTGCTTGTGATTTTTGCAAGAAACGCTCCTTTAAGTATTCTTTGTAACTATGCCTAAGGGTGCACTGAGGTCAGTTTTCTCTGAGGTCTTTTATGCAACACGCACAAAGTAAGTTTTCGTATACTATGACTGCATGCAGCTTTTGTGTCTGATAGAATCAGAAGCCATCATTTTTATGGAATGAAATTAAGGTGTAGTGGTTCATTACAACTTTTTATGCAATTAAGCATAATATATTTTTACTGAAAAAATCCCATTACATATCATGATTCAACATCAGATTTAGTCTTGTAAAAGGCTAGCATTAACATAAAGCATATATAATCCATATTCAGCTGGCTTGCACCAGTTAAGCAGCCAGAACATAACCTTTTTAACATACAATCACATCCCACTTCTGTATCTGTTGCCATGTGATTTTTAGTGACATCAGCATTGCAACACAAGTCATCCAGAGAGCACATCTATTCTATCAATCAAATGGCTTGACCTTAACCTAATGAAGCATCAGGATACTAAACTGCTACTAAACCAACCCCTCCAGAGGACGTAACAATATATGTTTCCTGACAGAATTTAAAAACATACTCTCACAAATTTCACATCCATACATTTACAGAGTCAACAGCCTACGTGTTGTTTTATTTTAATTTGTAACGTCTTTTCTTATCCTAGTCTGACCATTTTTTCACATGAATGCCCTACTACTGCAGGAAGGTTTGCTCCTCACCTCAGTGCAGTGAAAGCACATACCTGGTTTAGCAGCAGCAGAACATAATTTAAGGACATATAAAGTTGCATTTTGTTGCCTCTTACTTAAATGTGCATGTCCAGTATCTGTAGTGAGGAATTACTTCCTATTTTATGGTTCTTCCTTCCTTCAGAACAGAGTAGCTTTGGTTGTTTTCTGAGCTTTGTCTCAGCTCGCCATCATAGAATCATAGAATGCTTTGGGTTGGACAGGATCAGCTAGTTCCAACCCCCCTGCCATGGGCAGGAACACACTCACTAGGCCAGGTTGCCCAAAGCCCCATTCAATATGTCCTTAAACACCTTCAAGGATGGGGCTACCACAACTTCTCTGGGCAACCTGTTCCAGTGCTTCACTACCCTCATAGTAAAGAATTTCTTCCTAATGTCTAACCTAAATCTACACAAAAGCTTAAAGCCTTTGCCCCTTGTCCTATCACTACACTCCCTGGTGAACAGCCCCTCTCCCACTTTCCTGTATGACCCCTTTAACTATCATCTACATTGATTTTTCCAGAAGTAGTTCTTTTGTCCTGTTTTTCTGTATTACACCTCTGTCCTGAGAATTTGAATTTTGTCTCAACAACTGCTTATTAACCCTTAATTTCATTATTGTGATAATTATTGTGTCTTCTGGACTACCTGACTTTAATGACAATAATTTATAAAGCTGCACCTTCCAGTGATCTAAAACAGGCACACGAAGGAACAACCTGGTAATGTTCTTCAATGAATTAACTGACTTGGTAGATGAGGTTCCCCTCAGCAGTGAATATTGCCTACGTAGACTACAGCAGTGAATGCTGCCTACCTAGACTACAGTAAGGCTTTCAACACCATCTCCCATAGGATCCTCATAGAGAAGCTGATGAAGTATGGGCTAGATGTGCAGACAGTGATTGAAAATTGTCTGAATAGCCTGGCCCAGAGGGTAGTGGAGCACTTCACTTACAAGGACAGGCTGAGTGAGTTGGGACTGTTTAGCCTGGAGAACAGAGGGCCCAAGAGGATGAGTTCATCCATGTTTACAAATATCTGAAGGGTGCAAAGAAGATTGACCCAGGCTCTTTTTGATGGTGTCCAGTGACAGGAACAAAGGCAATGGGCACAACATGAAACACAGTACGTGGTGTCTGAACATTAGGAACACTTTTTAATCGTGAGGGTGGCTGTGACCAAGCCCTGGTATAGGTGCCCAGGGCGGTTGTGGTGTCTTTCTTCTTAGAGACAGCCAAAAACCATCTAGGCGGTCTTGGGAAATTACCTGTAGGTGGCCCTGCTTCTTGCACACTGAAATTGAGACAAATATTGATTAGTAGATTCCTTAAGGGATATGGAAGCAGAAGTGTTTAAGACAAAGAACAAGAGTGTAATTGTAGGTGAGCATATGTTTTTTGGGGTGTAAGGGAGACCATTTCACTCCTTTCACTGTGGCCCTTGTTGACGATATTACTGAGGGAGACACTACCCAGCAGTGTATCGATGAACCTCAGGTTTGTGGAAAAAAAATAATCAAATTAATGTAGTGGCTATAATTCAGAAGTATCTCCTTAAAATAAGATCAAGCCTTATGTTATAAGACCATCAGTTCCTGAAGACTACAGCAAAGGAACCTTTCCTCCTGTAAAACCATAAATTTATCTCAAAGGAGCAAAATGTCTTTATAACATTAAAGAAGCAAATATAACTTTTTCTCCTGATTGCACAATTTGGATTTTCCCAAGTCAGCTTGTCTTACCCAACACTCATGAAGGACACTGTATTTCCTATGCTTTTTCCTTCAGCGGATGCTAAGATTCCTAATATAAAGGAACATATCTGATTCTCAGCAAGTAGTATTTTAAAATCATAAACCCAGCATAATTTTATATTTATAGTTCAGCCTCACTAGGATTTCATTCCTGTAAAGACATTTATTATATCTTTTGATTTATATCATGTCTACCATACTAATAAAACTGATAATGTAAAGATACCTGTCAATAGCAGATAATAAAAATAACTATTCTTTAAAAGCAATAGTATATAAATATGGCAATGCATGCTTATAAAATACAAATGTGAACAAGGAGATTATCTGTTTTCTATAGAAATCTACCGGCCTGTTTATAAAGGATATATAGTGCAAGGAAAACTGAATTTATGATTCAATTGAACTCAAACTAGTACATCAGTAAAAGTTTCAGACTAAAAGATGTGTGTATTACAATATCAGCTTCTAGACCTCTGAGTTATGTCACCATCAGGTGTGACAGATGCATGTGTGCTGCCATGTCTGGAAACTTCTTGGTCTTTCAAAAACCCCCCAACTTTTAAAATGCTTAAAGACTTTTCTATGGTGGATGACTGTCACCTGACTTTAATGCTGCTGACTTCACTACAAGCATGAAGAGGGCTCTCCAAGGCAGACTTTCAGTAATCCTTAATATCAACCAGGTCCTTCAGTTGCAGATAGTAATTTACCTGTTAATAGATTGTATTATGAAGACTGTGGTGTTGTGCTTGTATTCTGTCCGTGTACAGAACATCTGTTTGGTTGGTTTTTAAAGGAGGGTTCAAGAACTGACTTAGTAAAATAAATAGCTGACCTTCTGGGTAGAAGTAGACAGCTAGAGTAGACTGCATGATACAAAAATACCGTGTCTAGGTTTGTTTGGTTTTATTTTACTTCCAGACCATTACTATGAGAAAGCAGCAGCATGAGCTTAATACAATTGCCCTGGTGATTTTTATAGAGCTCTTGCCATTACTGAAATTGGACTCACTGTTTCCCCCAAGCGTATGCCTGACTAGCTGAAAGATCTGTGCATCAGAGTGGAACTAAAGATGGGGCAGAGTCATATTTAAAGTGGTGAATAGAGTAGGGAAAAATGTAATACTTTTTTCTCCTTCTCCTATGATAACGTAAGGCTAGTTAGGAGGGAAGTTTATTTTTTGCCTTCACCAAAGTTGAAACTAGACATAGTTGTGATATAGACTACAGGGAACAACTCCATCAGAAAGATGAAGTTCTTGGAATCTGTAGTTATCCATTTCTAGAATATCATTGTAGAAAGTACGTTTAAATCAGACGCTCTGACTTTTACAGAAGAACGACGCCAGCCCGCGAGCTCCAGGACGTCTGCAAGTGCAGGAAGTGTCAGGTCATCTTGTTCTTCAGACTATAAACAAAAAATCAGTATGTCTGAGAGTAGCTTAAAAATAGAAAAAGGTTCTACATAATTGCAGACTTTTACAACTGACAAAATATTCTTCATTTTAATTAACCTCTCTCCTGCACTAGCTTCTGAAAATATCCCATCTGAGACCTTAGTCATCTGGCTAAAAAGAAGCAAAATATTAAACCTACAATTTCACATTATGGAGGTCACCTTTTACAAAAACATACTGAACCACTGCATAACATTGCAAAATATTTTTCTGGCAATGAGTACCTACTTGTACACAGTATTTTCATGTGGAATAACATGAACTTTGAGGTAACAAAAATATTTTCAGATAAACACACTAATGACTCTCATATGACTGAATAGAATATGAATCTCATCTGTAAACTGATTGAGCTCTTAACTCTGCTATATCACCAAGTTAAAAAAACATGTTGTAATTAAGGTACTCTCTATACTGTTATTCAGATTGCAGCATAAGTGGGGCAGGAGATAGTTTATGGTTCTTTCAGAAGTTCATGAAAAGGTGCAATAACGTATCAGTATAGCTTCAGTGAAATATTTGGCTTATATATTTTATTTGTTTGCTTTGGTTTTTTTAGTTGATTGTGATGCACAAATTAAAGTTATATTAATTGTCTCAAGATACATCTACATCAATCTATTCAGCATTATTATATTTCATTGAATCAATTGTCCAAGGGAAAATAAAATCAGAAAATACAAAATTGAGAGTGAAAAAAAAAATCTTTCCATTTTGGGATATTGCTCCTATAGTGTAAATCACAGCTGGAGAAAACCATTAGAATACTCTACCCCATCACCTAAAAGCATGATATTTGTCTATTATACATTAAGTATTTCATCTAATCTAGTCTATGCATGTCAATCAGAGAGGCTTTCACAATTTCCTTTGGGAAAATTCTCCACAGATTTGTAGATTTCTGCTGTCACAGCGGTTATCCAAGCAGTTAACATTTGCCCTTACTTAACTCCATGCAGTTACTCATGCTTCTGGTCTCCTTCATTCTGCTAAACTGATTCCTACCCATTACTGAGAAAGCCTTTAGAAATTTGCAGAGAGCTAAGCATCTGCTCCTTCCTCCTGCCAGTGGGTTTCAGGCTGCTGCATTGTTTTTCTGTTGTCAGTGATGTTTTTGAAAGCAGTCTTTTCAAAATCAAATTTGCAATAGGTTTTGTGCTTAAATTGTATACTGTGGTATCACCCAGTGACCCCCAGCAAGTCTTGTATCATGGTGTGTTAGATGTGATAGTGGAAATAAAACCTGAGCCAAGGATATTTCAGAACCAATGGAACCATTTCTCTGCTCCTACATTACTCACGTGATCCAGTAAATCTAGATCTTTATTCCCTAGGTTGTTACACCCTTTCATAAAGAGAAGGAACTACAGTGGAAAAGTTTTACTTTCCCTTTGCATTAGTGCTCAGGGAAACTTCAACAGTCCTGAGAGAAACATGAGAGGAAGGACAAGCGTGGGATCTCAGGACTCCTAAGCACTTTGGAAAACTCTGGGGTTGAAGTTGTCATCTTACTTTTTTTTTTTTTTTTTACTAATAAGAATTGGTATCTTTGCTGACAAAGCTTGATTCTCAATGAAAAGTGGTGGTGGAAATGTCCACTCATGTTCCCCCCACCTGTCCACAGAGCATCTCCCAGTCCAGAGATAGCAAACTGCTATTAGTTATTGAAAAGTTGTGACTAATGCCATGGTCAAGAGTAGTAGGGTATGATCCCAGGTACCAGAGCCTGCAATCAGTCTATGTGCTAGTCTCAGTAGCAGAGAGATGAAAGTAGGTGCTCCAGAAAGCCCTCCCATGAGGAAATGGGAGCATGGTGTTGCCTTCCCAGCTGATGCACCCATGGGCATCCAGCTGGTGGGTCTTCCCTGTGGGAACCAAATGTTTCCATTACCCCAGACAGTCCAGCATCACTTTCCTATGAAAGCAGGAGGTGGCTGTTTACCTCTTTCTCTCAAGCATGTAGGGATTTACTACCACTGCTTCAAATGATCACTTTGTATTTGTCATCCCATTTCCTGCAGTTGTTCAGCCTCTCTTCAACACATCTACTAGCGCTTGTTCTAACCAGCAGTGACTCAAGATTTCAAGCTAGCATAAAGTCTTTGAGCTGTCTGAGACCACAGTCAAATGAGAAGTGGTGGGCTCTGCTTTGCAGGCCTTGGCTGGTCCCTTTATCTACTCATATCTACAGATCATCTAGTTATAAATGCACAGGAAAGCCGATGTCAGCCCTGCCCACTGCACTTACGTGGCTAAAAAATTCCCATGCGAAGTTTTGTTGAAGAAAACTTCTTGAGGAGGAAGGTAATACCTTGATAGTAAATCATAAATTTATATAGAAAAAATAGCTCTGATCCAGAAATTAAAGAAATAGCCTGTGGGGTTTTTTTTGATAAATTTCTGGGCATAATTTTTAAGACATATTCTTGAAATCTAATATTGACATTAGTCTCCTTCTATGGTTTTGAACTTTCATTTTTCTTTCTCTTTTTCTTTCTCTTTTTCTTTTTCTTTCTCTTTTTCTTTTATTATCTGAAATTGAACCAGGAAAAAATTCTCATAATTTCCTCATAAATAGTCTAATAGAAGGGGTTTACCTCAGTGTAAATTGCCTACTTGCACCATTTGAATCTGACAAGCTGTTCAAAATATTTTTAAAGCCAGCTGAGGGAATGGAATAGGTACATTTGTTTGCAGCAATGAGTCAGTGGAAAGAGTTCCCCCAGTGACACCAGGGGAAACAACTAACTTGTCTAGTTGCGTTTTGGGCAAGCATTAGTTATCTGGTGGAGATTACAAACTTGATAGCCTAAACCCATATTAAACAGGTACAGTAGCTCTTTTTATAAGAGTGTTGATCATTTCTCAGTGTGTTCTTTCTTTTTCCTAATAGCTTTGTGGTCACTTTTCTATTTAACATGATTGAACAGAAATCTACTACTTATGCAACCTGAAAGGTGACTTTAATATGTCTTTTAGAAGCTATTTACTTTGGATGGCTTGTCTGTACACGTCTTGCTTTAAAAGGAAATGCTCTCAAAAAAAAAAACAAACCCATGCAGTCCTAAGAATTTTCTGATTTAAATACACTTCTCTGGCTTCAGGATTACAAGCAAATGTGCTGAGGTGAATCCACGGCTTCCCCAGAGCATTGCAACTTTGGATGAAAAGATGAAGAAAATCTTGAATCCCTGAATTCACTCCATGGAGGTTTACACTTTTACACCCAGTCCAACAAATGTGAATAATTTGATTATCTGTGATAAGCAAAATCGCACTGGGAGTTGATGCAAACATGAAATTCCCCATGTGTTTTCTCGCATGTGAAACCACGCTCAGCTCCATGTGCAGCCAGAAAAAAACTTTTGAGAAAGAGATAGTAATTTTAAATCTAAACCAGAAATTGATCCATCTGTTTCATATTTCAAATCTATCAAGTTGCAACTGTCCTTATTCATGAGGAGAAGAACCTTTCAGTGCCATCATACCTCATGCCACAGACAATGACTGGTTGTCCAGTACTGTCCTCACTGAGAACGGTAAAAAAATGCTGGGGAAAAAAAAGATAAAATTTATATTATAAAAACCTTTATTTACAGAACAGATAAAAAAGACTTCTCTATACTAAAACTGCATATATGTATATCTATATATTTTTAGTTGGAGAACTATGCTTTGCCAAGTATTTCTCATCAGACAAAAAAAAAATTTCGGTTGTGACCTTCAGCTTAATGTTCCCATGTTTTCATTGCTTACAGCAGGCCTTTGAAATTCAGCAAGAAGAAAACTCTGGAAGATAAATATCTCTAGTGTGTCCCATGAAATTCCATTTGTTTACGTCACATGTACAGGTGTGGTGTCATTCCCATTTGTCAGCAAAGCCATGGCAACATGCCAAAAGAACAACTGAACACAAATTTGGACACCACAGCTAAATAACCAGCAACACCTGCTACAGCAGGAGATCTGCACAGAAAACCTCCCTTTACAAGAGAGCAGGGGGGAAAGACCTAAACCACCTTCCCTCCCTTGCAGACTTTCTCTCTCAGCTGTATTGCATAGCTTCAGGGGCTCATCCTCAGCTCTGAAGGAACCACATGAAGAAAGTGCTTTTCCATTTTCTCCAAGTACAGAGACCCAAAGCAGGCTTCTCCAACCATTTCACAAGGTCCTACTATACCTTCCTTCTCTAAATTCTTACTCCCACCAGTTGCAGTAGTTATGCAGGGTTCAGGCTAACTGGTGGGTACTCAGGGATTGATAACACTTGATAACATTTGATAATAATATCATCACATATACTTGCAACAGAATGATTTACAACCTATGTGAGAAACACAGGCAATGTATCTAACAACATTAAATTAAAACTGTTACTCTGGTTGCAAAGTCAAAAATTTGTCAGTTAAAAAAGGACAAAATATCATCCAACTCATTTTACTTCAATATTCTTGCACATGTATCTGAAGCATTCTTCATTACATAGCATAGAGCTTTTTAGGAGTCCTTTTGCTGCACAGTGGGACAGTGCAAAGGGGCATGATTGATGGCATGATGACCATAGTTTATGACTGAAGCTTTTCCTGTCACGTTTCTTCCAGAAGGCTAGAAGGATTCTTCAGGAGGAGGAAGGTTGCTTTTGTGGCCAACAGAAGAGCTCTGGTCTGTTCTCACCTGGGTCACAGCTTTCTTACATGATTCTGTGCAAACAGTGGAAAAGATTGTCACCCATGTGTACTGAAGGTCTACAAGAAGGCATGTGGGAAGCTACCTGGCAAGGGCTTGACAAGGACCTCTTGCTGTAAAAGAGATCAGCAGCAGCTGTGACTGTTAAGCACTTTGAGATAAAATAACGCAATCCTATAGTAAAGGACTGTGGGAGAAAGGAAATCTTAATGAGGGTTGAGTGGGTATGTTGAATTATGCAGTTCACTTAAATAATTTTCTTCCTGAAGATACATTTGGAATTGATTAGCATACACATAGATGTTTGGCACGCTGGCTGCAGTGAATTTCCCTTCAAGCAAAGTAACAGTTCTTTTATTTCTTTTCATTCACTGAGCTCGCACAGATAAAAGAGCACAGAGTGTACCTGGGGCCTGCAAAGGGCCCCTATGTCCCAAAACAGCGTAAACGCCAGCTTCATTAGCACACATCATTAAATGTTTCATACAGAAAGGCACCATCTGCTCTTGAAAATTCTGGGACCTCTGCACATAAGATGTGTGATTGCCCTTAGCCAAGAACAACAGCCATTTGACTTAACCTACTAGGCTTGGAGCTTGGCTTATCTTGACAAAGCGAGTGTTTTTTTCTGTGTGACTAACCAGTTCTCCACCAGACTGGCTTTATATCAAGACTTGTCTCCAGCTCCCTCACACTTGTTCTTATTTGGTCCCTGAGGATAGGAAATCATGGACTGATTGGACAGTAATATTCTAAATTATCAATTACATACCTATTTCCCCACTCTAACCTCACAATATCAGGTAGCTCCACCCTTAGAGTTGGTCATACAAACCATATGTTCAGGACCTTACACCAAAGCAAACACTGGGGTTGCTTTCAGCACATTTCCCTTTCACAGTTCCTGATCGCTACCCCGAGAACAAGAAGGGCAGGGCTAACATGACACGTGGGGTCTTCACTGCCAAGGCTGTGTCCTACCTCACTGCCATCTGGTGCAATATGCCGCAGTCTTCAATGATGTCACAGCCTGTGGACTTTGTGAGTTCCAAATGTTGCAAGAGTTCCTCAGGATGTACTGTCAAACCAAAGAGCTCCCTCACATCAACTGAATGATATGGCTAATGCAATAATTTTGTGCTGGATGAGTCAAGTGGTACATGTCCCTTTTCTGAATTGTCAGGAAAATGAACAAAGAAATCAGCTTTCATGACACAGAAGATAAAACTTTCATGAAGATTGTATGTTCCTTTAATTGCCAAAAGAACAATTATAATTAATAATAATTATTATAAATAATCATTTCGGTCTTCACTCCAAAGGCCCCTTGGGACCCACAGATAGTGGATGAAAGTAGGAGTGTTGGGGAATGAAGAGCTTC